>OV050031.1:214309193-214909193 GCA_920105625.2 Clusia tigrina
GAAAATATTTCTTTGGGGAGTGAAGGGAGTTTGTATGAAGATGAATGCCTGAAACATAGTTACAGATAATTTTGGAATTTATCCCTCTTAACTATGCCCAAAGGGAGCTTTTCTAGCAACATTACCTACTACTCGTCGCCTGACTGTGTTCAGAAATATTGGTTGAAATTTGGCGTCATTCTACTTTCAACAACTTTTTATTATACCATTAACTACTCTCATTCAATGTCAATAAAGGACAATATGATTAGATGATCTTTTATGGCTTAGTATACTCCATTTTTCTTCTCAGAAGAATAGATACATGTAGAGCATATTTAACTAAGCCTCAAGAGATACTTTTAACATATTCGCAGTTTGAGAGCAAACAGCCCGTTTCTATTCTGTTCCTTTTCGAACTAGTATACTATATCAAGAATTGCAGGAACGAACTATAGTTCTTGTTAGGAGTATGGAACATAATGTTAGAACATATGACGTTCAGTTGTCGTGTATCATAATACTAGCCGAGTATCTACAAATGTTACCATGTCTTCCACAATATATGTATGTAATGGACGAATCAAAGCATCGGTCCACAATCACAGCACAGGAACCTGAATTTTTCTTGTCTCCTTATGACAACATAATATATATTCTCCTTTGTTATGATCTAACCAGGTATACGAATAAAAATGAATATGTACAGGGGACTTTCACTTTCTTTCTGTATCCGGCGAACTGAAAGGCTGCATATCAAGTCTCGAACCACAGATAAGTGAACTTTATTTATTAGTATTATTATTATTATTATTGTGTAGAGGATTTAAATCACTGCGATCTTTGGATGTATTGTGCCCCCATCATAGGTTCAAGGTACGTCTTTCAGTCCTATCCTCTGAATAAACGTGATGACAAGTTTTGGCTCCAGAGGTTTCACATCATTAGGAGAGCATTCGAAGAATCCTAAGTATTTACTGTGGGTTTGCATGAGATCCATTGTGTCAGCATATGCAAAGACGTCTCCTCTTCCCCCATACAGAATCTGCAGGATCCTTCCAAGGTGACCCTCATTCTCACCATATGTGAGTTCAGTTTACAGTGTGCTGTGAGTAGGCCTGTTATCATCCTAAGATTATTCTTAGAGAGATTGATGAGTGATTCGAATCTTTTTAGGTGGTAAGTCCCTAGCAGACTCATTGATACCCTTAGGCCTGGTATCTTAACTCCATGTTCGTGCCTATGGTGTCCTTCATCAATCCTAAGCTGGTTAAACAACTTGCCCTTGCCTACACCACAGTAGGATTTTGGGCCAATAAAGGGTGTTGCAGCCTCCTTCCTTGCAAGTTCGTCGGCAATCTCGTTCCCTTCTATGCAGGTATGTCCTGGAACCCATAGAATGGTAAGTTTGTTGCGTGAGCCAAGATCATTAAGTTTTTTGATGCACTGCCATACCAGTTTCGAATTTACCTGACAAGAGGTAAGCGCCCTAATGGCCGTTTGGCACTTCGTTGGCAACGGCAATTTGCTTGCGCTCGTTACCTTTTTCAATGTTGAAATGTGCACATCTCTCAATATCGTGGATTTCCGCCTGGAAGATGCTAGTATATTTGCCTAGGGATTCATAGTATTTGTATCTAGGTCCAAATACCCCCGCGCCGGAACCCTCTTCTGTGAGAGATCCGTCGGTACACCAGGTGATCGTGGACTGATCTAACCTGTAGGTTTATAGAATTCATAGATCTATATTTTTGCTATTCCTTATTATCGACTTTAAATTTTTTCTGCTTTACCTCCTTCATTAATGACCTAACGGCCTTTAAGCAATGGCAATACGACCTTATTAGTTATAATCTTAAACTATAATTCTTCAAATTAGATCAAAAATTCTATGTCTAGATCAATAATTCTATGTGGAGATCAATAATTCTATGTGAGGGTTTATTAAAGAGTTAGTTTTAAAGTACTACAAACTTTATAATTTATGAAAGCTAAATAAGGTTTTATATAGTTTTATTTATAAAGATTATAGATGTAAATGTAGATTATTATCAAGGCCTTTTTAATAAATATATATCTAATTTTAGTTAAACTAGTTTCCATCTTAATTGTTGGAAAAGTGTTTCCTTTAGCCCTGATATTTACAGTGCACTTTAAGAATGACTTTCCCTTCAATAGATCCTTTTCAGAGCTATCAAATATTTGATACTATGTGAAGTGTCATAAGAGCATCATTATTTAGTAGAGTTTTTACTCTTCTTATGCTGTGACTAGCTTAGCTCTCTCTTCCAAATAAGTAAGATGAACATTCCTCCATTTAACCTTAATGTTATCAATGTTTATTGACAAAGTTGCCGAAATAGTTTCGCACATGATATTTTACGATGGGATGAAGCTTTCCTTAGGAAGAAGACTATGCGAAACAATCTATTGATAATATAAAATCGTGTGGGTTTGTCATGACTTCTGGTATGCGGCATGGTCGTCTATTTCTTCTTGATATCAAGAAATGTTCTATATTTTCATACTATGCCATGCAGATATGCTGTAAAATATGCAGTTTGAGTACTTTCTCCTCTCTACAGTCTGATCAAAATAACGTCCTGAGATGGTTTAAACATTTGAAAATGTATTCGGTAAATTGAATTCCATCAATGATCAATCAGAAATCTTTAATTTGACGTATTCTATTATGGTACATCTAGATTATATTATACTTATAGCCTAGTCTCTTTCTTATACTTAAAGATACCTGTTTCTTCATCTTCTATCAAAGGAAGTCTATATGAGGATTATTTCAATCGATCAAGTTTCTAATAAAGGTTGCAGTCATTCAGTAACAAGAATTAAATAAATATTCAAAATTCGCCTTAACCTTCTGAAGCTATTCTGATTATTGGCCTTCCTATACTGCACGTTATATGATATTGGATATGAATAATGTAGATACTAGTAGGAAAGTTCCATACCACATGATTACATTTTTTTGTCTGTTTCCTTTATTCATGTTTTTATTGAATCTTCCATAAGTGGAACTAGTAATAAGTACTCACATATTCTTAATTAATAATATGATGCTTTTTTATAAGTGTTCTTCCCACACCTTTAAAACCGTAATTGTGTGAAGACTTTACTACAAATTTCTCTCTCACAAGTCCTCGCCAATTATCTTTATTATAAATTCAATCGCAGTTCACCTGTAATTCATTTCACTATTTTTGCTTCCAATTATTTGGAGTTGTTCAGGAATTTCATCCCGAAAGCGATATAAATAAACACAACAAAAAAACATAAATTATTGGAAGTTTTATATTATTATTTACAGTGTTAGCAAATATTAATTTTACACTTTATCGAATATTCTCATAGCATGCAAAGAGAAATGTTTTATTTAATTTATTTGGAAACGTAATTGGATCTTCTTTTTCTCAACTCCCGTTATTGATCTGCTGAAAAATGCAAATATATGGGCCATAGGACTATCATCATCTCTGTAATAACAATGTCTGAAAGAGAGGAAATTTCATTGGTTAAGATTTTATAGAATATAAAAATTAGCAAGTAGCATTAATTTATAGCCAATATAGAAAAGCCAAGGCATAACTTCAGTTTGCTCATAGATAGAAGTGGATTAGGGAGGAGAACCGCGGAAGAAAGGGACCTCAAAGCACTCAGGCATTGATGCCATTTGTACTATAAGCCTGAAAATATATGCGGAAAGGGGGAGACAGAGGATTTTGAATGGGAAGCTATACCTATTCAAACTTTTTTGACTCTTTTATGAATCTCAGAATTCTGTCCAGGGATAAGGAATGTATGTTGTCCATTTCCAAAACATCTGACCCTAATATGCGTCTCCTCATTCTGGCAAAGGTGGGACAGACGCAGAGAAAATGCTCTATGCCGTACTGTTTTCCTCCAGACACGAGACGCACTTCGCACTCTTGATGATGCCTATGGTCGCCATATGATGGCACAATGTATTATGACCTGTGATTAGCCTAACCAATGATCGATAGTCTTTCCTTCGTAATGTTAGAAGGAAATCTGCAACTCTCTTGTTTGAGCTCTCTCAGGAGAACTAGAACTGAACTGAACCATCGATGTTTGTGAATATAATTCACATGGCTGTTGATCTATTCAACAGTCTCAGTTAAACTCATGCCAATAAATGTCTCTGGTCCCTTTGGAATACCCGCTGATTCACAGTTTGCCAGTTCATCAGCTACTTCGTTCCCCCGTACACTGCAATGTCCGGCAACTCAAATAAGATCAAGTAAATTCCACCTTGCGACGGAGTGAAGTCTTGACTAACATTCTTTGACAATTTTTGAAGTGGTTAACGCGTGTTCTAGGGTCTTCAGTGCAGTCTGTCTGTCATTGCAGATTCAAATCTGTTTACCACGCCATTTCTTCTCAATTACCCAGTCCGCTATATTCAGTACAACAAACAATTGGAATACCGTTGCCATAGTTCTCATAGCCGAGAAGCATTTGACAGTTTCATTTAGTTGCCAGCCAGCCCCAGTTCCCTTATAAGTTGTGGAGGCAGTTTTTCCCAGACCCCCTAGAAGGAACTCTGGATCTCTCCATTGTTTTCTTTTGGGGAAACTGACTTTATGCTTTCTTCTAAAAGAAACTCTGCGTATGAGTTTCCTCATAGTTTTCCCAAAACGATCAAACTTGTTTTCAGAAGCAGAAAGGAATTAATACAGAGAAACAAGAAAGGACGGAAAGAAGGAAGGAATGAAAAGTATAATGCGAATGTAGTACTTTCACAGAAAAATTATTCTTAGTTTTAATAATCTGCTTGATAACTCCATACAACATACGAGTATTTCCAATTAATCGTTCACCTGGTTGTGGAACTTTCCATAATCGTGCATCACAATTTCCATAATCGTGCATCATAGATAGTGCATCCGCACTAACCAGGCCATGTTGATATGGGGGATACCTATATGCATAACCCGTAGAGTGCGAGTATTAACCGAAGAACATCATACGGGGCTACTCTACACGAGACCGCTGATGATCGTTCAATTTTTGGCAAAATGCCTTTCCTTTTGATCCTTTGATCCACTTCATTTAATCCACTTCATTTAATCCATAACTTATGTTATTTCTTTCATAGCAGAGGAACGGTTGACATACTGTTCGACAAAGCTGAGTTCTTTTAAGAAAGTTGTTCTTTCTGATCTTGCCTGATGGCGTAGGAGTCGAGTGAAATCTTCTTCAGGTACTGCAAGAAATAAGCAAATGAAAACTTCAGAAATTAATTTAATAAATAATATTTATTATTATTATTATTATTTGCAATTAAAATTATAATTAAGAAAGCAATAGTTGCCAGGGCCATCGGCTTAAATTATATTGAACTCAATTATAATAATAGTAATGATTATAGCAATTTTAAACAAAATAAGAACTTTAAACACTGTGAAATCAGTGTCATATTCCACAGCTTTCCTCTCTATATTTCTTGAAAGAAAACAAGAAAAATACGACCAGATTAGAATACAAGAAAGCAATAACTCCAATTGGATATTCAATAGTACTACAAACATAATTTCATAAAATATGTTACAAGAAATCCTTTAAGGACCTTCTGATATTTGGCATTCTTAATAATTATACAAACGTTCCCAATAGTCTTCGAGTAAGTAATCACAGCGAGAGTACTCAACCGACAATCACCACAAGGAGAAATGTTTAATATAATCACTTTATAAGTAAAGATATAATACGATGATGTGATAAACCTACACAGTCATTGAATTATGATCATTCCAGTAACCATAACAGCTCTTTCTACCAGAAATTCCTGATAATAATCAGGACTTTAATAACACTACATTTTCAACTTGATTTATATGCAACAGATCCTCACAGAGTGGGCGTGATGACTGATTGGCAGCTCTTCTTTTACCGTTTGCCAGCAATTATCTTAAAAGTGCCTCCATCAATCTACGAGTAAATCATAACAACACCAGCTGCAATTAAACAGACTATGCATGAAATGTAATGAGCCACTGAAAAGTGGAGAAATTAAAAATGCAGCACGTGGTGTCGCTGATATTTATTAAAAAGCAGTTAAAATTAGATATGCACACACATGTGCACCGGAGCACTCTTCGTGTTATTAGAGACACGACATGGCAGCCACGCCACACCAATTTGCCACTCAAATTGTTGCAACAATACGAGTTCAAAAATATGACTTAATTTCAACAAGCAATTAGTCAAGCTTCTAAGTTGTTTTGAGTTGTTCAACTGGAAGAAGCTGTCAAGCCAGAGATGCAAGTGGAGTCATCTTCCAACAGCAATTACAACCACGGCCAAGAAGTTTCCACAAATATTTGATCTTTCTAGAATGGTGGCTTCCCACAGCCTGGATATGAGTTTCAACTGCAAGAGGAGCTGTAGTTGAGGAACGCACCTGTGCATATCAGCACCTGTATGATCGTTGCTCTTATCTCATAATTTCATAGCGAGAGTTTATGTACAGACTGCCATGCCAGCAAGAAAATGTTGCACTTATGATGCACTTATGATGCACTTATGATGCAGATAATTTATGCGACGGTTGCTTGCAATTTACGAGTAACTGTGAATCTTTAATTGCTGTGTTTTTGATTGAGCCTGGCGCCTGTTTCAGGCAGTTCCATTAAGAATATAACATGTGTTGCATGAGCAGCGAATTACTGTCATCACACGAGCAACAGAGAGCATATTTTCTTTCAGCTCTTTGAGGAGTGTGGATTAAAGATTACTCTATTGGGTTAATATGGCCTCCAACACTACGGAAACTTAGGTTCGTCCGAAACTTGGTTCGTCCGAAAGATTGTCATCTACGTACGGAAAATTATTAAGCCACAACACTCATTCTCTGTGGTTCGGTTAAGTGAAGGAAGCTTAAATCATATGCGTTTGTGCCCACTAATATCAGATCAGCATCTGTAAAAGGTGCTGTAACCTTTATCAGGATATTAGAATGCTTAATGAACCAAAATTTAATGCTGCAATATGTGTTTCAGGTCACCGTGCTTGACTGTTTGTTGCTTCCTGCAACCTAACCTAAGCTTCGAAGCCTTTTTCAGGTATCTATAATCATCAACCATAGAAACTTTATAACTATGTACAAATGTAATGAACTCACAGAAGGAACAAATCGTTAAATATGAAATTAAATTCATTTACTGTTCCACTGAATTGTGTAACAAATTCCACTCGCCAATCAATTTCTACATACGAACCTGGTTCATTGGTTATATCAGCAATTATTCTTTCAGTGTACCGATGGAAAAACGTGCCACACTTGACACAAATACTCTTAGACAACAAACAATGGAGAGTCATAATCAAAGATCAGGTTGTTTACAATTTACTGTATGTCCTTGTCAACTACACTTCTCCTTGGGCATACTCCGAGCCAACTGCTGCACCTGCTGGACTTGCTGCATGCAACGTAAACTACATTGGCAGACAACTGCATGCAAATAATACGCCATGACACTCGCTGACAGTGCACAGCCCAAATTTGGTTATGGACTTCAAAGACATCTATTAAAAATAAATTGAAAGTCAACATCATGCACTTAACTCGCAATTTAATGATGTGGAAGGTGAGATTTACTCGTGCTGCCAGCAGTTCCGCTCAAGAACTCGTAAAGTTAAATGCAAGCATATTTAATTAAATGGTATTTTTTAATGGTTGGTTAAACGCTGCAATTCCTTGCTTTACACTGTCAATTCCATGTCAATAAATCCAGCAGACCCAGGAAACTGACGGGAAAAAAATTATTAGAAAACATATATTTACATTCGTTGTCGTTGTGCGATGTTGCCGCAATCAGCACTCGCAGTGACCCCATTTTTCCACCTTCAACACTCATTTCTCGTAAGGCAAGAGTGAACAGCTGCTTCAGCCTCCTCTTGCCTAATGCTGAACCTTAACCCTCAATACAGCAGATTGTACGATTCGTGTATGCTAAGGTAAGAAGCAAATGCAGCTTTGAACTCATAAACGCAGGGAAGAGACGGTAATTTATGCAGTCGGGAACGTGTCATGCCTTGCATAAATATTTTGACACGAGCAACACTTGCCATCGATAGCAAAGCCTGACTAACTTTACTCCCCAGTGACCCAGTCAGCATCTGCTGCTTTACTCTGGGGTACAATGGATCGATTGAGTCGCTCAACAAGTGGCTGAGAACACTCAGCAATTTAATCGCTTCATCTGTTGATGTTTGTTTAAGTTGTTATATAAAGTTGTGGTGCTGCAAGTGAATACTGCACCCACAATCAGAGGCGGTCAAAGCAGAGGAAAGCAGCAAGGACCTCATTGCTAGTAATCTCTGTATAATGAAAACAATAGAAAAGAGAATGATCGACTTGCATGGTTACTTATACAACTCGATACGTCGACTTTTATTAAACAGGTGGGGAAAAGTAGCCACTTTCTCGATTAATGGTTACTCCGTGGTAATTTCCCTTATATGAAAACTCACAAGTAGCGCCACCAAAAGTTCATTTTAGCAACATAATTTCCTTTATCTTGTAGAAGGTTACTAGGATGGTTTTGGCTGGATTTATTCTTAATTCCTTTATAATGTTAACCGGAAAGCTATATCTCCGAAATGGTCGCTCAAGCCATCCCACAATCTATCCGACTCAATACACCTAGTCATCTGCATATCCTTGAGTACTAAATCCCAAGTTGTTGATCTTCTCAGGAAGTTCATCTATGATCAAACCCACAGTATAGGAAACTGCATTCTCCTTATATCATCCTTTAATGGGTATTGTTGATCCCTTTGTATGCCAGAACTCTAAACTTAAGTTTGCAACATGACTCCAGCAAAGCTTAGGCTCACAAGGGATCTGATTTGAAAGATCCTTGATATATGTTTATATGAATTAAAAGGAAATTTGATTATATAAATGTTTAACATAACTCTAGAAAAGTTTAGGCTCCCACGGGATATGACTTGAAAGATCCTTGATATATGTTTATATGAATTAAAAGGAAATTTGATTATATAAATGTTTAACATAATTCTAGAAAAGTTTAGGCTCCCACGGGATATGACTTGAAAGATCCTTGATATATGTTTATATGAATCACATAGAAATTTGAATATATAAGTGTTCAACACAACTCTAGAAAAGTTTAGGCTCACAAGGGATCTGATTTGAAAGATCCTTGATATATGTTTATATGAATTAAAAGGAAATTTGAATGCTATGATAAATATTTGACATCTTGATAAGAAGCCCCTGTTCTATGCACGCGTGTTTGTCGAGACCTCCAGAGGAGGCTGGTGTCCCTGGCCTTTCTCCAAACAAAAATCACGTCCTAGGTGATGTCATGATTGTGCCTCTAAATTGTCTGCTTGCTTTCCCACCAACATTTTTCAATCTACAAGTATTACAGTTATATTAAGGAAGTATATATTTTGGCTTATCATTCCCAACTTCCGTGTAACTCTTGATAAATGCCTCCAATTTATGGAAAATCTCTGGTGTTATCTTTCAGTCTTCCAATGCACAGGCATACATTTAATTAAGAGGAAACTTAATTGCGATCTCTGGAGCCTGAGCTATGCCACTGGGAACCAACCTTCACTCCAAGTGAAGTTGAGCGCACTTGAAGCACGCCCGGAATAAAATGTCAGTCAACATGTTCAACTCATGATTTCACATGTCATTGTACAATTTTTATGCATGTCGCAACATTAACATAAGTTTTAATTATATACGCTGCAACTAAAAACCACTTTGTTGCATGCGCTGAGAAGTCAAGAGTGGACTGGCTGCTGCCAGCAGCATAGCTTCCTTTGAAGGTAAACGTTTCAGATCTGATTTCAGAGTATTCAGCTGAACAAAGAAGAGTTCTCTGTGCGGCTGCTGGCAATTAAACTGGTAGTTAAGTGGCATGTTAATATGAAGTAAGTCCTCAACGTTTACATGGCAACATGTGCTTCGTTGGAAGAGACTTCATAGCTGCACACATCATTTTAGTTCAGTTAGTAGTGAAACTATTCACATGACTCTAAAGGGATTGGACTCGCCTTCAGCTAACACTGTGTCTCAGTAAACGGTATGGGGAAAGCCCTAGATAAGTAGAGAAGTGGCAGTAGATATGTTCGCGTAGCCGTTAGGGACTTTGTAGTGTTTCACAATGAAACAGAAGTGTTATCCGAGTAGGGTTAAGTTCCACAATAATCCACAGAACTTCATTGAATCCTTTCAAGTTTGTGTGTACCTGTGCAAGTGGAACAACATTGGAAGAAAGGAATGATTATCAAACTACTTCGTGGATGAATGTGATTGGATTGAATAGAACGACTCCGAAACAGTGTTGGTTTTAATATTAAATTAAATAAATAGAATATCCAGCTGGAGAGATTGTGATTATATAAAGGAGAAATTCTCAAATGGGTGATAATCTTACTGGAAAACTAAGTCAATGGAAATTATATCAGAAACAATATGTTTAATAAAATCCATACTTAAGTGAGACTGGACACTTTTTCAGTACTTTATTAATATTCCCACAAGGAATTATCTAATAATTTCTTAGTATGAAATATTTTTATCTTAAAATGTATGTTCTTGTTCGATCAGCTGGGATCCATGGGTACTCCACATTTCCTAGCAATTTAAAGGGTGTTTTTTGAGACGTGTGGTTTTCAATCTGGCAATACTTTTTTCAGAGTTGGTCTTTTTGACAGCTGTCACTTGATTTATGCTCCGTTTGGTTTGCCATTTCATAATGAATAGACTTACTCCTGAACAAAGTTTGCAAATAGTGCAAATTTATTACCAAAATAATGGTTCGGTTCGCGCGACGCATCACAAGAAAATTTTGTTCAGCGATGAAGCTCAATTTTGGTTGAATGGGTACGTTAATAAGCAAAATTGTCGCATTTGGAATGACGATAATCCACAAGCCATTGTTGAGACGCCGTTACATCCTCAAAAGGGAATCATAGAATCATAGAATCAGAGGGAATCATTGGTCCATATTTCTGCAAAAATGAAGCCGGCCATACTGTTACAGTCAATGGGGAACGCTATAGAGCCATGATTAATGACTTTACTTCGCTGAATATTATTTAATATATTAACACTATTACAGAATTCTTCTTATATTATTGTGGACTGGACCCACCAAGTACGCAATCAATATGACTAACTTCCCTTGGTATTTTTAATATTATAATCTTGCGTCATTTTATTTCAAGTTTCCGACTATTGCACAATTTGTATAATTATGGTGAAAATCTAAATGCAGAAATGCCGCAAACGTATTTCATTTGCCCCGACAACCCAGTCACGGCGCTACTGGTTTCCAGTTCATTGCTCACTTGCCTGCGGAGGCCACTTTGCAAGACAGAAACCTTTTCTTATTTTTTGTTGCTGCCCGTTTTGCAGTTTTTATGACGCTCTTTTATGACGCATTTTGCTAATACTCGCATGCAAAGTAATTCCAAATAGAAACTCATGTGTATTGTGTGGCACACAATGCGGCATTCACAGAGACACTAATCGTAAAAGGCAATTGACACTCATTTTAAAGTGGCCCCTTAAGCCCCTGAGACGGTATTGTAAACCTACTTATCAGAAACCCAAACAATTTGGCTGCCAATTTACGCATTTTGTGGTGGTTCGTTTCAAAAGTGGTCTCGATTATACTTTCATTAAATATTTTATCGTCTAATTGAAGGAGGAATAGATAAAGAGGTGGGTTTGACTAAGCTGGCTAGAGGTTGGATTGACTAAGCTGGCTAGAGGGCTCCAAACAATTTGGCTGCCGATTTACGCATTTTGTGGTGATTCATTTCAAAAGGGTTCCATTAATTCCACGACTTTATTTGCTTTAAAGACAGAGGTGGCTTTTTCAAACAATAGACTAAGGTCCCAGGGAGGCTAGAGAGGGACGTATAATCAATTTGGTTTAACTTTTTACAATTGATGATGAATGTTAAATGTTAAATATAAAATATTTATATTTCTTACAAATATGCGATTACGCTCTTTGGATATTGGTGTCAGAAGAATCACAACAAAGGCATGAATTACATTTAAGACCGAGAATATAAACCGATCACCGATAAAGCACAAAGGTCAAAACCAAACAGCTCGTTCACCAATCGATGGCATGATCTACATTTTGTTGGGAATAGAAACCCGTTTACAACACGTTGACGTTTTATGAAGCAAACTATAGTTTGAAAATACATGAGAGAAGTTGTCGAAGGACTTTGAATGACCCCTGAAATACTGAAGGTACTAATGTTTAATACATGAGAGAAGTTGTCGAAGGACTTTGAATGACCCCCCAATATTGAAGCACAAAAAGGCACTAATATTTAATGCTTAAAAGGATATTTTAAATCAGTCTTATAAAAGCAACTCTTGAAATATAAATCTTATAAATTCATTGTAGCTGAGAGGTCGACATTAAATACTGAAAATGTTTCCATTAAATTTTAAAAACTTATAAAAATAAATTTTAAGTAATCCTTAAGTAATCTTCACATCATTTCGCCTGTTTCCATAAGCGGCTCATGTTGAAGGGCAATAAAATCCGAAAAAAGGGAAAATTAAAAATCAACTGCAGTGTTCATTATACACGCAGGATCAGATTCATGGTCACAGATGCATTTCGATTATGATAATGATGATAATGATGACAATAATGATAATGATGACAATAATGATAATGATGACAATAATGATAATGGTGACAATAATGTTAATGATGACAATAATGATAATGATGTTGCTAAGCAAAGTAATAACGTTACAAAGCATCACAGAATGTTGTAACTTATACGAAACGTTCACTTTTACTGAATTTCAATGCGAAGCTGTGCCCTTGAGGAGCCCATATAGAGTCAGGAGGAGCTTGTAATGAGCAACAGTCGCTGTCAGTGTCACTTTAGTTTTTAAGATCGTGATATATATCGCAACCGCAATTGATAAGTTTCACTTTAAAGCCTGCTTCGCTTTCATGGTTGAACTTTAATGGCGTGGAATATAATGAGAATCAGATGGAGTTTTGTATTAAGTGGGTATATAAAAGAATTGAGGGCAGTGTTATTTTTAAGAAGCACAGCATAAAAGCGAAAATCAATTATTAATGACTTTTGTGGCCATGTTTAACAATACAGTTATTACAATAAGACCTAAACAGGTTCTTTAGCAAGTCTTAGCTGGGTAGTGTGGGGAGTCTTTCAAAGCCACTTGTTACCTTACTTCTCTGGTGTATCTAAATGGGACCATATTATCAAGCATGTCACTCTTTCAAAGATACTTGTTACCTTACTCATTTGGTATAAAGCGGTCCATCAGGGATGGTACCTATCATCCTTAGTGAAACTTGACAATAGTCTGGTTTAGCGGACACAGATATTCAGAGGGAAATGGAAATAGAGAGAGAAACCAGAAAATGGGGAAATGTACTATTGTCCCATCATCGTTCAAATATTAGCTTATTGTTTCACTCAAGAGGTGAATTCACATTTCTCTCGTCAGTCAACATCCATCAAAGTCTCTGGATAGTATAGATGGAAATGAACGAAGGTTTTGTGTAATCAAATACATTATACGGGGACTAACAAAATAATCCTGTGCTCCTCTGTGGAACCATGCAAATTAATTATTTACAAAATTTATAAATTTTCCCCTCACTCAAAGTTTTGAGTTCTCTCTTAGGTAAATGCTTTCGTCGTTCGCCTACGAAAACAGCTCAAAACTGGGAGTGACGAGAAAATTGATACATCTTGTTAGAATACTGTCTTTGGATTTATTCAATTGACTGAGTTTCGGTGAGCTAATCTACGGTTCGGAGTGAAGATTCAATATAATTAATATAATGGCCGAAATGGATGTTTGAATCGACTTTTATTGAAAATAGTCCTTTTGAAGAAATTCCAGATAGTGTACTCTTCAACAAATCACAATAGGTTTTAATCAGTACACAATGAGTTTGGACAAATCTGTTATTATATTCGTATCCATAGTTCATGAAATAATTGATTAATATATGTATAGTTCGAGAGAGTTGAATAGATACAGAGGAAGAGGAATGATTTAAATTTATTCTAATTCTTTTCATACACCAACACCTTGCTACATAATGAAACTTCATCAAGTCCATCAAAAGTTCTGAAGACTAGATCCCAAGCCATTCTAATTTTACTTCAGTATTGTTGCCAGTTGATTATGGTTTTTGAAATACCCTCAAATTGTCTAAAATAAAATAAATAAGCAGGTCCAACCCTCCTTCAATTCATTATGTAGGAAAAGCAAACTAGAAAACGAAGGTCCAAACGGAAGGTCAAAAATAAATGTCAAAAGGGAAAGTGCAAAAGGAATATCCAAAATAAATATCGAAAAAGGAGTTTCAAAATCATTTTCCAAAAGTCCAAGGGAAGGTGCAAGAGTGAAGTCCAAAAGGACGTTACAAAATAGATGTCAAAACGAAAGGTCCGAAATAATTCAATAGAAAGGTCCAAACGGAAGCGCGGAAAGGAAGATTCAAAAGAAATGTTCAAAAGGAAGTTCCAAAAAGAAAGTCCAAAAGGAAGGAGCAAGAGGAAGGTCTGGAAAAAACTTCAAATGGAAGGTCAAAAACCAAAATCTAAAAGGAAGCTGGAAAAGGAAAATCGAAAAGGAATGTCGAAAAAGAAGGTCCAAAAGAAAGATCCAAATTAATGTCCAAGAGGAAGGTCAAAAAATTAGGTTGAAAAGAAAGCCCGAAAGGCTTATCCAGAAAGGTCCAAAAGTTAGTTTGAAAAGAGATTTTTAAAAAAGAAAGTTCAAAAGAAAGGTCCTAAATAAAAGTCCAAAAGAGAGGTTTAAGACGAAAGTTCAAAAGGAAGGTGCAAGAGGAAAGTTCAAAAGGAAAATGCTAAAGGAAGAGTCAAAAGAAAGGTTCAAAAGAAAGGTCTAAAAGAAAAGTCCAAAGGGAAAGTGCAAGATATTAGATCAGAAGGAAAAAGCCAAAGGAAAGTCCAAAATAAATAACCAAAAAAAGATCCGAAGAAGACCCGAAAGGAAGCTCTTAAAGGAATATCTAAAAGAAAGATTGTAAAGAAATATTCGAAAGGAATGTCCAAAAGGAAGGCCAAAAATAAATGTCTAAAAGAAAGGTTCAAAAGAAAGATCTGAAAGGAATGTTCAAAACTAAGGTTAAAAACAAAGCTCCAAAGCAAAAGTCTAAAAGGAAAGTACCAAAGAAATGTCCAAAAGAAGGATCCGAAAGAAAGTTCCAGATGAAATGTCCAAAAGGAATACGCCACAAAGATCTGCTGAATTTTAAAAATATAAAATTGGGAAGTCAATACATTATTTTTAATTTAAAGACAGCAAAAAAAAAAATTCTGCTCAACCTCCTCCCTCATTAAATGTGGTCCCTCTGCTTTTGGTGCTGTGCGTGATTGATGACCGCAATTGTTGCACCTCAAAAAATAACGTTTTCTTTTTATTGAAACAAGCAAAAAAAGAAACAGACAATCAAGATTTCCGCTGTCTGCGATTTCATTTTTCGATTTGCTGCTCGGCGGCACTTTAACCCCTGTCTGCGTGGCGCTTCATAAACTTCAACGTGACGCACGTCGCTGGCTGAAGGATCCCGGTTGGCCGCGGCTTGGCAGTCATGCAACTTGCCGCACTGACGTGCAACAGTGAAATTGATTTTCTTTTCTCTTCTTTGCTTATTTATTTTTGTCTTTACGTTTGTTGACTTTTTCGAGCGTGTGTCTGGAGCGCCACAACTTAAATCATTTATTTTGTTGCCATTGCTGGCTGTGCTGCGAGTATCAACGGAGAAAGTGCTTTTCTCCGGCGCTGTTGCCAATGATGGGGCACTCGTGTGTAGGATGGCTTTTGCAAAGCACACACCTCTTTGGTAGAGAGTTAGTTGCAAGGAACAAAGTCACGTTTTCACTAAAATTTCATTTTATACTCGTCTGGTCAACAAGTCTCAGTTTTATTCTATGGAAATGACTTTCAGGAATACGATAACATGTTTCGATTGTTGCTTGTGTATGCGAATCTCCAAGTCAATCTTAACTTTCACTTGTTGACGAATTGCATACTGGGATTCTGAATCGATTCGTGGTACGTAGAGTTGAGCAACGCCGCTGCCAGGCAAACAACATTTTCTGTCAATGTCTTCATATCAATTTGTTAGTTTTTGGCAAGAACTTGGAGAGTGATTGAGCGCACATGACGACCGTGGAAACCAAAGACTCTGCGAAGATGGTGTTGAGCTATTTGGCCGCCGAGAATGTGAATGGAGTTTAACGATGTGAGCATGGAGTTTAACTATGATCGATTCGGCAAGACACAAACTTATGATCGTTTAAAGTAGTGTATATTGACTAGGAAGGTGAAAGAGGATAGTTCAAAATGAAGGTCCAAAAGTAAGTTCCAAACTGAAGGTCGAAATAGAAAGTCCAAAAGAATATTCCAAACTAAATGCCCAAAAGAAAGTTACAAAGGAATGTGTAAAACAAGGTCTAAAAAGAAAGTCCAAAAGGAAATTCCAAACTAAATATCCAAAAGGAAAGTTACAAAGGAATGTGTAAAAACAAAGTCCAAAATGAAAGTCCAAAAGGAAGATTCAACAGGAAGGCCCAAAAAAAAATGTCGAAAGAAAATATACAAAAAAGGGAACACAACAACGAAACTGGGTGAAGTAAGGAAGTTTCGAATTGAGATTAGCTTAGCGATGCCTCTCAAAAGTTAATCAGACTTTTGGAGCCATTTTCAGGCAGTTTATAGAACCTTCTCGCCAGTTGGAAGATGAAATACTTAGAATGGTGCTACAAAATGAATACTACGGAGCCTTGCTACAGAATAGTTGGGCAAATATCAAGGAGAGTACAATAGAGATAGAGAGATGAAGCTACTATGTTGATCAGATGGCAATGGCTAATGTCAAAGCTGACAAATCTTTCCTTAAGGAAATTTGCACAGGAGTATAATGGGAGAGGAAATTGTTCACCGTTTGAATGGATTGAAATTCTAATTCCATAATAGAGTAATGCTTGAGTGTAAGGTAGGAATAGGTGGCCAAAAGTTAGTCAACTCTTTTACAAGAATATAATATTTCAACCAATAAATTAGGAGTACAAATAGTACCGCATCTACTCAGGACTCATACTTCGCCATCTCAATTGGAAAAGGCATTTCGAGATAGTATATAAGCATAGCGAGAAGCCCCTTCAGCAGGTGTTGCACCTTCTATTCAATTTGTTTAGGATGCTAGAAAATCCCTTCCAAACATTTTAAATGTGAGTAACGTCATCATCATTTTTGTCATTTTCTTCTCCAACCGTGTTGATTATTAACGGAAGTGGATAATATTGTTCTCCCGTGTCCCCCTTTAAATTTTCCTTCCCCACTCTACCTCTATTTATTCAGATATTTGAGCAAACATTTGCCCGCTCCGAATATGCCAAAACTATTTTGTAAGTTTCGCAATAACAAAACCGATTTTTAAATCCATTTTCAAGTCGTTCATTTGCCTCACTCACCTTGTAACTTGCTATCATACCAACTCGCACTACAATACAGATGCCAAAACAGTACCAACACAGCCAGATCAGTGAAAAAAGGAATTCCAACAATTACAACGACACGTTTTTGTGCCACTTCTTTGGCTAAAATAGTAGAAAAAAAAGTTATGTAATTGTGTTGCAGTGCCTTGGCTACCATGGCCACAGGCGTTGAACTTGTGCGGCGCTGCCATTTTCCAGCGGCCATTGTTGCTGCACGTTTTTCCACATCGACGCCCAAAATGGTTGCACATTCCCGCAGCAAGCAACTTCATCACATTTTATTATATTTTTTTTTTTTGGTTTATTCTCCTTTGGCACTGAAGTCGACTTTGCCACGAAATATTGAGCTGCAGTTGCTGTTTTATTATGACAGCGATACAAAGGCGTTAATAAATCTATTAGCCTCAATTCCCAATTGACCTCTTCTATGGCAATTTGAGTACCAAATGGGTTCATTGTGTAGGTGGCTTTTTGTGAGAGTACTTTTCAATCAGTGCGGGAAGTCAGGGACGTTTCTGTTTATATCTTGAGAGGTTTGAGGCTTGAAGCAGTTAGCATAAGTAGGTAGTTTTATCACAGGGATTTACAAGACCATTCTTTCAGTGTTCTCCTTGTAGCATCATCGGTGTGGCTAAGAGACTTGTTTAGGGAGGCTTGAAGCTAAAGTAAATCATTAACCCAAATGATTTTTTCTATTCGAATGACAAATCAAATATAATCAAATTCTATGGGAAGGTGGGGTTCCTTACTATATTTCAAGCCTGTCTGGTGGTCTAGAATGTATATCCCAGAAGGGTTTGACATCCAATTATATATGTTTCTTCTCGAGTCCTTCCAAAACGCTAATGTATATAATTCATTATTTTTATAATTATATTAGTATACCTTCCATCATCATTAATTATCTCTGCAAGGGACGGCGGAATGAGTACTAGCAACTAAAGTCCTTTGACTCAATATAATGAATACAATATAAATAAAATATATATTTCTGCTACAACTGATGTATTCTCATCTTAATTATATGGGAAACTCATTCAGGGAGGCATATGTGAAATATGTTGAATCTTGTGGTACACAATCTTGAACATGATCCAATTCGTTTCTATCTTCATATATAAATTCCTACCCAACTAATTATTTTATGCATATTTTTCTTTAATTTCAGATAATAGCAGACAAATACTTATATCAAACTCTTCAAATATGCTCTGTTTACCTTTCAATGATGCTGTTTATCCCCCATATCAGAGAGTAGTTCCAGCACAATTGCCTCATAGCTGACATGCCAAAGATATGCTCATCCAGGCTGCATCCAGGCTCTTTGAACGAAACTTTCCACCGTTCACATGTTTACTTCATATATTTTCCACTTTTTGCTGGCACCACGAACAAAATCAGGAGCGAGTTTTTAGGGAACGCATGAACTGAATCCCATTTCATACAGTTTCTATTAATCCACGCAATAATCCAGTCACTTGTCTTTATTATGTGTTCATTTAGTAATATAACTTTTTTATCAACTTTTTCGTAACTGCATTAAACTGCATACTCCAAAGAGACTCGGCCATTGTGTTGTTTAGAGCACAAATAAATAAATTATGAACGCTATAAAATCCGCCGCACTATTAAAACGCAACAAAAGTTGAAGCCAAACTGAAATGAAACGCAAAAACTGGCGAAACGAAGCTGATGTTGAAAACAAACTGAAAATGCCACTCTCCGTAGGGAACTACTCACTCACTCACTCACTCACTCTCTCAAGTGCTCATGCTACACAGCAATTTGGCAGATACTTGTACCTGATGGAGCTGTATGGGAACCTGTTTCGCCGGTTCCAGGTGCTGTTTGAGCCATGCAGGTGGTTGAGAAGCTGGCCAAACGGTTCAAAATGTTAACGTTAGCAGAGGTTTAACAGAACTCAAACAACCGTCAAGAGAGCAAATTGCAGTCATTATTTAATGCAGTTCTTCTCTCTATTCAGTTCTCGATCTCCCTCTCTCTCTCTTTCATTATTATACTCGTACACTGCATTTTTTTCCTATTTCAAGTTAAATATTCTAGTACCAAGTAAAAACGATGTTTCAATGAGGAATCTACTTGACTCGTAGACCTAATTCAAGTGGATTCCTCAAGAAGTAGTTGAACAAACAACTCCACATTGGCTTGTTGCCCTGCTAACTGCTCCCGAGTTAACTATGCCTGCCTCCAACTTTATTATACCCTGATATTTCCAATCAGACCTTGTGTCATCATAAATTTGTGTTCAATCGTGTGATTGTAACAGGTAGGTAGGTAATTAGGTAAGGCGGCCGCCCGAAGGGCACACTTAGGCCAACATTGACCCTTTAATATCGCTTGAGGCAACAGGTCCCATCCCTTTCAAACGTCCAGCCATTTGGAGCTTTTAATGAAGCCGTTGATGGAGTTAATCTTATAGATATCTCCGAAAGAGTCCAGAAAGTAGTCACTTTGGAAAGTACACCTCCTTCTGGACAAAGCATTGATTGTAACAGAATCGTCCTCATATTTTACGGACAACCCCTTTGTTCTTGAAGCTTTTAACTTGTGAACCGTAATGATATATCTTAGTTATACCACAACTCTAGGCCACTGCCTTTGTTACAGTCATTTAGCTCATTATGACTCTGACAGCAATGGAAATGCTGACAAATCGGTTACTTATGGGCTTTTAACCCATCTGCATGGTCCCAATAATTCGCACTTAATGGCACCATTTGAGACCAGAAGAGACCAACTTATAGGATATGATTTGATGAAACTGATGTTTCCTAAACTCTTCCTGAAAGCTTCAATTTGTTCCCGAAGCTAAGTCTAGTAACCGGTGATAAATGAGAGAGAGACAAGACAATTTACAAGTAATTGTTAATGGAAGTAGACTCAACTAAAAATACTATACCCAATGTGTAGATTCTCATTTGAAGAACATTATACTTCCACAATTCATTTGGAGCCTACTATTCCACGAGTATTCATTTGGAGCTTGCTTCTTCCACGAGTATTCATTTGGAGTTCACTTCTTCCACGAGTATTCATTTGAATCATTCAGTTATTAGTGGACGGTTAAAAAATCTTAGGCTTCAAAACAATTTGCATGGGGTCCTCTTCAAATACCTCCTCTTTGTAAAAGTCAGTGTCCTAAAAATCATTGAATGAACAATGTAAGGTATATTTTAATGAATCATTCTTGGATACAAAGAACAAATTTCCTAAATATAGTTCCCTTTTAATGAACCCATTCATTCTCTCTCATTCTCATTCTCCCATTCAGGGTATGAGGCGAGAAATTGAAATTATTGGAGCCTCCGAAATTTATGTTTCGGTATCGGAGTATGACCAAGACTTCGGTTACTTCAGTAAATGTAAAAACCTGGAGCCATTCCTACCCAATTTAGAGAATGGGGCCTTAACAGACCTAAGTGAGTCTAAGGACAACCTCTTAACTTAAACTAGAGTAAGTTTTAATCATATATCTGCGAGCCCAAGTTGGTACCTAGTAGCAGTGTAGCATACTCTAGTTAGATACCTACTTCATAACTCCTTCCTATAGCAAACTGACCATTATTTTCTCCAATTGAAGTCGCATTGCCATACATTCCGATTCCCTACGCATTTGAATTGTATTCAAATAAAATCCAAGTATCTCCTTCCAGTATCCTTGGACTCCGTTAACTCCCATTCAATCTCCGCCATCCTCGGGCTGTACAGTGCTGTGTGTGCACTAATCAGACGTCAAATAATGGAATATTATATTTAATTTATGAACCCATTTGGCCGTAATGACCAGACTTCTGCTTTTCGCCCAACTCGAATATCTTTTGTGGCACACGAGCACGAATTTGCGTGTTTTTGGTGGTGGCATTTTTACGGCTGCCGCAAAAAGCGTGGGCTGCACCAGCGCTGCTTTGTTTGCTTGGCCAAATGTTTGGCTATACACCATTAGAGCCGGCATTAAAACTGGAATATTTTCAGTTGGTTGCCACTGCTTGCTAAATTTTGTAGGTAAATGTTGCATGTGCTGCTGTGCTGCTCATTTTGGTGCGAAGCGGTGCGCAAATTTCATGAAATTATCTTTAAAATGCAATTCAGGTGACAGTTACGACCTCTTTGTAAGCCTACTGTATATAGTTATATATATATTACTTATATACTTTATATAGAAAAATATTTGTGTATATATTTCCCTCTTAATTGCATGGCCAGTTGCGCCTCATGCAACTCGCTCTGTCTCAGATTTGAAGTTATTAATTGCATTTTATGTCATTGATAAATGCACATATCAGAAAATTTGGTGGGAATTACACTCAACAAAGATCCGAATGTCCTGATAAGGCTGCGTGGAATTGCAGCAACTGTTGCTGAGACAAACAGTCCGAAAGAAGTCGTAACTAATTTGGAACAGTAGCAAAGCTATGCAGTGCAAATTGGGAGCAGATGTGAAGTGTGATCAAACTATTTATTGATGAATTATGGTCCTTCTCTATTCTGCACCTTGGCATCGTAATGGAACAAAAGTTAGTTAATTAGGTCTATAAACATTTTAGCCATAGTTGCATCAACTATTGCATTATATTGCAACACAATCTGCATTTCCACTTCACCATCGCCAATTGGATATAGTAAGAGCAGATAACCACTAAAAATGTATCAAAGGACATCATCTTAGTAGTAACGTATTATAAAGGACATCATTATAGTAACGTATTTTCACCTGATTACTAAGCTAGAGCTCTTCTTTGAACTCCCTACCCGGACTCAGCCAAAACCGACATTCGGTTGTAGCGCCACTTATGTAGGTATGTAAGTTCTTCTTTGAAGCCATAAAACTCCACAAGTGATTCAATAGAGATCGTACGAGCTCTTCATCTACGATGGAGTTTCATAACTAGTGATGTCATTATAGCAGACTAAAATTATGAAAAATTATCAACTACGCCCTTAACAATAAATGATGACTGACTTTTCGTGGGAGTAATTGGAAAATGTTGATTAGGAAGTTGAGTCGTTACAGCAGAAAGGAGTCATGCCTTCAATAACTGGCGAAATCAATTTCCTAACAAATGAAATGCTCATTGGCCATTTAATTTCCATATAAAGCGGTACAAAATTGCTACCAACATTGTGGGATTTCTGAAGGTTTGGCTCTTTTCTATGGATTTATAGAATGAAACACTTCTACAAGTATAAAAACTCCCTCTCCTGAATATTCAAATATCTAAGGACACCATCCCAAGGGTTCTGGGGGAGATAGACCCAGAAAGTGAACCTTATCAGCTGCATGAACCTTATCACCTCTCACTTTATAACCTCATTTATAGAGAGCATACTTGTATTACGAATTGAAACTAACATAGTTCAGAACACATTAGATAGATAGGTAGATTGAATTGTGGTAGGGGGAAGCACCGCCGAAGAAGGAGGTCTTCAAACACTCAAGCCCATTGTACTCTAATGTACTGTACTCCTGAAAATAGCAGGGTGGAAAGGTGAGATTGAGTATTGTGAAAGGGAAATTACACCTTTTCCAACGTTTTTGACTTTTTTATGAACCTCAGAAGACATTAGTGAGCACATTGGTGCCAGTAATTGATTTAGTCTCCACCTTGCTACATTACTTTATGCCAGATTTGATTCTTAGTTACTCGAATGTGCTCGTTTAACTTAGTCTTAAGTGACTCGAATGTTCTCGAAAAGAAAATACGTGCTTAATTACCTCCGATCTAAACTATGAACTTTTTTTGTACATGTTTCTCATATATAGATCAGACGTTCTATAATTTGACCACAGCTCAGGTGAGTGGCAATTTCTAGAATTAAATGTTACGTATACGCAGAGTATGACTGAAGGTGCATACGCAGGATATGACTGGCAGCAAAACGTGTCAAGTTAGCCGTAGTTCATTAAAAATCAGCACATAATTTTATTGGTTATATGAAGACAATCTTTCAAGTTACTGCATTTATATTTTTTTAAACAAATATTCGTAGACATCGTGTAACAACCGATCCAAATTCATGTGTGGACGTACTCAGAGACATTTTGCTAAAGAATTATAATATAATCCGCAAAGTAATCAAATCATTGGAAGTCGATTCCTCACATTTCTACAAGTCAGTGATCATTGAATTCGATCTGACGCTGGCATACAAAAGTAACCAACGACTTTAAAGAACTTTTGTTTATAAACGGCTCTGAAAGCGACGTTATCTTAGGTTCTGTTTATAAGGAAATATTGGCTTGGTGGGAGTATAGTCAAAGAATAAACGCAAATAAAAAATGAAGCAGACTATAATAATAAATAAATCCATTGAATGCAATCACCTCATGCTGCAATAGGTGCTCACATCGAAATTGAATATTTTAATTAGTTACGCGTGCAGGAGAACGATGTCATTTTCCAAATATGAAACTCATCACTCAGACGCTGAAACAATAAACATTTGCACATGCCAAACCAAGCCACACAAAGTCACTGACCCACACTTTCCACTTCCAATGCTGGTTTGTCGCACTGGAAACTATTGCACTGGAAACTACATGCATATAACACCAACGCTCATCGTATCATCCAAACAGTTCCTCAGTGTGTGGCATTTAGAACACACAAATCCCGGAAGACTTTAAATGAAATCATTACTCACAGCTTTAGTAGGGATAATGGCATTCGGAGCTTTTGTACGTAACTCTCTGCTAACTGCCTTTGGCAAACAATAACATTTTGTTCCATCCTCATTTAGGTTAAAGGCGCTTGCGATTGGCAGCCGTGGAGCCCCAAAGTGTTGGAATCTTTGATGGATACGTGCACTACACCTGAACTGATGGCACATTTTGCTAAGATGGTAGAATTGGAATATAATGACGTGGAACCTGTGCGTCGATTTGCACTCTGCACTCTCTTATTGGCCGAACTCTTCTCAAGTCGTGATGGCTTGTACGGTGATCGTATCGCTAAACAATTCAAATTTCTTATGGATGAAGCGGCAATTTTGGAGATTGTGAACAATTGTAGTGATAACAACGAGCAGTGCTCCAGTTCGGATGTGTGGGCTTATCGCGGCTTCAAGTGTATCACTGATAGCAAGTTGGGGCAGAATTTGAAATTGTTCTTCAGGGCTAAATTGGCCACTCGGAAACTCTCCGGCTCGGAAGACAAACACCACTAATGAAGTGGACTTTGTATTAAGGAAACACGCTTAGTAAATTCAGTGTGTGTTCAATGGACTTATTTCAAATAAACTAAAGGAATTTTTTTATAAAGATGTAGTCATAAATTAGTGGGGGGCTTGGTGTATACGGCATAAACATCTCCAGAGTTATTGTATTGTTCTCTTTATTATTAAGATTATTATCTTCTGAATTTTGTCTTCTATTGTATAATTTTGAGTAATATTTTATCAAGTCGTTTCAATGAATATGATTCTCCAATAAGGCACGGTAACTATAAGGATCAGAAACTTTCAAATCCTTGCTGCCTTCATGTTTCATGCGATTCCAATATACTATATAAATAAGATATTTGATACAAATCATTTCTGCTACTCACTCGAATTCATAGTGTATTCATAAATCGTTCCAGATGCCATCATAAATGAAAAAGGTTCACAAGTTGTATGTGTCCACTAGGAACTTCTTTCGAAAGAGTAAAAGTTACTGAAACAAATATTTCGAAACCATCCCCTAGGAGTGATTTTAGGAAACTTCTGCTTCTATTTTCTCGTAGTCTTCTCTACTCTGTAGTCTTCGAACAGCTTCCCAGGGTCCGTTTATATGCTTTCCGTCACCTTCAATAAACCACAAATATTTAATTTTTTGGCGGTCTAATGAAGTCTTCAACTTGCAGCCACCCTCGAATATGCTTGCAACTAATTTAAGTTCTCCTAATAATGAACAAAATTTCGGTACATATATTAGCGTGCTCCATAAGCGTAGGTAATGATACTGCATCTTATTGGTGCCTCTGAGCCGCCTACTGCACTGTAACACAACAAAACTGAAGTGGTCGGCAAAAGTGCATTACCTGAAAAGTCGTGCTTATACATCATTAGCGAGCAGAAAAGTGCAACTGCCATGGACAGCACAGAGCCGCTGCCACCCACTGACGTGCGTCAGGTGCCATGCCGTCGACTCCACCAACTTCACAGACTACACTGACTACACTGACTCCACCACCGAATCCAGCAGCTTGGCGCAAATATCCGCCACACCGCAATGGGCCAGTTTATTCATTTCTTTCAGCAACTTACACGACGGCACTGGGCAAAATGCTTGCTCGCCAGCAACATAATGGAAAATGTTTCTGCTCGTGCGCGGCTTCAAGTGTGCGCCGGCCGCTGCCCATCAATGTGCGGCGACTCGACGTGCTGCTGTTTTTCCAACTCCCTTTTTGTGTCGTTTTGCGACGCGATACGCGAACGAAAAACACTTGACATGCACAGTTATGCGGCTGAGCCTGCCTCAAAGCTGTTAGTGCTGTGTGCAACGTGCAGTGTGCGACGTGCCGCATTTGCAGTGTTTTTGCGCGCCCTCCGTTATGCCATAAATACTTCATGCTTCATTGTTGTTGCTGGCCGCCTCAGCAGTGGGGACACCAGAAGAGGGCAGGCTCAAATACGACTGAGTCCGCGCAGCAGCCATCGAGTGCACCAAATGAGTGGAAAGCAGCATTCTTCTACGTAAATTTTCTTCAACGTATTTTTAACTTCTGTTATTTTTAATTTGAGTTTTGTTCAATTTCATTTTGTGATTTTGCGTGGGTGGCAAAATAGTGCGGCATCAGTTTGAATTTATTTGTTTTTTTTTTTTGGTGGGGAATTGAAGGAATGCCTCACTAGGAATCATTGGGAGTCAGCTTAAAGATTACGAGATCCCATTCCCGTAGATCCCGTATCTGACATCATGAAACTGGGATGAGAAGATCCGCAGAGAGACATATTGAATATTATATTGATTATACAAATACTATATAAGAGGTATTTGAGATATATATCGTATTTGAGATATATATCATATTTAAGTTTGATATAAAGTTAGAAAGCAATAAGAGTCAAGCCGCGAAAGAGTCACAGATACCTTGGAAATGTGCGCCAGGAATAACCGGTGCCAGCAAAGTTAAATTACTTCATATCGCAAGTTACTTCATATGTGCAATAACTTAGGATAAGGAAAAAACTGACGTCATAGAAGTTTGCCACCATCTCCATTTGTCAATTACTGGTAACAGCAGATATTGACACCGGATTTTTAATGGAAATAATGGGCTTTTAACAAACCTAAGTGAGTGTAAGGACAGCCATTCAACCTAACCTAAGGTAGCTCTTGAAGATTGACGCCACTCTGGTTGACTGTGAGTTACTTTACCCATAAACTGAGCCTGAGATGTGCTTCTTCCAAGTTTCTTGCCTTCAAAACTGTCGACTATAGCCGTAAGATGCTACTAAATTGTACAAAACCAAACACAGTGCTGCTGTGACAGAGTCGAGTTCGGTCTCCAGCAAATTGAACTGAACAATGAATTGTACAGAAAACTGTGAACACTTTTTGTGGGAGTCTTCGTCCACATTTTCATGTTTGAGCTTCTGAGTTTCTTCCTCGCTCCTATTTTGTTTTACGAGTAGTTTTCAATATTTTATTGCTCACCCCAAGTGAAGTGTCAGCTAAAGAAATACTCAGCCATTTGTATGTCCAAGACTCAAGACATTAATTATCAGCATGAACTGTGCTCATAAAAGTTCAAGAAATATTAGAGAAAGGTCTCTTCTTAGACTGCCATATTTGCCTCTTTTGTACACTTGTCGCATTCTTCAAATTTGCTGATATAAGTACCATTCAGTTTTCTGAAGGCTGCTAAAGGCTGCTTCCAAGGTAAGTGTAGCTAAAACTTAGAAGGTATTTAAACTCACAGCAATTACTAGAAGCAATCAGCTCTCTTATTTGTACCTAGGCCGAGTATGACAAACTTTCTCATTACAATTTCACCCTTGCGACTCTTTAGAAATGCATAGTTGGCATACGAGTAATTTCCTGTAGAGTGCCATGAAACCTTATTAATTCTTGTTAATTAACCTGAAAACAACTGCAACTTGGAGTCATTTAAAAGGCTGCAATAATGGGTAAAGCCACACTTTTAGCTACTACCGGGGCAAGCTCACTTAAATAGCCGCTAATCAGCTGTTGTCTCGAGATATTACTACGGCAACGCACCACCAATAAAGTGGATGGCTCAATTTCTGTCCAACAGAGAAACAACTGCCAACGGACCTGCAGCAAACAACTCGTAATCATAATCCTGACTACCGCTGCGGAAAGTGCTGCTAATGCCAACAATTTTCGTTGACAAGCGTCAAAGTAGCCAATCCAGCTTCAATTACAACTCATGTGAACTTAATTTCGTTTGCGGCAAGTTTTACCGACTCGCTTTGCCGCAATTTGACCATGCCTTGCTACTCTTACTTCCCTGAGAATACTGCCCATGGAAATTGCCACATATTTATATGATTTCTTTGCAATTACAACTAAGCTCGGCCTTTCGCATTAATTTCCTTCAGCTTTAAATAAATCATTTCCATGAGTTCAGTGGAAACTTTAATATTGGCAAAAATATTTCATCTGATGATGAGTGCAGCTGCATTGCTTTTGTGGCCGGTGTATTCGATTTTGACCCACTTTCCTAATTGGCGGATAGAACGCTTGCAGATCGAAGTAGCAATGAAGTTAATAAATGTCTACGAATGCGCAACTGATTAAAGTGAGAGAGACAATTCATGATTTCAGAAGCAAACTTTCCATGGCAATTTGTCTGCAGTCTCTTTGAGTGTAGTTATAATAACTCTAATTAACTAGGATAATATGCGGGATCATGTACTTGTACAAAAGAAATTTCGTGTGGAGCAGCAGTATTTATGCTATTGACAGCATTGGCATGATGAATATGCTTCTATATGTAAATTGTAATGGTGGAAAAATGTGATCATAAATAAAGAAACCGCATCTTGATTCGGGAATGAACAAAAGCACAGAGTCAAATATGGCTGCAAAAGCAGTCTTAGACCCCAAAATGTCGAATTGATATAATGAACAATGTTCTACCTAACATTATGTACGATTCATCAATATAGGGGAGCTAAGGATCTGATAGTGCTGTAAAAATATCCGAAAGCACAAATGCAGAGCATTATAGGAACTTAGAGAATAACCCTTGCACCATACTTCGAAGGCGAAAGAATGTCTACTGCACCTTGCAGCAACATTCTTTCCTGCACCAAAATAGAGCAAGCAGCTTAAATCACTCATGAACGAGGAAATTTTCAGGAACTCTGGAAATTTCCTTCATGATCCTAACCTTTCATGATAACCCTTGCCTATGATCAATTGACTCCTAACTTCAGCCTGAAAAGAAACCACCCACAAATCTAGCATCATATATGACTCAACCATTCTTCCTTCTAAAGAAGATTCATTAGTACTACGGTGATAGAAAATCTTGGATGCTCATTGAGTGAAGATTTCTACATCTATAAAAAAATCAACTCGAGACGTTAATTTTATAATTTCTTGACATAAAAAATGTAATAGATACAAGTCATGAATATTCACTGCATGGGACACCAATAGAGCAACCATAGGACACCCATGGAGCAACCATTGGACACCCATAGAGCAACCATAGGATTCGCAAAGATTTCCATTAATTTCAGTTTTCCGCGTGATATTTCCAATTCTCCAACTGATTGTATTATACTAGATTGCTTATTTGTTGTACTGGAGCCTTTCTAACAACTTCTGTCCCTGATTTTGAGGCGCTACTGAATCTTTCAGCCCTAGATGTTTTTATGCAAGGAAACGCCCTAAAGGTCATCGATAGGTTAGAGCCCAACAAGCCGTGGGTGTTGGAATCTTGTAGATAAGGTTGGCACTGACATGGATATTGCTTCCTTTCTAAGTCCATTGATGCCGGCGTATCCTATTGCAGAAAAGGGGTATTGCATAAAACTTCCAGAGGCTCACTTATGGTATGATCGCACGACTGAGCCTAGTAGGCAGTACTGCCCTGTTTACACTGATGGCTACAGAACATATATTGGATCGGCTTCTGGGGTTTCCATGGAACCATAGAGCAAAGAAATAAGAGTCACAATCTGAAATGTCAGTAATTATTCGTCATAGAAGAGATCGGTCGGGAATAGTAACCAGAGTGGCGCGGCGATATGAAAATGAGAGCTAATGAGTAATTGGCGCTATTAGCAGCGCCACCATACAAAAAGTTTGTTGTTCGAGAATGTGACTCTTATTTCTTTACTGTATGGTGGCACTCAAAGGTCTTCAGCTCCATTACGTCCGTGGTCGTCATGCTTCTGTCTTTCAATTGGTAATTTATGTGATCCTAAGGGCGTTGGACTATGTGGTGGAAAGCACAAAGAGTGGCAGAAATATATTTACCTGCAGTGACAGTAAGGCTGCGCTATAGGACATGCTCAGCCCCCTTCTCACTTCCAAGTTGGTGCTGTTATGCACATCCTGATTAATTTATGTTGGAAAGCATAATAGCCTGATGCTAATATGAGTTCCAGGATACATGGGCGTTATGGAGAATGAAATCACGAATAAACTGGCCAATAAAGGATTTGAGACCATTTCTACTGATCCAAAACGTGTTCTCTCGTACTGTTTGCTGACATTAGAGCCACTATTAGTGATGGGGTTGCCTGTGCATAGAACCGCGAATGGGGGCTGTAAGAGGCAGCAGATGGGCAAGGCTATGCTGCCTGTTATTAACGATAGAAAGTCAAGGTTTCTTCTGTCACTTGATAGGAGAGAATGCAGACTTCTGGTTGGACTGATGACGGGTAATTTGCGTTAGCTCAGCATATATAAATGATAGGCATTGCGGATAGTGCACTGTTTCAGGCTTGTGGAGAGGAAGATGAGACAGTTGAGCACTTTTTGTGGGTGTGTCCACCTTACGCCAGAATCAGGGTTGAGATGTTTGGCACTGACATCCTAAGCATTGGCTTCTTAGGGCCACAGGATCTCCTCAGGTTTGTTCACAAATCAGGTAGATCAAAGAAAAATAAAAATGGAACGTCAAATATAGCACAATGGATGACTTTTGGACTCAGTGCTATAAATGACTATTGTTCCAATACAATTTTTGATTGCTTTTGTGGTTTAATTATTTCCGAGAGTCTTTTAGAGAAGGGAAGAGATTGTGTAGATTGTAAGAAGGGGAGAGTAGATTGTGACTAGGTGAGAGTAGATTGTGAGAAGGGAAGAGAAAGGAGAAATATTGTGTATAGATAAGGGTCCTCAAATGATAGTAAATGATTTTTCCTGAAGGGCCGATTGCAAGGTTGTGCCACACTTAAATGTATTATTAATGCAGTTGATCCATTCAATATTTCTGTTTCAATCTTTATATTCCATTTAGAAATTTTATGTTCTTCGGCAGTTACAGTACCCAGACACAGCCTCTATATTTCTGTTCTTGAGTAATATATAATAAATCTTCATAATATATAATCTCATGACAGTTCTTTCAATTTGAAAAAAACATCCTTAACTCTCATGAAGAGTTATTGATCCACATTATACCTCTTCTCCAGATCCGCGCAATCTTATATGGAACTGCAGCTAGGACCGTGATCAATATTCAACTCTTAAGAGTTGGCTTGCGTATGTTCTGCTACTAACTGTGCTTTTCCTATGAATTCAGTTACTCAAACTGAAACTTTGGCCGAACTTTAACGAATTCACTCAACCAGTTTTTTCTTACATGGACAACATACTCGCAATTGCAGGAGCTGTTCAGGGTCTACCGCCACATTATGCTTTAAACGCATAATTAACTCGCCATGACCTTAAAACACATCAGAAAATGCTGCTGAGCTGCTGTAATTGTTTTTACGCGAATGCATCTTTTTATTTAATTTTTTTTGAGTACACTTTTTACAGCGGTGTATTGAACAACATGAACCTATAATTGAATCTAAATGCCATCAAATTATGAAACATAACTTTAGATGAATTTAATTGGCACTTATTAAGTCATAAAGCAGCAACAGCAAAACGAGTACTTATCCATATTCATGTCCCCGGATGAAACCCGTCAACTATGCTGCTTAACTTGTGCATTCACCGCAATACAAAAGGCACGAACTAGGCAGAGACTAAAGAAGTGGAAGTGTGTCACGCTGTTCAGACACAACAGTGGCACCTGTGCAGGCGGAGTGGTGTTATTTCAAGTTCTAAATAAATTTTAATACTACTGAGTTACGACTCAGAGGTGCTGCATAAGATTCACAAAAACTTGTTGCACAGAACTAGTTGCAAGCTCACCTACTCCGGTCTGAGGTGGTAGTAAGCAATTGAACTTTTAAACGGTATCCCACCAAAAGCACTGCCCTCACCCTTGCCAACTTCCAGTTTACATTTGGCATAAGCACTGCTTAAGACCAACTGCTGGTGTGGATTCAATGCTACTCGTATTCTGTGTGAGTACCGCACGAATTTCAACAACAGGTCTGCTCAATCCGCATGCTTCCAATGTTAATTAACTTCTTTTCCACTGAGTACTGAGTCGATCGACTAAGTTTGATTTGTGAATTTGTGCCCGACCTCAACGACCTTCATCGCCATCCATCTAATAAGCACATGCACCAGCGAGATGACACACTAAGCAGGAACATTCAATAATAATAGGCAACGATTATGGCGCTATCTTTGGCTCAGATGTTGAGCATGCGAACAAAAATTCATTAAATTTGAATAATGCATGGCGAAAAATCGTGCCAGCAACACATGCTTAAATATGAGTGCGAGTGCGAGTTTGTGCTGCCAAGGCATACAAACCGACCCGGCATATCCATGACAACCCATTAACCCACTCTGCCCAGGAATGGGATAAACAGCAAAAGGCTGTGTTACTGTTCCTGCTGATGCTGATGATGATGTTCCTGCTGAGGATGGTACTGTTGTAAATGATTATGATGATGTTGTAAAAGATGATGATACTGTTGTAAATGATGATGATGACGATACTGTTGTAAATGATGGTGATACTGTTCCTGATGATGATGATACTGATGATACTGTTGCGGATGATGATGATTATGATGACGATACTGTTGTAAATGATGATGATACTGTTGCTGAAGATGATGATGATAATGTTGCTGTTGCTACTTTTGATGCTGATAATGTTGCCTTTCTCGCAGCTCCGCCAATACTCCATTAAATCAAAGTGGTGAAGCGAAATTAATGTGAACACAATAAAAAATCTTCACACCTCTGCTGGGATGCATCAAAACAACTCAAAAACAACAACAAGAAGATTACAACAACTACAAAAGGATCATGCGCTTATAAATTTGCAGCATGTGGCATGCAACTTTCTCATTGATTGTAATTTGCGATTGCGATTTCGTATGGAGCGCTCGGTGCAACTGTGGCTTATGGCCTTGGGTAGCCAGACATAAGAAGTGGGCATGGCGAACACATAAATTCTGAGCAAAATTGTATCAAGACAGTTTCTGTAGCGAGAACATTTTATTTTTAGCATTTAAAAAGGATTTTTTTTTATTTTTTTGTTGAGCAGGAGTAATTTTTCAAGAATAAGGAGATAGACAGGCAGGGGATTGTTTGTTTTTTATCCAATATATGCAACATTTTTCTATAAATTCAGTTATAGTAGTAAGAAGAACCGAACCCAGCTCAAAGGTCCTTGAAGAAAACTCCAGCTGAGTCTACTTAGTTAAGTACAGAGTTCACCCTGAAGGCCTGAAGGAACTGACATCAGAATTTCTTATTAATACTGTAACCAAATCGGACTGCTGAGAATTATCAGGATATTCAAAAATCCATACTGGGAATTTTAAGATTGACTCTCTTGAACTGCACAATAGGTCTGCTGAATGGGACCCTGCAAACCTAAGAAGTCAGCCCACTATTTCCACACTAAGAAGCCACTTTGTGTCAAGTCAGTTTCATGTGAAGCTCTTATCAGACTATGAGAAGGTTAGTTATTTCAACTATTTTTAGCACTGAACCTCTTCCGGTCCAAATTTGATTTTAAAGAAGTACTTGATAAGCCTCACCATGTCCTTTCTTTGCGTATTCAGTGCAATTGCCCTCAAACTCTACTTACTTGCTATCTGTAGAAATATTGTAAAATAAAGGCAGCTGTGACATTAACTTCACGAATAGTTTTCTTCCTATGAAAGAAGGAAACAAGAATTTTACGCACACATACCGCAAGCAGTCTTGTTGAGTCCTCTCCAGAGAAAGCTCAAAATGGATCCTCTCTCTGAACGGTACAACTACAAACTCATACGCCGTAATGAGGAAATTGACGGTGAGTGGTAATGATAAAAAATTCAGCAAGAATCATTAAATAAATTATTAAATTTATATAACATGAGGGCAGCTATGTTTGGTGGCATTTGCCACTACCCCGAGATAGCCAAGGTACCAAGGGCTGTGACCAAACCCCCGAAGTGTGTGCTAGCTACGAAGAACAAAGAAAACCCCAAGAAACTATTGAACTCAGATGATAGGTAAGTCCAGGCGTATACTATGTAGAGTAACAGATTTGACCACATACGCCTCCCCCCTGCCACCTCCCAACAATTTTTACTTGTGTTTAGGTATGATTGTGAGAACCACGAACTGACCACTCTCTACCAATTGGAGGAGTCGTTTGATGTACAACTCTTGGAGCGACAAGAGTACGATTGCTCAAACGAATTCAGCTACACTGAATGGTCATTGTGCAACAATGTGGACCCTCTCGAGTGTGAAGAAGCTTCTAGCGAGGCAGATGGTACAGCATCAGCTGACAACATTAAAATGAACCCCTTGGAAGGAGCGGTTTTGACAGAAAGTACTAAACTAAAATTGAAGCCAAATAAATCCACTGCCGACAATGAGGACACTGGTGATACTGGGGATCCTATAGATCCTATAGAAACTGTTCACTCTGGTAAAGCTGTGGGCGCTGCGCAGTTGATATTACAACACGATTCCAAGAAGCAGCACAACTCCAAATTAACTCCCAATGATTGCACGGTGTGCAAGAAGAAGTTCAATCGACCTTGGATACTGCAAGGACACATGCGTCTACACACCGGTGAGAAGCCATTCGTGTGCCCTGCTGAGGAATGTCAGAAGCCATTTGCCGATCGGTGAGTATAATGAAGGCACTTATTAAATGTGTTTGGGTGACAAAACTCCTGTCATGGAGGGTACGAGTATATATTTTATTTTTCATTGCCTCCTCAGCTCCAATTTACGCGCCCATCAACGCAACAAGGGCCACCACAACTGGACCTTCGAGTGCTCACAGTGCACCAAAGTTTTTTCTGATCGAAAGTCTTTGAATCGCCACGGTTTGGATGCTTGCCGCAAATATTTACTTTCGAAGAAGTGAAGAAGTGAAGTGTGTTTTTCGAAACTTCGTGGTTCAATTCAGTTGAAAGTTAAATAAAATGAAAGTTAAATGAAATGTGAAACTTAGCAAAATAATTTATTAGGAGATTCAGCTTTAGAGGCCTGCCAAAGAGTTATCAAAAGCAAATTCATCCAAAGTAAAAATGGGTATGAGTAGTTTCCATATGCAAAAAGGTCCTTAAATAGATCTTATAGAAAACTGCTTCTAATTAAACGAGTTTTTATGTACAAATGGAACTACCAGACCCTAATTTCCTTCTTTCATCTTAGATAAGATTAGGATGGCAGCAAATGGAAGCTCACGTAGGCTAAGAATTGGCCCGTTGTGATACCGCAAAGACATGGGTCCCTTAAACTAACACACTCCCCGTGACTGAACTGGGAACCAGTGCGACTCCCTGATGAATAACAGAAAATTTTGTTTTAGTTCTATCTGGATATATGACTACATGGTATTCTCATCCAAGTTTATCATTACTTTGAATGAATTTTTGAGGTGGGACTCATATTATGAACCATAACTACTTAAATCAACACACCTCCCCCGTAAAACAGACAACTTCTTCTCCAGGGCTGCTTACTTTACCTGGTGCACAAAGGTTTCAAGCAGACTGCACAATTTTCGTTGAAAATTCTTATACTGCCATAGGGGGAGGGCTTTGCTCTCAGTCTCCGAGTTTTCATTCCTTCACATATTTAAGTAATTGCTTAAATTTGCATTTAAATCAAACTCACTTCTTGCTTGACGATCGCTTGTCATACAATTAACCTGTTAAATACCGCCGCGAAGTACACCATGCTCAGCTCGTGATTAATGAGGTGCAATTGTTGCATGCAACATGTCATTATTGCTTCGGTTGTGACAGGTGAATACAAATGCCTTTCTGAAGCCATTACAACCTTTCCAGATACCACGCTTAGGTACGAGAGTCGCATTTGTAGTCCGGCATAGTCAGTCAATTTATATGCATAATATTTATATATGCACTCGTATATTATGTATTATTAAGCGGATTATTTGAGACAGCGTGGCAGCAACACGACTAATTTGCATTAAAATGTTGCACATGATGTTAGGAATAATAATTAAAATATAAATTATATTGCCTTTAGGATTATTCTCTTACCAACATGAGTTAGAAAAACCAGACTAAACTTTATGAACTGAACTTACACGTGGTGATAGAGAGAACATTTTAATTTTAGGTCCAAGCAGGATACAATAGGCGTCAGAGCCTGAGTGCTTGGAGAGCTCCTTCTTCGGCGGGAGGTACTCCAAGCTACGCCAGTTCTAGAGGTACTTCCAAAAAGGTATGCAGGAGTATTTGTAGTATCGTGTCTGTTTCCTGAAGTTTCCTGGAGGGAGTTCGAATAACATAATGACAATATTGATTTCTTGAAGGGAGTTCGTCGAATAACATAATAACGATATTGCTAACCGTGTTAGATTCGAAGAAAATCTCTGAAAGCCTATTGAAACGATATTTACAAGAGTGTAAGATTCATTTAAGGGAGTTTGCTTTCTCACAAGTTGACTCCGCCAATAGGTTAGATTAGGTTTTCATGGCAGTCAGTCTACACACACAAACCAACTCACTCAGTCCACTATGGGTATATTAAGATACCACCGCGTAACACTGTACCTCTACTTTACTCGTCAAACCATTTGGAAGCCCTAATAAAGCGCCGGATATGTTTGACCTCCGCGCCGTCACTTCCGTAAGGGAGCTTATAAAAGCTTATTTGCCTGAAGAGCCCGATCTTCTTCTGCCTACAGAAGAGATGTTCCACAGTCTCCTCCTCCTCTTCATCCTCACAGCTTCTGCAGTATTCATGAGAGAATACTCCCAACCTGAGAGCATGTCTGCCGAACAGCCAATGACCAGCTATACAAGCCACGACTTTAGAGATATCTCCTCTCAGCAGGCCAGGCTAGTCTCTAGACTTTTTCCTGTCAAGTTTCGGCCACATTAGTTTAGTCGTTAAGCAAGTGTTTTCGTCTGCCCAAGACCTTTTGGGATCAAGCAAGTCTCTAGATTTCCTCCTTTTGAGCTCCGGCCAAATTAGCCTAGTCGTTAAGCAAGTGTTTTCGTCTGCCCAAGACCTTTTCGGCTCAAGCACGACGCTATCCCTCAACATTAGGTTACAGGCGGCAATTGATATTCCAACCTCACATCTGTGCGTACACAGAGGAAGCTTGGGACCCGGTCTGGCTAACTCATCAGCCTTACAGTTCCCCTCAATACCCCTATGTCCCGGAATCCATATAAGGCGTACCCAGGAAACGGTGCTGATATTATTTAGCGCTGCCAGTCAGTCCTAGGCAACCTTTCAGTTCAGTGCCACTGAGTTCTTTGACTTGATGACCGCCTGGCTATCCGAGTAGATATTTGTAATGGTCTTTGTTACAGTGTGTATACTTAAGTAGACGGCTACCTCCTTTATGGCTAGGACCTCTGCTTGATAAATACTGCGATGGTCGGGGAGACGGAATGAAAGCTCCAGTCCCAGTTTTTTTGAGAAAACTCCAAACCCGACTCTATCGTCAAGTTTAGATCCGTCGGTGTTGAAACTCAGTTCCCCCCTCCTCCATTGCATGCTAGCATGTTAGCCACACCCTTGTAGACAGAATATGTGACTTGATGTGCCTATCAAAGTTGAGATTAGACGTGGAGTCGTCAATGTGTTGACTCCGCCATTACAAAAGGCATATTGTAATTCAAAACTCAACGGGTCAATCAAATCTTGTCTCGTACAAGTTCACCAGTTGAACTCAAAACAAATGTCTTCCTTACTAAATAACCGATTTTATACTCAGGGCTGTGGATTAAGAGTACATAGTTCTATTAAATTAGATTTTACAAGGCGTGATCTCTTTCAGGGACGGCAAAACAACCATAAAATGGCAGTGATCGCCCCAAACCGTTCTGCTCTTTTCATCCTCATCCTCCCTCGGTGAAATATATTCTAAGATTTTTTGATTTTCTATCCAAACGATCATTTCAGCAGTTTAGCCCCGATTCTGTGGTCTTCCAGCAACATAAGAGGAATTTGAAAAACCAGTTCATAGCAAAGAAAGGAAAAGTGTCCAGGAATGACATTCATTTCGTATGAATCAAAAGCCATTAAATACTCATACATCCCAAGATAAAAATCTTCCTTCGCATTGAAAAATATGATGGATTCTGTGGACCCGGATCTTTAAGAGACGTAAAAAACTTCCATAGATTTTCTTTTCAATGCATTGACAAAGACGTGTGGACCAGCGGTCTTATTGAAGAGACGTAAAATACCTCCTCCTCTTTTCTCTTCATTGCATTGATGAAGATGATGGATCCTATGGACCGGGATCTTTATTCAGCAGACGCAAAATTCTTCCACAGATTTTCTCCGCATTGTATTGATAGTGAGGATGGATTCTATGGACCGGGGTCTTTATTTAAGAGACGTTAAATACTTTCACAGCTATGTTCTTGCCAAAGACTACAATGCTTTGAAGAACAAATCTGTGGTCTTTGTGGTCTGAACCAGCAATATTATTGAAGATCCCAATACACTTCCACCAATGTTCTCTTTATTGGATTGATATGGATTATGGATTCTAAGGACCTGCTATTTTTATGCAAGAAATGCAGAACACTTCCTTCGATTTTATATTTATTCAGAGATAAAATTCAGTGGTCTTATTGAAGAGTCGCAAAACACTTCCACATATTTACTCTTCATTGAATTGATAAAGACGATGGATTCTATGAACCGGGGTCTTTATTTAAGAAACGTTAAATACTAAATTCTAGTCTTTGGCAATGCTTTGAAGAGCAAATCTGTGGTATTTGTTATCTGACCGAGCAATTTTATTGAAGATCCCAAACTTTTTGCCAAAGACTACAATTCTTTGAAGAGCAAATCTGTGGTCTTTGTTGTCTGAACTAGCAATTTTGCTGAAGATCCCAATACACTTCCGCCAATGTTCATTGGATTGATAAGGATGATAGATTCTATGGACCAGCTATTTTTATGCAAGAAGTGCAAAGCACTTCCATAGATTTTCTGTTTATTCCATTTACAAAGGCGTCGGATTCTATGAATCGGCATCTTCATTCAGGAGAGGTAAAATTCTTCCACAGACTTTCTCTTTATTGCATTGATAAATAAGATGCATTCTCTGGATCAGTGGTATTATTGGAGAGTCGGGAAACACTTCCTCATATTTACTCTTCATTGCATTGATAAATATAATTGATTCTCTGGATTACGGGTCTTATTGAAGAGTCGAAAATAATTGCTCCGATATTCTCTTGATTGCAGTGATAATGAGGGTGGATTCTATGGACCGACATCTTTATTCTGGAAACATAAAATTCTTCCACAGATTTTTTCTTTATTGCATTGATAATGCGGATGAATTCTCTAGATGTGTGGTCTTCTTGAAGAGTCGGAAAACACTTCCACATATTTACTCTTTATTGAGGGTGGATTCTCTGGATCAGAGGTCTTATTGAAGAGTGCGAAAATACTTCCACCGATTTTCTCTTCATTGCATTGATAAAAATTATGGATTCTATGGACCGGCGTCTTTATTCAGGAGACGAAAATTTTTCCACAGATTTTGTTCGGATTCTCTGGATCGATGTTTTACTCAAGAGACACAATTTCTGTTTATTCCATTGATAAAGACGGTGGATTTTGTAGACCGACGATTTATATTCTAAGAATATGATTTATAAGCTAAGAATATGATTGATATTTGAATACTAAGAAAAACTGAGATTATTCAAGATCTTCGGAAATGAGTGAATGAACTCTTCCAGACTCAACTGGTGGTGTACGAGTATATTATTTTATATTTATAGTTGCCAAAAAAGTATGTAAAGAATGTATAGGACTCAAGGAACCAGCTCCAATAGCAATGACCCAAACGTATCGGAAATTTAACTTACAGCTTGCAAAGAAGAGAAGCGTTTGGCAGCTTAGGCTAATATATGCTCTTATAACCCTGAAAGTGTGCAGCATTTCTGCTCGGAAGATTGTTTCCCTTCTGTGAAGGCTGAAAACTAATTTCTTATTTGTTTTGGTAAATTGGTGAGTGCGATGGAGCTGGTTCTATGTGTCCAATGAATACTTCATATACTTGGAAGTTCATGCTAATGTAGACACTTAGAATCCTCAGAGTACGCAGCATTTACTGTTAGGTAAATTCTCGTAATGGGCAATACTACTACTCGGATATGGACCTCCAAAACATGGCGAGTTAGTCGTATCAAATTCCTCGTAGTTGCTTTACTCTTATCAACTAGTTGTATTCCCTTTAAATTGTTTCCACAATTTTTTCTTCATGTTTCCTTCCAGTCGATTCCGACGACTCGAAAGCGGAATGAGAGCAGTGAAAGGTGGAACGCATTTGCTTTACGACTTTTAGATTGCTGCGGCAATAAACTGAAATTTGTTTTGCGGCAAATTACCAGCGCTGGAGACCGATCGAGTGTCGTGTGTAGCAAGGTTTCATTTCGCTGCCTTCGCTCTTCTCATATTACGCAACATTAGAGGCAAACAATTACCATGCGGAATTTTCCTTTAATCAAATACGAAGACGTAAGTGAGTGAGAGTGTGTGTGTGTATGTGAAAGACTGTGCGGCATCAGCGCCTCCAACTGTACAGCGCACAGCTGCAAGGTTTAGAAGCTTCTTTACGGCTGATGGGGAAGTTCGCCCCGCACACGTGCAATTTGCGGTATCTGCATGTGCCGCATGGTAATTTAAGACGCTGAACTCTTATTGAATTGTGCGATTGCAGCAAGAATTTGAGACGTTTTGCACGGTTGGTGTCCAAGGTAGCTCCGAACTGAGCCCGCACTGAGTGCGGACAGGATGTGGACTATTTTGCATTTGAGTGTTCTTGGGTTTTTTCTTTCCTTCTTCTTTTTTGTTGGTTTTCTAATTTAATTTATTTTAAATGCGGCACTTGGAGAGTTAATCGCGTAATAATTCGTTAATCAAAAACTTAAAATCAAGCGCGCACATTTCAAATTTCCCCTGACCTACCTCCACATCGCCCCTGCAGTGCGGTTAAATTATGTTCCCATTATTAAGGCTTAGCGTTCGTGCAGCTCGCAATTGGGGTTCAAGCAACTGTGGCAATTTTTCTGGTTTTTTTATTCAACATTAAACAAATTATGAAAAAAAACTTGATAAAAATTGCCTTTTAAATATTTCGTATTCGCTCACAGCGCAGACGAATGGACGCCAGTAAATCTGTTAAAGCTTTAATATTATATATACATATATATAGGCATTCCATTGCAAGTCTGAGTGGAACTGGTTTAATTTGAAGGTAAATAAGTAAACACAACTCACACAGGTGTTTCGAGTGTTGCGCCTGGCCGTGCTGATGTGCTATGCAGGTAATTTTTTAAGCTTAACTCTTGTCTAAACTGATAAATGGAGGAATTATTTTTTAGTGAATGCCCAATTCACACAATTTTCCTTCAGCCATTCACTGCGGCATTTAATCATAATTACAAATAATGACTTACTAACAAGTGAGCTTAAATGAAACACCGATTTCATTACATTCTATAAAATCTGCATTGTTGCCCCCAGAAGGTCGATTCTTGCATAATGCAGAATACCACGTTTCATAGAGCTTTATACTGAGGGGGTTCAGAATACCACGTTTCATAGAGCTCTATATTCAGGGAGTTCAGACTACCACGTTTCATAGAGCTCTATACTCAGGGAGTTCAGACTACCACGTTTCATAGAGCTCTATACTGAGGGAGTTCAGACTACCACGTTTCTTAGAGCTTTATACTGAGGGGGTTTAGTGTCCTCATCTGCAGCAGTCATGTGGTAGGAATGCGTGTATTTCTAGATGTGAATTGGACTTACTTTTTTTAGAGGAATCTTTGAAAATGTCAAAAAAATAAGTTGCTTTTCTTTCCCTCTTTTTTGTGGTCCTCTTTTTCTGGTCCTTTATTTTATATATTCTATTATTGTCTTTGGTGTCCAGAAACTTGTGTCTAGCCCCATGCTATTCTAGACATTAAATAGGCAGATCATATTAATTCTTGTCCAATAAATGTTAGATCAAGAACACGAAAAGTTGACTTTCTATCTTATCCATGGATTTGTTTCTTGTTTAGTTAAATTGTACCACCCTCTGTGGTCTAGTGGTAAGCATGCTAGACTCACACCCCGAGAGTCGCAGGTTCATATCCTGCCACGGGCTTGGTCTCCAAAATGCTTCTTTCTATAAAATTCTCTTCTCTTCGAGTCAAAAGCCTCTGTAGTTTGTACTCATTCCCCCAACACCTTGCACTCATAATTAATTGTGGTGTAAGATATAATATTATATAATATATATAGTTAAATTGTATTGTTATAAAGAATGAATGCCATCATCATCATAATCATCTTCATCATTGGCCTACAACCATTGCTGATCATTGCCGACTTATTAGCATTCGCCAGTCGTCTCTGCTAAGCACACGCTGAGTCCAGTTCAAAGCACCGAGTCCAACCAGGTCTTTCTGAACTCGGTCCTTCCATCATAACGTTATCTTCCCTTTCTGCGCCGTCACCTGGTGGCATCGATTCAAACACTTTTTTGGCTGGCGCACTCTCCTCTATTGACACGACATCACCTAGCCAACGCAGCATCTTTTTTTAAAGAGCGTTGCACTATGTCAATGTCAGCATACAATCCATAAAGCTCGTCGTTCCATGTGAGTCGATACTCTCCGTAGACTCATATAGGCTCATAGATCTTTCGAAGAATTTTTCTCTCAAACGCGCCTAATTCGTGATCATCGCTGTTTGTCATCGTCCAGGTTTCGGCACCGTACAGCAAGACGGGAATGATGAGGGATTTACAGAGCTTGATTTTTGTTCATCGAGAGAGGGCTCTGCTTTCCAATTGCCTACTGAATCCGAAGTTACACCTTTTGGCAAGATGGATTATTCGCTTAATCTACAATCTGATATCGTTCGGGGTATTGATGCTGGTTCCCAGTTAAGAGTTAAGTTAGGGGTTACAATTGTTAAGTTAAGTTAACTTCACAATTGTAATCGCCAACAGTGACGTGTTGTCCAAGACGCTGGGACTGTTTGTGTGTTGACAGCAGCTACTTCGTTTTGCCTGGTTTATCGTTAAACCCACTCGTCTTGCTTCTCTCTCCAAGGCGGAAAATGCAACACTCACAGCGAAGCTGTTGTAGTCAATGTTATAAATCTCATCAGCATCCGCTAGTAGCTTGACACTCTTTTCCTTTACGATTTACTCTGCTGCATGAACGATTTCTTCCAGCATTATTTTGAAGAAAACTCACGGTAAGGAGTCTTCTTGTATAAATCCCCCCTCAGTAATAAATGGATCAGGCAAGTCCTATCCGATCTGCACTGGCATAATGAAGATCACATTTATTAACTTCCGTCTACTGATATACGAGAAGCCACAATTTTCCTTTGCTTCTACTTCAGACTAGACGAAACACCCTTTATCTGACTAATATGGCAATTATAGAGAATATCAGACAAGTTTATTGCAAAACAATTCAAAATCAGCCAGTTTTGATACCCGAATTGGTTAATTACTATGAATAAATGTATCAATAGATAACAAAAGAGAAAGGAGCCAATTCGAATGCCCTCGTTTTCAGATTCTCAAATGTATTTGAATGTTTACTCTGTGATATCTTCATTGATGCTAAATGGTGTTTTTATAGCTGATTGACTTGATTTCGTCTACATACATGTTTGTTTTGTTTTGCTTAAGGAAAATTTGTTCTAAGAGTAGAAGGCGAGCATGGCTTTAGTTCTCGTACATGAATTGGGAATAGCAAATAATAACAAACATTTTTAAATGAAAATGGATTTGTTGTTTTCCAAAATAGTCCCCTTGATGATCAATACACTTTTACGTTCGTTCGAACCATTTGTCATAGCAGTTTTTCCATTCCTCTTGGGACACCTCCAAAGCATGGTTTTTAAACGCTTCAACTACTTCTTCGGCGCTCGTAAATCGTTGACCACTCAGTTTACAGGAAGAAGTCATTGGGTGCCAAATCAGGACTGTACGGAGGATGAGTCATCAATTCGATGTTTGACTGCTAAAAAATTAATCTATTTGACGAGATGAGTCAGAGCTCGCATTGTCATGATGGAGAATGATTCGTCTTTGGCGGTTGGTTTTACGAATTTCTCCTAAGAAAATTAACCATCCTACGTTGCCCAAGCGGAACAGTGGCCACATGACACATTCGGCCGAAGAAACAGGCGACCATTTCCTTCGCTGTGCTTCTTCCACGAACAACTTTTGTGGATTTAGCTAGTCTTGGAATATCCACACTGTCGATTGTTCTTTGGTTTCCGGCTCATACGCATATATCCATGATTCGTCTCCTGTCACGATTTTATACACGGCTTTTGAAGCACCACGGTCGAACTTTTTAATCATTTCCTTACACCAATTGACACGAGCCTTTTTGTGAGCGATTGTCAACTTATGTGGGATCCAACGTTAACAAATCCATTTTACCACCAAATGTTCATGCAATATTGAATGTATGGAAGTGGAAGTAATGCCCAAGTTGTCCTCTATCTCACGATATGTCACATGACGATCTTGCATTATCAGTTCACGCACTGCATCGATATTTTGTGGCACAACAACCGATTTTGGACGACCTTCACGGAGTTCGTTGGCGACCGAACTACGACCACGATTGAATTCACTATACCAGCGATTTACTGTGGTTTTTGATGGTGCTTTATCGCCATACAAAGAACTGAGTTCATCGACACATTCTTGTTGAGATAATCCACGTCGAAAGCTGTGAAAAATAATCCAACGAAAACCTTCTCTTGAAATTTACATTTTTTGGCCAAATTGATTTTCTTAACTCACTGTAAACTAAACACATGGCACTTGTACATCAACACGTTGTGAGTACGTTTATGCTAAAAAATGTCAAACTTTATTATGGTGTTGCCAGATTTTAACTATTGACATTAGTCGAAATGTAAATAGTACTCCTCGTAGTAGCTCTGCCGTAGAATATAAAAAATATGATGGTCGCTCTCTGCGGAATATGCTGAAAAACTTGTTGAAAGTATTCGAAGAAGATACGCAGCTGTTCTCTCCCGAAGCCGAGTTCACAGTGTATTGAATAATTGCGTCATAGCTATCAATGTACAAAAAAAATTTATAAATATCTTTTATACTATCCAAGTTATCATCTCTCTCTTGTTGAACAGATTAAAATTACTTCTACAACATTTGAATGAATACTTTAGTCATCTGTTTAAGTCATTTAATGGCAAGGCATTCGTGATAAGTCAGAAGCGACAAGTGATTAATAATAAATAAAAGTTATTAGTGACAAGTCATTAGTGACAGTCATTAATGATAATATATAAATGTCAAGTCGTTAGTAACAAACTCATTAGAAACGCAATGTAATTCTATCATGACAAGCTAAGTTGCAATATTGCACAACCTTACCATTAATTCGACAGCATTCAGGAGGACAAGCTTCGGTTATAAAACCAAAGTTCAGAGCAGTTCAGTCGCGAATTGAGAGCAACACAGAATTACATACAGTTACAATAATAGATATATGATGCAAGTGTACCACAGGGGTCTGTTCTTGGCCCTCTTCTCCATTTTTGTCAATCATATTTTCACAGTTTGTGGCAATAGAACGGTTCATGGATATACTGATGACATCCAGATTTACCATTCTAAACATATTGGGCTATTGGATGAGCTGTTCTGTAGAGTTAATGAGGACTTTAGCAAGATTCGTCGATGGGAATAAGACAATCTTTTGATCTTTTGAAGTCATATGTCCTACCCATCTTTAAACCAACTATAGGTTTTGACCGCATTCCTCCAGTGAGGGTTGATGGTGTCCAGTTCGTTTTCGTATCTAAGGTTTCCATCTGGGGTTTTACTATCAATTGTAGCTTAACTTGTGTTGATCATGTTAACAATGTGTTCAGAGAAGTTTATCATACACTCCTGAATCTAGAAATGTCTGCAGATTTCCCATCCATTGACACTCGACGTCGGCTAGTTCAGTTCTCCCATTAATTACATATTCTGAGTTGGTATATAAAAGCCTCGATTCTTAGTGACAAGTTATTAGTGACAAGATAATGCTACGAGGCATAAGTGATAAGTCATTACTGCCAAGATAATGCTACGCTGTATCTGGCTTGCGTTGGTTTGATAGTTTGTCAGCTTGGAACAAATGTACTCTTTGCTGCAGCTCAGATGCTTACTTGAAGGCTAAAAAGGATGTCTTTCTGTGGAAGTTGATGCACTCTAAGTCTCCCAGATATCTCTACGAAATCGATTTGTCAGAATTTAAGCCTTGATCTGAGGAAGTTGATGCACTGTAAGTCTCTTAGGTATCTGCCGGAAGTCAACCATTGATTGTTCCTGAGTTTCACTATCGCAACTCTACTCGATTCTTTTTCATTGGAATTATGGAATTCATTACCAAGGTCCATTCAAGTCACTACTTGGGGAGACGGCTTTAAGCGCTCAGTCACTAAGCATTTCTCCGGTCGATGTTAGTGTTCTTTGGAGCTGTGCAGACGATTGTCTGCTTTATCTTACACTCGTGACATGATGATATCTTTCTGTTTGAAATCCTATTAAGAAATATCAATTGACATGATTAACAACCATATAATAGTTAATTCATGATATACGATTAAAGAATCAAGGAAAACTTATGTCTCCTCCTTATAATTAAGAATTCCTCATCTCATCATCAAAGTCATCCTTCTAATAAAGATTGTAAGCATTCTCCTATTTCCTTTACAAGACCATCCACAAAATGTTCTCAACTACACGAAGAAAATAGTTCGCATTCCTCTGTGCAGATTAATGGATGATTTCCTGTCATCATCATATTCGATTCCATTTACTAATGATTTACGAGTATTATCACAAATTCTTAAACATAAAATTCAACTCCACATCCGAGGAAATTTTTGGCCTCCTTTCTTACTCCCTGGTTTTCTCAAGCAAGCCAAAACAACTGATTCGATTCGTGGTAATCGAGGCTCATTTATAGTGGTTTAAGAACACCATCATAATGAAATTCTCTGCTCAACTTTAAAGCATTCCAGATCATAGCATTACGCCATTAATTCAATCAATAAAAGGATGGCAGTGGTATGCGGAACTGGATGAAGAGAGCCTCGTTTCTTAATGCAGTCTCAATTACGGATGATTAATAATAATAATAACAATAAATTTTCGGATGGAATGAAACTTCAGAAACAACTGCCGCCCAGCGATTTAACACGCCCATAACTGTATACCATAAAATTTGCAAGTGGCAAGAGCATGAATACCACAAAATAGTGGTAAGAGCATGAATCCCACAAAAGAATAACTTCTAAAGCGTTCCCACTGCAATTGACTCGGATTAATTACACGCTTTAATTAACTTGGATGTGCTTAGAACAAAGCCGACTGCCGGAATACAACTGAACTATTTCCTGTTGCTGCCAACTGCAGGGAAAACCTCTGGCTTCAGGTTCAGAGTGCTGCGACGTTTCCAAAGAAAAACTAATCAGTAACTGTCAATAACGTGTGCCACAGACGCCAAGCCATGTGACAAAGATCAAAACTGGCCAAACTCGATAAAGGCAGATTTTACAAATGAAGCGCATCAAGGTGCACAGCGTGACGCCCCAGCTCCAGCCGCAGAGCAGAGCAGAGAAGCAGCTGCAGCAGCATCAGGCCTGGGATCTCGCTAGACAGTTGTTCCCCTAAAGTCCGTATTGTGGCATTCACAAAGCTACGAGCTAACTCTCGGAGGATGGTCGCCCCGATGAGTTATACTTCCTACTTGCAATTGTCATTTATAATGCGCTTCATTGCCTGCAAAAGAGGAAATGAAAAATCATGGAAGAGTTTAAAGGCAACTACGAAAAATTCAAACTCAAATTCAAATGACTGGCGGTGACTGGGCGAGCAGGGTCAGGGGGTCATCGAATGCAGCAAACCGGCAACTGAGAGAAGAAAATCTGAACTCTCGCTGATTAGGGTTATCGAAGTGAAAAATACGAAATGAAATTGTAGTCGGCTAAATGAGTGAAACGGACAACAAGGAGTGTCGGGAGGAGAGAAAGAGCGGGAGCGAAAGGGAGTTGCAAAATACTCAGGAAGATGGCGATAAGGTGGAAATAAATGTCTCTAACTGCAGATATCCGCAAAGGTTGCGTTGCATAATTATTTTTGTAGGAGGCTGCTGGGTTTGAAGGACGAAGTTTACGCAGACATTTGCGCTGATCACACTTAAATAAATTACTGCTGCGGTCCTTACACACAGAAAAATGCAATTGCTTAATTCCAGTAATTGCTAATTTAGAATGTTGTAGTGTGGCACGAAGAGGAAATAGTTTAATTAAATTGCTTATATTTTCAATCAGCTTACAAATTTCTTAAAATTAGTTGTTCAATTTGGAAGATCTTAAATTTAGTAATTACAGAAAATGACTACAGCTGATTTTCGGAAAATTTTCTGTCAATGTGAGCAGTTTCTTTCTAAAATTTAGTAGTAAAATTGTTGAATTTCTCATACAATTTTCGTAATATCAGCAGTTTATTTAAATAATTGCTAATTTACAGAAATATTTTCCATAAACTGAAGCTTGGCTATAAATTTTAGTAAGGCAATTTGCTTATATTCAGAAAAATGTTCCAGTATATAGTTCGGTAATGTGAGTAGATTGCTTCTTAAATTTAGTAAGACATTTGCTAATTTTCTGAAATGATTTCCATAATATACTCCTCATATTTAGTAAAATAATTGCTGATTTTGAGAAAATTTGTTCGTGATGCACTTCTGAAATTTACTAAAATAATTGCTAATTTTCAGAATTATTGCGTAAGAATGCTTCTTAAATTCAGTAAACAGTTACTGATTTTTGGAAAATTTTTCCGGTATGTGGTTCTTAAATTTGTTAAAATATTTGCTGATTTTCAGAAATATTTTCCGTAATATGTTTTTTAAATTAAATAAAATAATTGCTGATTTTCAGATATTTCCGCTCTGGACTTCTTTAATTTAGTGAGACAATTTCTGAATTTCAGTAAATTTTTGCTTTATTATAAAACATTTGCTAATAATTTTGAATAACAATTGCTGATTTTCAGAATATTTGTTCGGACTGTACTTTAGAAAATGTAATTGCTGATTATTTCCAAATTGTTTCAGTAATGTGATCAGTTTGCAGAGACATGAATTTTTTTTTTAAATTCCGCAATACAATTTACGGATTTTCCAACAAAATTTCCAGAATTATGTCTCTTAAATTTAGTAAACAATTACTGATTTTCAAAAATATTTTCCGCTATATGTTTCTTCATTTAAGTAATTGCTGATTTTCCGCAAGATGTGTCTAAATTTTTATAAAACAATTGCTGATTTTCAGAAAATATTTCCGTTTTATGCTGCTTAATATTAGTGAAATAATTGATGATTTTCAGAAAATTTTTCTTTTATTTTCTTCTAAACTTTAGTAAAATAGTTGCATATTTTCATAAATTGTTCCGATATTAATTTTTTACACTTAATAAAATGTTGCTGCTTAACAGAAAAATGTTTCCATAATGTGGGCAGTTTGCCAAAAACTCAAATTTTTTCGTTAAATTTACTAAAATATGTTCTAATTTTCAGAACAATTTCGTCAAAAATGCTTCTTAAATTGATTAAACAATTACTGATTTTCAGGAAATGTCTTCTTGATGAACTTCTTAAATTTAGTAAAAAAATATTTGCCCATTTTAAGAAATATTTCGTAGAAAATTCTTTGTAATAAACAATTACTGATTTCAAAAAAAATATTTTTTTAATTTATTTCTAGAATTTAGTAATTATTTTATAAAATTTTCATAAAATTTATTCCTTTTGCACTACTTAAAATTAGTAAAATAATTGCTGATTTTTTTAAAAAATTGTCCGTTATGTGAGCAGTTTTCCAAGACTAAAATTCTCATCTTAAATTTAATAAAACATATTACGGATTTGTAGGAATATTTCGTAAAATACATTACTGAAATTACTGATTTTCAGGAAATTTTTCCGGCATTATCTTCTTTAATCTATTAAATTATTTATTCATTTTCTGATAAATTTTCTGAAATATGAGCTATTTAATATTACAAACAATTTCTAATTTTCAGAAATATTTTCGGTTATCTGTTTTTTTATTTTACTGAAACAATTTCTGATTTTCACAAAATTTTTCAAGCATGTGGAAGCATTTATGGAAGCATTTACTAATTTTCAGACATATTTTCTATAATGATTTTCTTAATTTTAGTAAAGCTGATTTTCATCAAATATTTCCGTAATATGCTGCTTAAATCTAATAAAATAATTGCTGATTTTCAGACAAATTTCTCTGAAGTTTGTTAATTGAATCCTTCAAGTTGGCAATCCCTTTTCTACGTGTACGCGTATGTATGAGGGATTGTCTGAAAATCTCTTTGCTGCTTCTGCTGAAGCTCTTCCTGCACTGTCACGCTAGCCCAGCAATTCCCTTGAGTTATGTGCCAATTTCAACATTAACGCTTTTGCTGCCTGTACCCACCGAAAGGCCACAAATGTCTAATGACGGCTGTTTGTCATTGCGAGCATGTCCAACACTTTGCAGATGAGCAAATAAACGCCTTTTAAATGTTGTTGTTCTTAGCTGTTGTTGTTGTTGTTGCTGATGTTGTGTTTGTTGATGCAGCACCATGCGAGTACTCATAATAGCCAAATAAGTTGTTTGTGGCACTGCTAGTGAACTTTCCTAGCATAAACTCACAAACAATGGGAATGCAGTGAAACCGAAGAAACCAACTGCGAAAATCCAACTCGGTTAATAACTGCAGACAGCGCATGCGCAACCGGTCACTGCCACGTATGAGTATGCAAAAACGAAACTTCAACGAAAGGAAACCAAAAACCAAGCAAATGTAGCCACAACAGCCAATGATGTTGCCAAGTGCAGCCCCTTCTTATGCTGCTCCTTCCGCTGATACTGCTGCTGCTGATGCTGATGGATTACATGATTACATTTACTCATTATGGAAATTTATTACGTGTGGCTGGCGATGACGCCAATGTCGAGGTTAAAGTGCCGCCACAGCGCAAACTGTGAAAAACGGACAAAAGGAGACTCAACAAAATTGCAAAGCAGCTCAGCAGCATCAGTTGCAGCCACAGCCATGTTGCCGCAGGTGCAATTCTAGTGCTGGTGCCATTGTTGTTGCTGTGTGTGCTCTTGCGTTGCTGTTGCTTGTGTGTGATCTACAACTCTAGCCATCAATCACGAACTGGATTTGCATAAATCAGCATCTCCCTCCCTAAAATGCGGCATACACCAACAACTCTAAAAATAAATAAAAACACAACAATTTTCTGCTGTTGTTGTTAGTGTTCTTTTTTTGTGTTTTCCTTTTTGTTGTTTTCTATTATTATTATTTTTATTCTTTTAGCTGATTGTCATATTTCTCTGGCATATTTACAGCAGACTGCGTTGAAACATGTTCGAAGGCAACTCAAGTTCGTTCTAACCACTTCGCCACTTGTCACTTTCACGTTGGGGCACGAGACGGAAGTACTCGTAAATATTCGTCTAATAAAAGCAATATACACGAGCGTCGTTGTAGAGGAAATTGAGTGTTGTCAAACATTTGTTTATAACTAATTTGTTGCCGGCAACATGTTGTGAGTAAATCGTTGCATACAGAACTTGTTTGAGTCGGCAGAAAATGTGCAAGATGGGAACCGGTTTGTTGGATGCGTTTCACTGTTTATACCCGTAGTTGTTGTTAGAAACTGAACCTGTTGCTACTTAGAACCAGATATAAGACCAGCTGAACCCAGGACTGTGTTCAGAAAGAATGGGTTTTAATGGGTTAGCAATGGTGTTCCAAAGGTGTGTGTGTGTGTGTGTGTGTGTGCGCTTGTAACTACCGCAGTAGTTCCAGAAACGATAATTAACACACTTGTTGTGGAGGATCGGAGGCTGAAGAGAAAAAATTAGCCAAAATTACATCTGTCTCCATTGAACAACGCTAAGCCGGAAATTTTTGGTCTTAACAAAACCATGTCCTCGCTGAAGTTACTTTTGCTCATAAGAAAACAAATGATATCCACTCCGACAAGTACTTTTGGGAGTAATTCAATCCAGTAAATTTTTTGTACCGGGTTATATGGGTTACACTAAGACTCAATACTACATAGACGAAACTAATGAAGAGTTGACTCAATGAATACACTCAACAGTTAGTGGGGAACAGGGTACGAAGTATACAATGACAATATGCAGATGATGTATGTGGTCTGGCATCAGAAGAGTCCCCTGGGACTGTATGGGCAAACCTACAGAGTACTCTGGACAAGATTGATGAGTGGTAGACTTCCCGGAAAATTACTATTAATCCAAGTAAGAGAACTGTGGTATGTTTTACATGAAAAAGAAAACTGGTAGAGCTTAAACTGCCAGTACTAAAAGGTTTAAATATCAGCCATCCAGGGCGGTGAAATATTTATCCATCGTTTTGCTAAGAAACTCACTTGGAAGATGCATGTTGAGCTGAAGGTTATTCGGGCTCATAAGGTATTTGGGCAGTGCCGAAGAGGTCTGAAACCAGCTGGTATACTTTGGTTGGACAAAGCACTGATCAGGCCGATAGTTTTGTATGCTGCTATAGTCTGGTTGCGGAAAACTGATTTGTTTAAACAGACTGAAGAGAAGTGTATGATTTGAGCATTACGGGCGCCATGAGCACTGCATCTGGTGACGGTCTGAATGCTTTGTTGAACTTCCCACTTCTAGATTTAATGATTCAAGAAGAGGCGTTGAAAACGATATGTCGGCTATATTCATGTGGATATTGGCACGACAACAAGAACTTGTGACATAGAGAGATGTTCAAGAGGCTGTCAGAGTAATACTCGTTGGTTCTGGCACTGAAGGATAAACTCATACCCATAGTTTTTTTTTGGAAGAAAGTACAAATTTAGCTTCCCGACAAGGGAACAATGGAGAGATCCAGAATTGCTTCTAGGGGGCCTGGAGTAAACTTTCTTCACTGACAACAAACAACAACAAAACTGAAAAGAGAACTGGGGCGAGTTGGCATCTGAATGAAAATGTCAGAAGCTTCTCGGCTACGTGAAGTATGGCAATGGAATTCCAAGTGGAATCGGAAGTGTTTGCCATACTGAAGGGAGCGGAATGGGTAATTGAGAAGAAATGAAGCTGTAAACAGATTTGAGTCTCCAATGACAGTCAGGCTGCACTGAAGACCCTAGAACACGCGTTAACCACTTCAAAAATTGTCCAAGCATATAATTCAAGACTTAACTCCTTCGCAATGTGGAATTTACTTGAACTTATTTGGGTTCCGAGACACTGCAGTGTACGAGGGAACGAAGTAGCTGATGAACGTGCAAACTGCAGATCTACGAGTACTCCAATGGGATTAGAGCCATTTATCGGTATGAGTTTAGCAAGGACTATTGAAAGAATTAATTGCCATGTGAATAATAGTCACATGGACCGATGGTTCAGGTCAGTTGCCAGCAAAACAAGTGCTTCCTTGAGAGCCCAAATAAGAGTGATGCATATTTCCTTCTAACAATACGAAGAAAATATCTTCGATCATTAGTGGGGCTAATCACGGGCATACTCCATGGGCAAAGTTCCCTCTAATTTGCTAGGGTGCAATTATTCAAAAGATGCGCAGCCCTTTTTGTATATCGCGCACAATGGGCTTGTTCTCCATATATTATTTTATATCATCTTAGAAAAGAAATGCATCAACAAATGGCAAAAATTCAAATAGGCGCAAGACGACTCTCTCCGCATACTTTTACATACATTTTGAACACTTTTGCTCACACATACTTTTGCACCGCACAGTCAGTGAAAACATTATAGGGAACATAGTCTATGGGGCCATCATATGGCGAGCAAAGGCATCATCAAGAGTCCGAACTCCGTTGCCTGTCTGGAGGAAGAATATAGAGCATTTTCTCTGCGCTTGTCCTGCCTTGGTCAGAATTAGGAGACCCATATCAAGGTTAGATGTTTTGGGAATGGACAACGCATATTCCTTATCTCTGGACAGATTTCTGACATTCATAAAAGAGTCACAGAAGTTTGAGAAGATGTAACTTCCTATCAAAAATCTCCCATCTCCCCCTTCCATCAAATATTTCAAGGCTTGTGGTATAATGTGCATCAATGGCTGAGTACTTAGAGACCTGCTTCTTCGGTTATTCTCCGGTCTACCCAACTTCTATATATTTATCTATCTAGACAATGACCGCTTCGTCTGTTAGAGTGGCGGTTTAGAAACAGTTTAACCGGTGCAAAAAGAGAAAACATTTCCCACTTTATGGAGATGTATTTGGGTACTGTTAACTGTCTGATAACACAATCTACTCCCGAACGTCACCTTTTAGAATGACTTCTTTCATTTGATGTTTATGTAAACAACTGTTAAAATAATGTTTGAGTAATTTCAGCAACCCTCGTCTAACACTGCATCATTTTATGATACTTGTATATTCTTTGCTATAAACAAACTTGTTCTTTAACTTATGTTCTTGGAAAACTCATTTAGTTAATAGGCTTTTAAACTTGTTCAATACTTCTTTTGCGAGAATAAACAAGTTGTTTCGGGCGGTCAAGAGACGCCATAAGGCACTTACACACACTATTCGTTAAGAACCAATATCGGTATGCTCGCTTGACGCCACTATTTCTGGCATTAGCCTGCGCAAATAAGTGTCTTGGCATGTTGAAGTTGTAGCCCACTTTACACTAGAAGCGCACCAAGTACGCGCAGAAGAGCCGAGCTACTAATTATGGCATCATGTTATCAGAGCACGCATAATTGCGGTCTGGCTTCATAATTCACACCCTGCAGAGGTCTGCTGTGCATCGGAGGCTGCTCGTAGACAGCATTCTGCGAGCCTCATTTGATTGACGATCTTTTGTTACGAACGCCGCCTACTTCTAACAAGAACAGCACTGAGGCTCCAGGCCTTGCAACGCCACAAACAGGCTGAACACATTTCACTTTAAGTGCAACTAAAAACACAAAGCTCCATATTAGAGGTGTTGAATTTATTCCAACAAAAAAAAATAAAAATAATAATAATTTAACAACTCGTTTACAAACTCTGCAAGCAGCAAGGAACGTGCATGGCTTGCAGCAGAAGCCGACACTGAGGCTTTGCCACATGAGCAAATAAAACATTTCCCGCTGCATAAATTACCCGGCGTTGAAATGAAAATTAAATGCTAGTAAAAATATTAAAAGCAACTATGAAAAATGAAGCATAATTCTAACTCACGAGTATTTATGGGAACAACCAAGAGCGCTGCTACCACAAACGCGCCGCAGACGCTGCTGCCCTTGCAGCATTGGCGGCCTTCCATGCAACTCCTCCCCAGTCCAGAACCGCTCTTGCGCGTTTGGGCGTATTTCTCATAGCAAATATATTTCAGCGTGCCTTGGTTAATGCGTGCACAGCGCAGGCGCAGCGTGCTGCAAGCATCATCAGCTCAGCATATTTTTCTTTTAAATGCTTTTTACTGCGCCATTTAACCACAATAAAATTATTTATATAACACGTTTCGGCTTTATCGATTACTGCGGCGTTTAAGTAATGCCAGCCACGATGCACCAGAGCCGTGTGCAGCATGCTCACCATTGCCGCTCAAGCAGCAGCACTGCCATCAGCCAGAGAGCCAAGTGGCTTAGAGCAATTGCATCTAATCTCTTCGTACATTAGAGGAAGCCTCGCGAACACTCTCTGCAATTGGTTTATTTTTAATAATTTTCTGAAACTTAAACCGGCACCATCGCTCAATCAGACAAACACAAATTTTCCTAATTACCCACTTAAACAGTAAATGCGCTTGACGCATGCGCACATTTGTCTAACGCAGCAGCATGCCGTTTAAGGAGCGTGCTTTTCAAATTGAACGCCGTGTGCATTCTAAACGGGTGCGGGTATGGAGTCACTTTTGCTGCCAGCAACTGCGGCGCTCATCTGGCGGAGTTGTTAAAATTACATCCGCATTTTTAGCATAATGGCCGCTGAGGCCGCTTTCAGCCGAGAATCGTGCCTGCTCTCGTACGGCACGCATGCGCTGTGGCCAAGCGTGGTCCCTGCATTTATTTGCCGCCGCAAACACTCTCTTTGCACAGCTAAATAACTGCTTTAAATCATTTTGGCTATTTACGAAAGCTTAAAGCTGTCTAAGCAAGAAATGTGGAGCAAGTGGAAGAACATATGAGAGGACTAGAAGGAGCAGAAACGAATGCGCGGGGAGGGAGTCTTGTTTGTTCCATTATTTTTTCATCAAACTATCTGGGAAATATTATTTTTCCCCTTTGCAAAATAGAGCTTAAATCAAAGCCGATATCTCGGAGAACTATTGTGAACCGTCCTAAATAACTTTCAGTCAAGAGTTTTCCATGAACACCAAACGCAATCTTAGTAGGTGACATCTAGAGAATAGAGTAGATGAGGCAAAAAGTCGTAACATAACTTGGGCAGTTCGGTTAAGACGATTGACACTATCTGAGTTGGTTATCATGACAGAAGAATACTCGCAGAATGTCTTCTTCGAATTAGTTCCTTTGCATTTCAATCGTCGAATCGACCTAATATAATCATAAGACTTTCCTGAGATCTTCAGTGGAGACAGAGGCGAAATATACACGTCTTGAAAATAACTGGAAAGGGTACAGAGAGGCTCTTAAGGTCATTAAGAAGCAGGTTAGAACGCTCTTGGCTATTGGCGGGAAGTTCTCAAAACTGGGGGCTTCTACAGAAGGTGGATGGCTCATTCATTACAACCAATAAGGAGTCTCTAGAGCTTCTACTCAGCACTCATTTCCAGGCTCCTCATATATTACTGGGGACGAGAGCGAAGATACGTCAACTAGTCGGGATGTGTAGATAGACTCACTATCTGAGGATCGACTCTTATGGGCTATTGAAAGATTTAAGCCTTTTAAGTCCCCTGGTCCTGATGGTATTTATCCAGTTAAATTACATAAAACCGCTGGATACCTGAATGGCTGGCTGTTAGTAATCTCTGAAGGATGCTTTAAGTTTGGGTATATACCTTTTCAGTGGTGACAGGCTAAAGTGGGCTTCATTCCAAAAGCCGGAAAAAGCTCACATACTCATCCAAGGGACTTAAGACCGATATCGCTCTCATCTTTTCTTTTGAAGACTTTAGAGAGAGTGATAGAAATCCACTTAAGCTTAACTTTAGACAAGAATCTAGTCTCAGCAGCTCAACATGCCTATACAAAGGGTAAATCTGTAGAGACAGCTCTACATAACTTTATTTCCATTGCAGAAGGGTCATTACACAAGCAGGAATTCACCCTGGCTGCCTTTCTTGATATTGAGGGGGCCTTTAATAATGTCAAAGGGGAGGCCATCACTGCATCACTTACTGAACTTGGGGTGGAAACGGGCCTGGTAGGCCTCATTGGTAAAATGCTGAATAGCAGAATCATTGAGGCGAATCTAGGAGAATCGGTTCTACGTAAGTTGGTTAGCAGGGGTGTCCTCGCACCGTTTCTATGGAACACAGTTGTTAACAAACTCCTGTTATGATTAGAGGCGGTGGAATGTAAGGTGGTGGCGTATGCTTAAGATGTTGTCTTTGCTGTCTCTGGAAAATTCACATCTACACTGAGAGATTTGTTTCAAAATGCTCCAACTATTCTTTCAAAGTAGGTGGAGGACTGTGCTATTGGAGTAAATCCGGATAAGACTAAGGTCATTCTGTTTAATAGGAAAATAAAATCCCTCAATTAGATCCAATTACGCTTAAGGGAAAAGCTCAAGGGATTTCAGAAGAGACGAAATACTTGAGTCTTATAACTGATAGAAAGCTTGCTTGGAAGTCAAACACCCTAGAAAGAGCTAAAAATGATAGGGTGGCTTTTTATGCCTGCAAAAGAGCTATACGTAAAACCTGAGGAATTAAGCCTAAGGTAGCTCACTGGCATTACACTGCAGTTGTCAGGCCCATTCTCCTATATGGAAATATTGTCTGGTGGACTGCAATGCAGAAAAGGACCTACTACGAAACACTTGTTAAGGCACAGAGATCAGCAGCATTAGCAATAAGTGACACCATGAAAACCATCCTTGGCATTGGATATCATACTACATCTGCCACCCATAGATCTCTTCTGCAAATATTTATCGATATGCTCCGCCATTCGGCTCAAGGCGAGCTCACAATGGAAAGCTGTTCTGTATGGACATGCGACCATATTAGAATCCAATACGAATATACCCAGTGATATTGATTACCTTCCTTCTTCCCTCTGTTTCGAAAGAAATTTTTGGGTAAAGATTCCTTCCAGAGAGGAATGGCTCGAGGGGGATCCGTTACCAGATACTCCCATCAAGATATGAATGAATACCGGTGTAGGATGAATACCGGTGTGGGATGAATACCGGTAGAGGATCAGGAGTTTATTGCGAAATGCCCTCAATCAGTGAATTCATGAAACTAATGGATCACTGAACTGGTTTTCAAGCGGAAATAACCGCTATTCACGAAGCCTTGAATTGACTGAGGATAAACGAGGTAACCGTCAAGGATATCTGTATTTTATCAGACAGCCAAGTTGCACTAAGGGCTTTGAATGCATTCCAAATAACATCAAGGAGTGTCTTAGACTGTCGTCGATCTCTAAATGAGATGGCTAAACAATTCCATATCCATTTGTGCTGGGTACCCGGACATAGGGATATGTCAGGGAACACTGATCAAGTTGCGAGAGATGGCACTTGTAAGCCAAATGTCAGTAGGCATATGGGTGTATCGCTCGCGACTTGTAGGCTTCTCATAAGGGAGACACTAATTAATTCTACCAATCAAAGGTGGATCTGTGCCACTACCTGTGAAATTGCCAGACACACATGGCCGAGGTTAAATCTGTGTCTATCTAGGAATATCATTAGACTCAATAGACTACAGATTAGGACTTTAATAGGAGCCCTCAAGGGACATTGTCTAATAGGAAATCATGCAAGAAGAATTGGGTTTATAACCATGATTTCTGCCGCAGCTGCAGAAACGAAGAGGAACTGGAAACGATCCAGCATCCCTTCTGCACATGTCCAGCATCTCATTTGTACATGTCCAGCTTTTGCTAAAAATAGGGAGCGTCTACTAGGATCCCACTTCTTAACAAGTACAGATAATCTATACCAGTCAGGTGTTAACAACCTTCTTCGCTTTATAAAAGGCTCAGGTTGGTTCAATCTGGAGGGGGAAGCGTAGCCATGCCTCGCATCCGCGGCTCACAACGGACCCAACTGGTGGTCTAAGTGGCATCACTGGTTTATTGGTGATGCGGCTGCCCAACCTACCTACCTTTCTGAGATTATTTCTTACATATCATAGAAAATGGTGACTAGGATATTTGTTCAGCGCTCAGGAAATACGGCATGCTTCGCTATAAAGACACACCTTTCAAGGCAGATATTTCACATTTGATGTTTTTGTGAACTTTTTACTTAAATACTTTCAATTTCAGCAATCTCTCTGCTTTTCATTGGAAGGTCTGCTTTTTTGATGTGAAAAATTTTAACGATCATATCGTCCTTAGACACAAGAGTCGAAAAGGGTCACATTTAAATGAAGATTATATCTAATCATAATTATGAAATGTTCAAAGTCGATAATCATCATATCGTCCTTAGTCACAAGAGTCATCATGTAATCATATTATCATAATTACTTCAAATGAAGAGTATGTCTAATGATATTTATGAAAGGTTCATAGTCGTTTGAAGCCGCAGGCAACTTATCTGTAACTTATTCACATTTTCCGACCCAGACAGAAAACTTATTCCTACCCCTATCGACTTATTACCCGTACTCTGTTTTTATATCTCCAATACTGGTCCAATTTTTCCAGCTGTCAGCACAAAACTTCATCAGTCGATGTGAAATTTCGATATATATCATTGATTTGATGGTACTACAGGATAGTATTCTAATTTTTCTCTACAAGCCCTGTACGGTATGTACCGTAGGAACATTTGTGTGGGATTTATATTTAAACTGCAAACACGATATACAAGTACCCGCAATATATGTGATCTAATGTCATAACCAGGACCATATATCGAATCGACAGCCGCGGCCCGTCATCGCATTTTATCACTTCAACTTGTTCTGCCAAGTTAAACACATTGAACCATTCCTTCTGGAAACTGCATGAAACAAATTCATTAAAAGCTCATAGAACATTATCATCCGGCACTTTTCACTTCAGCAGACATAAAATAGCACTCTCACATGGCGATCAAACGTTGATGCAATAACGGCCACACTAATTCTCAGCAGCATCATTTCTTTATAGTCCACACGCTGATCATTCTCAGCTGTTTTATTCTGCGACTGCCGTCAGCGTTCTTAACCTGAGTAAATTAGAATTAAGCCAATTAAAAAACTTTAATGCAAAGTGTGGCCGCTCCCGGTAGAAGGTCAGTAAAAGGCAATCAGCTGCTCAGATATGCTGCATAATGCAAGTACATCGCAATAAGTGGAGAAAGGACCTCTCCAGCCAGTGCTGAGTGAGCGCTTATGTAAATTTTGTAGAATTTATGAACGCTACTTAGTTTAGAGCCAGTTTGCGAACAACTTTCGAAATTCCTAAGCGCCTCTAACGGATTAATTTGATTGTTGCTTTTTATGGTTCGCCTGGTTTGCAGCCAGGGCCGTTTCGAGGTGATACGCGAAGAGTTCCTCTTGGGATTCATTTAAACGGAGTAGAATTTAGTGAGCGTGGAGGAGATGGCGCTGCCGGGAGACAAAAATTAGTTACTCGTAAGTATATTTTATATGCCGTTGTAGGCTTTAAACACCCCATGTTGTTAGAACAGTGTTGCCAAGTAGTTCTCCACTAGAGATATGCTGCTGCCCCTGACTGATACAGCTGACTTACTTACTCCAGTAGCATTAATATATAAAGAACTTCCTGAGACTGACTACAATATACGACATGAAGTTGGTAGGTGCCCTGTTCCAGTTTAGGTTCACTATAATCCGCCCTCGTTCGAGACGATTCTATGAGCATTAACGTTGCATGGCCTAGACTCTAGAGCCTTGGAACTTCCAGAGTCGTCTCAAATTTTATAGTCACCAGAAATTAAAAATAAGCAAAGGCTCCAATGACGCCGCTGTCAGATTAATCAAAAGTGATGATAGTGTGTTAGGCGCCTGAGTGCTGTAATCAAATTTTACCCAGTCTTGTTGCCATTCCAATACCAAATAAAGCGTTAATTGCAGCCAGGCATCGGCAGAATTATTGTAGGGGCTGCTCGGCTGATCAGCGGTACTATTTTAGCGGATTTCGCCAATCAAATATTGGAAATGTGACTGTAGTGTTAACAAATTGATTACTATGTACGCGACTTGCAGCATAAAATGAGGCCATAAACGACTCCCCGCTGCGTTTGAATGTGCAGGCCAAATTGTTATGCAGCATTTACGTTTTCAGGAGTAGAACGGGCAGCTTGGCCTGACGTCAGAATAGAGTCACTTCTTGTATACAGTGGTATAAACAGTTACCAGAGTTAAAAGACAGGAAAAACTTAAAAAGTACTCAATATAATGATACTATTATACAATAAGTTGCCTGACTCATGATGTAAGCATATCTAGTAGGTATTGGTAGTGTACGAGGATCAACACCAGAGCCATCTGTATGAAGAAGACAGGTGGGCAATAAGTGAGCTAGAGTTGTAACTACTGCAAGTCAATTATATCTTAAACACTATTATTATTATTTAACAGGCTAAAAGGACACCGCGAGCTAAGAGATCTATTGTGCAGCCTCGTACCCAACTAAAACAATCCTAGACTATTTATCAACCTCGTAACCGCTGTGGCTTAATTTTAACTAGGTGATTTGGAGATAAGAACCCACTGCCTAGGTAATTATGTCTGCGTCTTGCCACCGCTGGGCAACTGCATAGAATGTGTTCCGCTGTTTCCTGCTCCTTTTGACAGAGTCGGCAGGAATCGTCTTCTACGACGCCTACTTTTTTCAGATGGTAATTGAGTCTCCAGTGTCCTGTTAAAAGTTCCCTATAGAGTTTAATGTCATTTCTGCTGAGGTTTAAAGCAGCATCTGCCCTGATGTGTTCAGGGTCAATGAGTAATCTCGACTACCGCATGCCTTTTTGGGCTCTCCAGTAGTTCAGCAGACCTCGTTTTTCCTGTTCACACAACAAGTTATTTATGAAGCTGCACAGAAGGGTTCTGGAGCTATGAAGAGAGTACCTGCGCTCCTTGTTGCCAAAGAGTCCGCCATTTCATTGCCTTTATGTCCCCCATGTCCCGGTACCCACATTAGCGTAACAGAGATTCTCGCTGCTAGGGTATTGAGGAGTTTAGATCCCAGACCAGCTTCGATTGGAATGAGAAGTTTATTAAGGATTTCAGAGCTGCCTGGCTATCTGAGAGTATGCATATTTTGGTGCTGCGTGTAAGCCTGCGTAGACATTCTCTAGCACAGAACTCGAAGGCGAGAACCTCCGCTTGAAAAATGACAGCTGTTTTTCCCATTGCAATTAGTTTTTGGAAATTTGGCCCTACAATTCCCGCTCCAGCACTGCCATCTTCCATTTGGACCCATCTGTATACCACAACTTTGAGTCCTGTTTTATTATTACATCATTGTTTCTCCACGCTGAACGGTCACTGGTGACCACTTTGAAGTGCTTGGAGAAGTCTAGTTTTCTCTCCATCTAGTCAAAGACCATGAGACTCAGAGCATTTCAGACGGTGTCCAGAATTTTTGCGTGCCCTGTTAGGTTACTTTCTTTAAGATGGGCTAGATTAGTTAGCCTTAGAGCCGCGCTGGCTGCCATCCTCTTAACCACAAATGTGTAGAGGAGTGAGTCCAGTGATCATTCCTAAAGCTAGTGTGGGGCACGTTCTCATTGCTCCCGTCACACTCAAACAGACTATTCTGTGAATCTTGTTAAGGGTTATCTGAGCCTTTGTTTGATTTACTTTTGGCCACCATACCAAAGAAGCAGAGGTGATCATTGGTACTATTATTGTTTTATATGACCACGCCATCATTTTTGGTCTGTTTGGTATGTTTTACCATACAGCCTCTGGAAGACGTCGGTTGCTCTTAAGGCCTTACTAGTTATATATGATAAATGGTCTTTCCAAGTTAGAGTTTTGTCTAGGATTAGGTTAAGTTAGGCTAACGTAGCAGCCGGTCTAAAGACCAGCTCACTCAGACCACCACGGGTCCATTGTGATACCACCGCGTAACAACGCACCTCCGATTCACTCGTCGTTTGTCTAGGATTACTCCCAGATATTTCATTTCATTGGATATTATTAAGTTCGTGGTCCCTAAACTTAAGCTCCTTCTTCGGGTGAAGGGTACCATGTTTGTCTTGTTCGGATTTATCGATATAGTAGACACTTCGAACATTCCTTAGCCCATTCAACTCTTATTTTAAAAACTAGAATTATGGTATCCTTTAAGCTCGGTATTAGTAATATTAATTCAGAAGGAAAGTTGAATTTCTCCTGAGTGATCAATTGAATATTTTTAAACTAGCAGCTGTGACTGTACTTAAATTACACGTAGCCATTGATAATACTGGAAAAAATGTGGCAGCTTGAACCTTGAATACCTTTTTCTTTTCATCCAACACATTTGTACCAATCACTTCAGAAGAGTACTGGCTTATGTTGGAGAGTCCTTTCAACTCTTATTTTAGGAACGAAAATCATCGTATCCTGTTATACAGGTCTTGGGAATTTTAATTCAAAGAGGGAAGTTTAATTTATTCTGAATGATATATTGAATGTTTTAACAAGGACCTGTATACAATATTGCCTCTGGAGACCACTTAAAATACTCGTAAGTAGGCACAAAACTGGAAAGTGTGGCAGCTAGGACCCTGGATAGCTTTTTCATTTAGTGCAACATATTTGTAGCAATCACTTCAGAAGAGTACTCGCCTATGTTGGAGAGTCCTTTGAGCTCTTATTTTAAGATTAATTTTTAATTTTGCACTGGTATTGGGAATTTTAATTCAAATAGGGAAGGTAACTTTTCCTGAGTGATCATTTGAATATTTTAACAAGGACCTGTGTTTAGTACTGCCTGTGGAGACCACGTATAATACTCCTAGCTAGTCATAATACTGGGAAGAATGTGGCAGTTTGAACCTTGAATACCTTTTACTTTTCATCCGACACATTTGTCCAATCACTTCAGAAGATTACTCGTATATCTGAGGCATTATTGGGAAGAGGACTTCAGAAGTGTGTGAACAGAATTTACGCTCGAGAAATTTAATTTAGAAGGGTTCCTATATGTTCTAGAGAAACTACTGCTATAGGTACCATTAGCCTCTCAAACTGCTGAAAAATTGTGTTCTCTGTGCCCCCAAAAATTGTGCAGATGACTCCCCAAGGATCTTCACAGATATTCACAAACTTTTGAAAGTTTATCGTTGCTGAAACTGACAATTTCAGTTCCTTAAATGTCCTTGTTTATTGCAAAATAATTTATGTCAAGGAAAACATAATAAATGTCCTTCTAAAACGAATTGCATTAATTACGAGTACTTTATTTATTGCCAACTTTTCCAGCTCTCTGACTTTTAAATGGCCTCAACTACCTTTCATTTGAATATTGATTTGTCGCATGTACATATAAAATATTATATTTATACCCAAGTTAATATTCCAGTGGTGAAGTGCGGTTGCCGTTCATTTATGCCATTTATTTCCAATTTATTTCTGTTGCTTCTCAAATAATTACAATTTTTTCAGGCAAATAGCTGCTTCTTCAGAAGCGACAAGAGGCTCCTGGGGACTCTTCTGCTGTGTAATTTATTTAAAACACCTGCTGCAGCCAAATAGAACAGTTTTTTAATGGTCTTATTCAGGAGTCGATCGGGTTAATTAAATTTTCACTTCGGCGGCCAGTTGGAGCAGCATGAGTATGGGGCGCGCTCTGCTAATTCATTTGCATCTAACTTTAGCCAGGCGACAAGCAGCCAGCAGTAGCGGTATTAAACACATGAGAAATGGTCAACGTTTGCCTGGAATAGAGCGGGGCTTGCTTCAACGCCGCTTTGTGTGGTGTCTAATAAGCAGTTATTAAAATGGCTTTTGTGATCAGTGGCAATATTTCATTTGCAAACCCGTCGCAGCCGCACTTGAAAGCCTCATAAAGTGTTGGATGAGTTAATTATGAGGACGTCTGAATAGTTTTATGAATGGGTATATTACATTTTCATTGGATCGTATGCAACCAGCCTCCTAATAAAGGTGACTTAATGTGAGCTTCATGTGTGATAAATGAAGTAGTTACCACAAATAGTATTTCAGCTTATTTAATTATGTGCATTTCATTTTATAAGTTGAATGTAATCGTGTAATTAAATTAGAAGGAACAACGTTTCATTCTACTCAACAGCGATTAATTGACTGAGGTGTTTATTAGGCAGGAAGTAGGCAAACATAGTTGAAGACTTTATTCGTATAAGTGGGACTGGTGTCTCATGCGGTATCACAAAGGTCAGTCCTGGCTTAAGTGTGCTTTTTGACGGCAACTCAACCAACCTACCTATCATTCATATGAGTGATTTCAATCCCAACTTGATACAATTGCGGCAGCAATTTAGCATCGTGGAATGATCTTTAGTTATCGAATAATTATTGTCTGATTGGCAGCGATGACGGACTTAATAGAGTCCTCAGGGGAAAATGGGAAATCTCATCATTTCGCAGGATATCATCTTCTGCGTTTGTTTTTGTTATGCATCGAGTGATATTTTTTTGTACTAGCGCTTTAAGGTCGTCAATATCATACCACAATCTTGTTGAAAGTTCTTATCTTGCTACTCGATGCTAAGCACAAAAGGCCACAAAAAGCCCTATCTGAGACGTCATAAAATGCCTTTTAACCCTATCTGAAATGCCATAAAATGTCTATTAACCTTATCTGAGACGTCATAAAATGCGAAATCTGAGATCTCCATTGGAACTTTCTTGATTTTTGTTGGCCTTCGTCGATTTCAAACAACTATCTACTAGTATCAATGGGTCCTGCCAATACCCAATTCGATGCCAATATCAACTTGTTTGTGAATACAATTTATGTACCAATATCTCTCTAAAGGATTGTATTGAATCCAGAAATACTTTGCATCACAAAGTCCTTGAGACAAAATTGGACCTCAAGATGATTGTGACCACTCACATCAACTTCGAACTACTCTAAACCCCCATCACCAAACTATAAACCAAATGATTAAGCTTGAGATTCTGTATAGATTCTATCTTATAACGATAGGGACCCAAGGCTTTGCTTTGCTTCCACAAGCGGAGGTCCACGATATGCAAAATTCTTTGGCACAAATGGTAAGTGCCAGGTTTGGACTATCAAAGCCACTATCAAGAACAGCTGCAATTGATCCAGATTCTAACAGAAGACCAGTCAAAGGACGCTCTTTAATATAAATTATTATGGCTCCATGGCAGATAATCTTCTTGTAATCTCAGACGGACGAAAGAGTTAACTTCCTTGAATATATGAGCTCAGTTTTGACAGGACACTGTCTATTTGGCCGCCATGCCACAATGCTGGGTCTCTGCGCTCGGGACTCCTGTCACAGATGCCAATAATGAATATGAGGTTGAGTAACAGGTGGTTGTCCTTCTATTTTAGTACTGACCAGCCCTCTGAGGGCTCATGTGAAACATCCTTGGTTGCGCCCTCTTTAATGTGCTGAACGATCTCAAATCAAACAATTTATAAGACTTCCCATACAAACAAATAATTTAAACAATTAAACAAAATCTTGATTCTCAAAAATTCCTAGAGTGAGGCAACACAGACTCTGAGAAGGTGCTATAGTCAACCAAGGTTTAGGCTCGCTAGGATATGGCATCAAAACAGCACTATTGCTAATTGAGTCCTAGGCTACCTATAATTTTTGTCCCTTAACTTCTGGCATCACAAAGGGCCTATGTAAGTCTGTCTTCTGGCCGAGTGTTCGTGCCCTTGACAGCCACTTGAACCTTCCTACCTACCTATCTATGGCAGAAAATTCCTCAGAATTACTGAACTCGACCACTGAAGACGCTATTGGACTACTTGGAAAGAAATGGCAAACATTACAGAGAACTTTGGTCATTGCAGATGTAAAAAGCAATCTAAGGATGCCATTTGAGGGAATTGTAAAATCCAGGCTGAAAAACCAATTAAGATACACAACTCCACAAATCTAAACATGCAATTCCTTAGTAACATTTACAACCCACCACACTAGTTCCATCTACTTGACTCTCGCACCCTTGAATTTTATTTCAGAGCGGTTTCAAAGTGCCAAGCCGAGTATAATGCTTATCTCAGCCATCTGAGGCTTCGTCAGGTCTGGTCTCGTCGGCCTTTAATTGCAATTGCACTCCAAAGCCAAAATGAAAGAGCAGCCTACATGAACTCGAAACAATATTATTATATCTGATGAGAGTTCCAGTTCAATTGTGCCCTCCAAAATCACCCATCCGCCACGTCCTGCTCGGCGCATTTCTACACAGCACATCATTTGCAATTCATTTCGCTGATAATAAAATGAAGTCGTTAAACATTTCAATTGATTGCTGTACGTGTACGAATTCCCGCTGTCAATTACCATGATCTCTGCTGCTCGGCCGTATGGAGTGACAGTGGCGTAACATGAAACTAAAAGGGACACGTTTTCGTATTGTGTTGTGAGCTGCCGTCCGCAGACCGCTGCCTCCGCCAGCGTGTCATTAAAAACAAAAGCACTGATGACAGGTTTAAAGTCGCAGCCCAGATTTAATTGCACTTTGACAGCACGGCGACTGTGAGAAAGAAGGCAGCCTTTGCTCGCTGCCAGTACTTTTACTGACTTCGAAGCCAATAAATTGCACTGGCGCTCTGTTGGGCCGCTGCAGTAGAGCTAAGGCAGAGTTAAGGGCGAACACTTTTGGGGCGTAGCAGCAAAATAAAAAACTGAAATAAAACTGAAAATCCCAATAAAAGTTGATGCGGTTTATGCTGCTACTGCTGCAGATAGACGCAAATGCGCACCATCTCAGTTGGCAGGGAGGCATTTTGCATGTGTGCTCTCTGTGCTCGGCTCTAATCTTGGCCAACGATCTGATTCAATTAAACAGCGGTAATGGCCTTTGTTTTGTCAGCTAGGCAAATGCTGTGCACTGAGGAGGCAACTTGTTATGGTGAATTGGTTTGAGCTCTTTAAAGGATGTATTTGTATGGGAGTGTGTTAGTTTGTGTGTGATTTTGTGTATGGGTGTGTGTGCGAGTGTGTTGTGTGAGTGAATGTGTGTTTGTGTATGGCTAGATATGTGTTTAGGAAGCAATTAAATGCAATTGTATGATTAAGGATCCAACTACGTGTACGAGAATTGTGCACTGATGACTATGCATACTTTTTGTTTGCTTTTTTCTCGCCCAGGAATTTTAATTAATGATTGCAATACGTGATTGTTTGGAATGGAGTAAGGCTACTATTACACTCTTAATGTCTGATTAACCACAAACTGAGAAATGAATTGGTTGATGGTAATAATAGTTGAAGCATCTAAACGAGGTGTACGTAAATGGAGGAGTATAAATGAGATATGGATGAAACGAAACAAAGTGCGAGTCAATCTCAACATGCTACCTGAAGTATTGATAAAGACGTTGGGCATATATAGATGAAATATATATGAAATCCTTATGAAGCCACCTAATGAAAAGTCGTGATCCAACATGCAAGAGGTATCTTCAACGCATCCAAAATATACTATAAACAATCACCATTTCTACTTATTTACTAATGAAATATACTCAAAATGACCAGCAGTGTGCTCTGCTGCTACCAAAGGATTCCTGTAAAAATCACTGCTGCGACAATACACTTCAGAAAGAATCACTACTACAATATACTTGAAAGTATCAACATTGTTACTCATTCATTACCGAAATGTATACAAAAGAACCGGGAGTGTTGTCTGTTGGTAGCAAAGGATTCCTGTAAAAATCATCGCTGCGGCAATATACTTAAAAGAATCACTACTAAACCCTACTACAAAGAATCACCATTGCTTTCCTGTCTTACCTGATGTTTGGCAACTAAGATTGGAGAAGTCATATCTTATGTATTCATCCCTGTAAAGTACTTGTGACACCTTGGAGATGGATCAATTTTGACTGATGTTTGCCCACTAGACTGGAGAGGTCTTATGTTATGTATCCATCGCCGTACGATACCGGTGAAAACTTATTGTGGGATCAATCTTGGCTGATGTTTGGCAACTCAGACTAGAGAGGTCATATGTTATGTCTTCATCCCCCATACAGTGCCTATAAAAATTGGAGATATATCAATCTTGACTGATGTTTGGCAACTTTCACTAAGGAGTATCTTATGCCTTCTTCCGCGTACAACATCTGTGAAAACTTCCAGTGGGATCAATCGTGGCTAAGACTGGAAAGGTCTTATCTTACGTCTTTATCCCAGTGCAGCACCCGTGAAATCTTGCAGATGGTCCAATCTTGAGTGATGTTTGGCAACTCAGACTGAAGTGGTCGTATCTTGTCTATTCATCCCCATACAGTACCTGTGAAAATTAGCAGGTGGAAACAGAACATATTTTGATGTCAATCAAATGAACAAATTGAGTTTTAGTCAGTCTTATATAAAAAAAAAATGATTATGACGTTTTCTCATAAATTCGGGTACACAATCGAACCCATGTCGAAATGTTAATTCGTGTATGGACAAATCAAGTGCACAAACTAGAGTTTTCAAATATCCAGGACACACACCCATTTTGTGTTGTATAATACATCCACATATTGGTAACCGATATAACCGATGATTTGATGACAGTGGTAGAAGTCATCGATAATTTTAACAAGGACGTCGAACTCGCAGATTAAAATAGCAATTTAAAAGTGAGGTAGGCCGGAGACCCGTCAAAGAAGGAGGTCGCCAAACACAGCTACTTAGTTAAGACACAAACCGCTGCTCAAGTAGATCAATCGTCTGCGGTCATAGAAATGTTAACTTCATTAGCTGAGAGAGACTTCGTATTGTTGGAAATGTGTTGCTGCCGAAAGATTCTTGAAAGAGTGACAACTATGAAAATGTGCATATGCTACCGAAGGATTCTTGAAAGAGTGCCACCTTTGGAAATATACTTTATTGCTATCAAAGGATGCTCGAAAGAATTATCAATAAATAATCATCATTAAATAAAGTAAAGAAGCATACAGTTTAATATACCGATTCCTCCAACATGGTTGTGGTATTGCTGCCTAAAGCACCGACGTCCATTTGGGTTGCTAGGAAGTTAGAATATAATAGAACAGAAGTGGGATAGGCCAGAGAATCGCCGTAGAAGAAAGTCTCCAAGCACTTAGGCATAGATACCCATTGTACTATAAGCCTGAAAATGTTTGGGAGGGGAGATAGAGGATTGTGGTAGGGTAGATAGACCCTTTCAAACTTCTCTGACTCTTTTATGAATCTCAGAAGTCTGGTCAGGGATAAGGAATGTACATTGCTGGTAGGTTACACATGGATACATATACTCGTCTATATATATTAATCGTTATTATTATAAGAAATATTATGAAAGCAAACGTCAAAGTATACCAATGTATTTCATTGATGGCTTTGTTAAAGAAGGAACATAATGGCGTTGGTTATTAAAGGAGGGACATAATGGCGTAAATACTCATTTGCTATATCAATCGGCATCAATACTTTCAGTCCGACTTTTAACTAGTATTGATACATTCTGTTCCCTTCTTTTAGTGAAGAATACTTAAAACAGTATTTCTGTGTTACAGTTGAATCAATAGCCGGCTTTTTATGTCACCCACTGCCTCTTTCACTGCACAGAATGAAATGAATGGTCCAAAATAAGGGCATCAAAAAGTAAGGGATTCCAAAAATTACTCGTGGAATAAAGAAACAGGCTCCGGCAAGATTAGTGGCAGCATTTACGTGTATTCAGAAAATTCCTGGCACAACTTTACGAAATCTTTCCAGCACATCATTTGCTGTATACTCGTACTTTAATACGGCCAATTCAAGTCACTTTTATTCTTATTTACACTGCAGCCACACATCATCGCAGCTCACAATTCAATTGCAGGAGGAGGCGGGTCATGCAACCGCACAATTGCACTTTGCATTCATAAATTTCAACAATGAACGTACTCGCAGATACGAATGAGAATAAGCAACCCACAAAATAGAGTGCTGGTATGTGTGCGCAATCTTGAAAGCCCTGCACCATGGCCATGGGAAAATTATTGCCTAGTTATCAACATGCGAAAAGCGGCTGCTGCACGGACACACAGGCAGGCAAGCAAACAGACAGACAGACAGACACCGCAGACAATGAGTGCTGTGAGTATGAGTGCAATGTGAATTGCTGGCGAAAAAAATTATCAAATTGATTTACGTGTACCGAACAAAAGTGAATGTTTTGTTTAAAATTATAATTTATGATCGACGGGCTGCAAGAGACTATGCATGCTCTCTCTAGGATTATGCCCCCCTTCCATGCTTCTCCACTTCACTGGGCGAGCATGTTTTTCCCATAAAATACAATTTAACTGATTTAATATAAATAAACATAAGTATTCGAATTCAAAGAGAGTGGAAGAGAAGAAGTGTGAAATCACGCTATGAAATTATGCTTTTATGCAGGATACTTTGAGAAATAAATGTCCTACAGAGTCTCTCAAATGACCAGATAAAATAGCTTTGTTGACTGAGCAGGGAATTCCTTTTGGAAAGTACCACTGCAGTCAAGGAAAACGTCATGACTGCGATATGCAAGCCACTGGAATATGTTTTTTAGTTTTTGCTCATTGACGAAGCATCATACTGAAGCATCATAGCCGAGGAATATACCCAAGTAGCATACCGAAGCATCATACCCAATTATTATACCCTAGTATCATACCCAATTTTCATACCCAAGCATCGTAGCCAAGCATCATACCCAAGCATCATAGGCAAGCATCATACTGAAGCATCATACCCAAGGATTATACCCAAGTAGCAGACCCAAATATCATAGCCAAGCATCATACCCATGCATCATACCCAAGCATCATACCCAATTATCATACCCAAGCACCATACCGAAGCTTGTTGGCTGCTTAGCTTGTCAAACTGTTGCATTGCTTGTCATCACCTGGTATGATGCGTTTGTGCGGTTCGAATTGGTTCGTTCAAACAAGTCATTCGCAACCTGTTCGCTACCATTTTTGTAAGAAAATTCAGCTCGTTTCGAACATATCGAGCTGCGAGGATTCTTATGCTCAGAACATCAACTAAAATGCAGCAAAGTGACCTGTAACATCAGTTCAGACGTCGAAATATATCTCTTAAATTTAAATTACTGAACTCTTCAACCGCTGCCTTGAGATGAAGACGGCATTGAAGCAAGTCTTCAACAAATTTCCGCTCTAAATTTAATTTCTTTGTAGCACACGCATTCTCCTGTGTCCTATAAACCTCGCAAACCGTGGGCATTCTTCAATATATTCTACGAGTGAGCTTAACAAGTTTGGTTCGGCACCACAAAATTCGAGGTGATACTCTTTGGTCGACACTTTCCTCTTGAGCATCTCTCTATGCCCAAAGTTCTGTCAAAACCATGCCCCTTATTTTGCCTAGCTTCGTTCTTTCAGTTTAAATTAGTACCTATTCACATTTGCCTTTTAAGTATCATGTTCCCAGTCGCGTTTTATACCAATAATATTATGTGATCGTACCCTGCCAGGCCCTGCTTGAGACCATCACATACAAAACGCTTGCCACTTGCCTGCAATTCTAATTCAATTGCTTAATTTTGCGCATTATTATCACGCCACGGTTATCAGCATCGAAATATTAATAAATTAATACAATAATATTTCGCCCAACTGAATTTATTTGGCATCTATCTGCACTTTCGAATCAACACATGCCAGCGTCTACTTTGCTACGCATGCATGGCATACTGCGAACGTGTAAAAATCCCCACAAACACGCAAAGGCAATTAAAATTACTTAATCGACATGCGAGTGCGCTGCCACATGGCCAGGCCCTGGGCCAGAGCCTGTGTCTAAGTCTGAGTCTTAGCCTCTCAGACCCAGTCTAAGCCGGAGCTCCAGCCAGAAGGACCACATACATACAAGCAGCAGAGTACAAGTACAAATGTAATAATGCGCTTAATGAAAGACCGCTTTGCTTAAGTACGCTGTGCACTGCGCTTGCGTGACACGCTGGCATTCCACACAATGAGCGGTAACACACTCGCAGCTCTGCCGGGCCAAACCTTCTTGCGACTGGCAAGTAGCAGACTCGTAAAATGCTCTGTGCTAGCTGCTTGTTTTGCTATGTGGACGGAGCGAAATTGCAATTCGTAGCATTTTTGTGGCAAGGCAGTAAATGCTGCATACACAATCCCCACTATCCCCACAATCCCCGAAATGTCCACATGTAGCTGCTTCAGTGTGTTGTGTGCGCCCAACTTCCTCTCATTGTAGTGTCCACAGTGTCCAAAGCGAAATGCTGTTTCCTGTGTTTCTGAACTGCAGGTGCTGTCGTAGGATGAAGCTTAGGCCAGGCAACAGGCTCTGTCGTGGCTTCAAGTAGGCTTCAAAAGTCTATTTGTGGTGAGATTTTCCAGCCATTGCAGTTGGCGGAGCAGTTGCGGAAGAGTGACAACGCTTCTGCATTCTCCCCCCATTTATTGAGCAGTTAAACTCTAATTAGCCGAATGTCAATTGTCAGCAGCGTATGTAGTCCAAGTCCAGAGCGCCCACAGCACACGACCTGCCAGCGCAGCCAACATGCAAAGTGAATTAATTAAATTCAAGGAAATGAAAGGTTTACTGCCAGCAATTGCGGATCATAAACCTCCACTGATGAAAATCCTAGACTGATGGGATTAGGACTGAGCATAAAATCAGAATATTCCGCCTAGCAGCCGGGCAAGAGACATGCATCTTCTTTGGGAGTATTATGTAAGGTGATTTTGAGTATACAGCTTGAAGTTTAGATTGCAATTAGAGGGAAAGGTTAAAGATCCCCATCTGCCTATTTTACTAATATACAACGACAGCCAAAGAATAACAAAGAACTTTAAATTTTAAAAGGGCGTCGTTAGTATTACCAGATTCATCTATGAGTCCTTGCCATATGGAAAGCTTGTGTGGTGGTATGAAATATCGCATTGTCTCGTGTGATATTCAAACCTCAAACAAAGACTTAAATTTGGTGATATTTAAATGTTAGTAAATGCTCGTAAATCTGTGGTAAATCTAAAGTGGAGTCTCTACATTGCTTCGATATATTGGAGTATTGTAGACCCTTTGATTTAGAGAGACATCATCAATATATTAATAATGATATAATTACCTGTGATAGGTAGGTAAGTTGGGCAGCCGCATCTCCAATAAACCAGTGATGCCACTTAGACCACCAGTTGGGTCCGTTGTGAGCCGCGGATGCGAGGCATGGCTACGCTTCCCCCTCCAGATTGAACCAACCTGAGCCTTTTATAAAGCGAAGAAGGTTGTTAACACCTGACTGGTATAGATTATCTGTATTTGGTAAGAAGTGGGATCCTAGTAGACGCTCCCTATTTCTAGCAAAAGCTGGGCATATACAGAAGAGCTGCTGGACCGTTTCCAGTTCCTCTTCGTTTCTGCAGCTGCGGCAGAAATCATGGTTATAAACCCAATTCTTCTTGCATGATTTCCTATTAGACAATGTCCCTTTAGGGCTCCTATTAAAGTCCTAATTTGAAGTCTATTGAGTCTGATGATATTCCCAGACAGACACAGATTTAACCTCGGCCATGTTTGCCTGGCGATTTCGCAGGTAGTGGCACAGATCCATCTTTGATTGGTAGAATTAATTAGTGTCTCCCTTATGAGAAGCTTACAAGTCGCGAGAGGTACACCCATATGCCTACTGACATTTGGCTTACAAGTGCCATCTCTCGCAAATTGATCAGCCTTGCAGTTCCCTGGTATACCCCTATGTCCTGGCAACTGTCATAAATGGATATGGAATTGTTTAGCCATCTCATTTAGAGGTCGGCGATAGTCTAAGACACTCCTTGATGTTATTTGGAATGCATTCAATGCCTTTAGTGCAGCTTGGCTGTCTCATAAAATACAAATGTCCTCAACTTCCTTCCACTCAGTACAAACTTCTCCAAAGTCTCTTCAAGTCTATTCATAATTTGCATAAGAATCTTTAAACCATTTCAATAATCCTCGGATTGAACGATTGCTTCTTACATCAGCTCAGAATAATACAGTTGAGAACACAGCAGTATTCAAACCGCACCGCATCTGGCAATGAAATTTGATCCGTGTACTTGGACATCGGAACACAATGAAAGGAACTCTTAGTAGTCTTTACGTGCACGCACATCACTAGAAGTTTACGCTAAAGTTTACTGCGGCTGCTTCTGATTTCTGCTGCGGCTGCTTTTGGCTTCTGCTGCGGCTGCTTTTGGCTTCTGCTGCTGCTGATTTGCAAACAATTATAATTAAAAGGCGGCCATATAGGAATTCGTTTTGATGTGGTGTGCATTAGAAAATTCGCTTTCAATGATCTTCCTATCACAACCTAGCCTGCCTTTCTTCCTTTTCAAACACTCAAGAATTCAGCTACCTCGCCCTTATAATTAGAGCTCATAATAGAATTATATTGCTCAGATCAATGGCAGAGAACGTAATATAATGGCATAAAAATACTTTAATCACAGTGATTGCATTTTACTCGTACTTAGTCATTATTCTGTCTCCCATCACAGTCAATGGGCAGGACTCCGTCCTATTGTTCGCAGCTTGGTCTTTATTTATCAGCGATTTCCAAAGGGTTTTTGACGTCTTTCCGCTTCTACTGTTAGATGAGAGAAGCATATATGTATCAAAAGCTGCACATATGAGTAGCTGTGAAGTGATGTCACGCAGTTTGGAAAATCAGGCATGGGTACCAAGAGAAGACCTCTTGGTTGCTGTGTTGTGATTGTAGAAATCACGCTGATGAAATTGAATGAGTATCATAATAGATTAATGGTTCACCTCTGTTCACTGCAGTCACCAGCTGTGTCGATAGTCAAATTGTCCCTCTGAATACTAGAATACAGTTTAACATCCAAAGAAGAGTTTGGAGTAGATTTCCAGTTATGTTTACCATCCAAAGAACAGTTTAGAGTAGATTTCCACTTCTGTTTAACATCGAAAGGAAAGTTTGGAGTAGATTTCCACTTTTGTTTACCATCCAAAGAACAGTTTAGAGTAGATTTCCGCTTCCATCCCGCAGGAGTGCCAGATTGGAGTAATACCGATAGCAGTCCCACTCTCACCATCTACGCCATTACCTTCATGGTTGTTGATTGAGCGTTTTAATTACCATAAAACAAATCCATGTGGAAATGAAGAATGGTCTTGGCTAGTTCAGTAGCTGCCACATAAGCCACTTAACCCGTTTTAACCTCAATTTTCTCCATCAAGAACTTTGAAATGCAAATTATTTAATAATTTATGGCCCAGAGTTCATTGCAAGTGTGTGGCAGCGGCTTAAACCGTCCGGTGGCAGTCGGTAGTCGCCGCAGTAGCTACTCGTAGTACCACCCAAGCCTGAGCCTAAGCCCCACCACATGTGCACACATCAGGTTTTGCTAAGTTGAGCTGAGCCGATAATTAGAAATGCGTTCAGGTCTGGCAGAAACGAACAAAAATCGAATCTATTGGTGCCGCATTTGTCTCATTGCCGCCGACTGGAGGCTAATTTCGTTTAAAGCCAGAATTGCGCAAAATATTCCAAAATAACAAGTCTAAAATTGAAATTTTCTCAAGCACCACAAAAAAAATCCAAAGAAAAGAAAGAAAAAGAACCAAAATAAATGCAAAGAGAACATGAAATTTTGTTACATTACAGCATTTTGAGAGCAGGACCTTTGCGTGTTGTGCCCGGACAGCTACAAGTAAAAAAAACGAGAACAAATTCCCTGGCCATAATGAAACATGTTTGCGTAGAGATTTTGTTCCGTGATTAAAGCGAACATGATATGTGGGGGCTAAATTGTATGAAGGAATTGAATGTCCAGTGCAAGAAAGTTGGTGTGAAGGCAGAGGAGCTAAGAACGCATAACATGCAACTAGGATTGCAAATTGCTTTGAAAAGAAACCAGTGATTCCGAGACGCTCGTGCCAGCCAATTGACCGAGTCTGGTGCTGTATTTCGAATAAGTAAATTCAAAAATGCTTCAAAATTATGTGAAGGATTCCAAAAGCTAAAATTGCAGGTCACTGCTGGAGGTAAATATCGAAAAAATACAAGTAATATAAAATTCAGGAAGCGCGATCTGAGAAACTAATATTTAATCATATTTTTTATGAATTTTTTATATATATAATTCTTGTTATTTTTATTAATTTTTAATAATTATACAGCAATAGCTCCCAAACTGTTAGCATACTTTTAGGATGTGCCAGTATATTATGTTCCTAATGCTGCTATCAATCCAACAGCATACTTTGGAGTCTGCATTTTACATCTGCCCCGAAAAGTATACCCTGAAAATTTGGCAGATTTCGGCAAAAGCGATTAATTGCTTACTCTGAATCTTTGAATTTTCATTGAAAAGGAATTTCTACTCATAAAGTGAACAATAAACAAGTGTCCCGAAACTGATGATTGAAAACTGATGATTGAATGAATGAACCACGCTTTTCATGAAAATATTTGTACCAAACATTAACTTGTGCTCATGACATAGTTCGTCCCATCAAGATTTTAAATACTTCGAAGCATTCACTTCGAAGAATTCTTTGTTTCACACAAAAATTTAGTATCAATCTCTCTTAGCCGACCACGGGCACACTGAAAGGCGCTCACTTATTGACTCGCCGTTAACTCGTTAAATCTCGTGACTGACTAAAAATTTATAAATACGTCACTAGCATTGCTACCAACGCACAGTGGATGCGTTTGTATGGGGGCTGCGACAAAATTAGTTAGAATGGAGGTATCGATCTGAAATTTTCAGAATATGTTCTGGGACATCCATGTATAGTTATCAGTTTAAATGGGTGTGATCTAAATGTCCTTACACCTATTTATGGTTAAAATATCTTAAAATAATGACAACTGTTTTAAATTAGTTTGACCAAAAAGCACATAAAATTAATTTCAATATTTAATTATATATGAAAAGTAAAAGGAAAAGCAAATAAACAACACTATCTGTTTTCGGAATAAAACGCAACTTATTTGTAACTCATATAGATATAAACACTTTATAAATATAAAATAAATTATTATGAATACTCTTAAAAGACAATCAATGTAAAATAATATACATACATACATATGTGCACACATTTATATTTTATCTATTTTTAGACATCTTCCAGCAAATCAAAAACAGACTTTAATAAAGTTGTTTTTTTGGTGCATGGCAACTTTCTCTGACCTGTGACAAATGGATCTGAGCTGAGGAGTAATCGGTTTAGCAAATCCGTATTTGTTGCAACGCGGGAGGTTTTTCTGGTGTGATGGAGCCTAAATCTCTTTATATCTTTATTTTTAGCTTCTGCAGCTTCCTCAGAAAGCTCACCAATTGATACTAATGCATGGTCAATAACATCGGAACCATGTATTAAAACTTTGTGTACTGAGGGTGGAAGATAGTACCAGGGATATTTTTCTAACAGTCCCTTAGCAGTTCCGAGTGCATATTCGTTAAATTTGTCTGCATTTATTGCATATCCTGATGACATAGCTTGCAGTAATGTTGCACATCTGAGAATTAGGTCTTTATCAAGCCCCGTTATTTCAGCAACCAATTCCGCATTATTGAAAAATCGTCTCGCTGTATTCCCATCATTTGATGTCCCACTTCCCCCTGCTTTTGGTTTGTCTACTAGCAACCCCATTCTTGCTCTAAACTTTGTTTGAATTTCCTTTTTCCTTTTTAACATTTCTATTTGTTCATTTTCCAACCTAATTTGCCATTTTTTAATGTCCAGTCTATACGAAACATGTATCAAATATTCGAAAAACCGAATGTATGAGTGTAATGGCGATAATCCAAACTCATAATTTTCTTTACGGGCCGTTTTTTTCAAACATTTTTCTAAGTCGTTCATTTCCGTCGGTTTTGCTTCGCATATGTAACATTTAGCAGATGAAGTTTGACTTAAAGCGTTACAGACTTTACCATCCACCATAGTCAATTGCAAGCTGTGTTCGATGTGTATTTGCCTTTCAGAAGCAAAATACTCCGTGCACTTTAACATACTTATTTTCTGTTTAAAATAATCTCTTTCATCAATAGAAACTTGTTTGGACTCTTTTATATATTGAAATCGAATAGGTCTGCAGTAACGAGTTGATGATGGGCGTGGATTTTTCCAAATTATTTTAGAATCTTGTAATCCAGTAGATTTAGTTATTAGTCGAAGGGGTACATACGATGTTACAAATAAACTACTGTCTTGTATGCTATTATTATTATATTTCTGTTTATACTCGCTGTGCCCCGTGCTACCATCGAATCCCCATTTTCCTATCAACACAAGATTGTTTACGGATTCATCAGATATATCGTCCAGCACTTTACTTTGGAGATCTAATATACGCGAAGCAGTGTGATCAAGCAAACTTTGTAGCTCAACTTCTGCATGCGATTCACTCACGGTAATTTTATCGGGATAACTTTTACTCTTTTCCTTTAAAACCTTCTCATAACTTGGTAACATACTGAATGAAAGTTTTGAGTTTATAAAATCCCGAATACTTGAATATTGATGCTTTGATAGATCAGTTTCCATTATGACTGATAGCACTTCGGTAGTATTTACTTCCACATGGCAGTGTTTAGGTTGTAAATCTGCACCACGTAAGGCATCGGTAGCAGACTCATCAGTTTCTGCCAGTTCTGCTAATCTGCGTTGTTTAGTTCTCTTCGAAGAATTCGAAAAATTAGATTTAGGGCGCCCACGCTTTTTACTTGAGGATGGTTCTTGCATTCTATGAGTAGTTTCTAAGGGGGTGGGTTCTCTTTCTAAGACAATAACTTCTCTAAAGTCCAACCATTCGGAATGGTTATTTAAAACCAATGTTTTAGTGCGTTTATTCTTTTGCCAAAACGCTACAATTTTCTTACAAATGAAATTGATACGATTTAATAACTCAAAAAACATTTCTTTGCCACTTTCTATTCCAATCTTCGTGACTACTTCATCGAACACCTGTCGAGCCTTCTCAGAATCCTTCCCTTTTTTGGAACACCAAATTTCAAAAACGAACAATCGAGAAAAAACGCATTGATAAGATGTACCTATAGCCAAAAATAAATAAAGAAGAGAATAATCACATTTGACAATAACAATAACACTTTTGCTCATTTATATGTATCAATAACAACACACACGTAATATAACACACACAAAAAACTCAACTTCAAAACAATGAGGTTGTGTTACTGTATTACACGTGAAACAAATTCTGGCAAATATTGGCACTTAAACTAAACTTTTTCATAATATAGAGGCATGAACCAGTATAAAAAAGTAAAATTGTCGTGGGAATCGGGGGGGAAAAAATTTAAAACTCTAAGAAAAATTTGAGTAGACTCCAAAAATTACGTTAAAAAACTATTTGTAAAAGTTAGTATTTTATTAAAACTACACACTTATTCAATATATATATATATATTTAAAATTTATGCTTATACCATTCACATTAACTTCCATTTTTGGTATATTCAATTTGGAGTCTTTTTTATTAAGATTTTTACAACTGAAGCTTGACTTAATTTCCGTGTTTTTTTCAATCCACTAACCACTTCACAGCATACTTGTACTTCTGTTGTTTATATTTCAAAAGTCCCGTTAGAAATCCAAAAAAGAACTTCAGTGTAGTGGAATTTGCTGTGATTACCGACTACTTTTATCGATACCTGTCCACTTTTTTAACTTCGATTTTTTTATTTTTGTCGTATGGGCGCCACCACTGTGCAACGTAAGAAAAAACAAATCTAATTCGATTGAAAGAGCCACAGCGATAGCAGTTCAAAAAATCGTTTGTTTTTGAAGACACCTCGTATATACATATATATAAGCATTTCCCAGCGTCCTTAATCCACCGTTGGTGTGAACACAGAATTCCAATAGAAAAATATGTTTACGACGACTGATACACCAATGCTAAGATTGCCTCTTTATGAACTCTTAAATGAAAGGCATTATCTACTGAGAAAATATCACAAATGACACTGCTCTCCAACAGTGATGTGGCTCGGTGAAATATACATGCGGCAAGAGTCATACTAACCAGCTTCGGACACAGAACAAGAATGACACAAATATTTGAAATTGGTCTCCTCAGGCGATCATTACGCACGAATGCGAGCAATGCGAATTCAACTTCCTGTTTCTAATCCTCTTGATGTGACTTCAGAACAACTTTGAATACATTGAGACTGCCCTTTAATATATAAGGTATAATGACACCGATTTCCCAGAAAACTTTCAACCTCTACACTTTTCAATCATATATATCTCAGCCTCCGAACTTAGACCAGCTCTCGATGCTTGTCTTGCTCTCACATTCTCTCAGTACGAATTTCTACAAATTCCAGATCAAAGTGAATTCAACTTCTTGCTTCTAACCTTATTGAGCTTACTTTAGACCAACTTTGAATACATTGAGACTGCCCTTTAATATATAAGGTGTTATTTCACCAATTTCCCATGAACTCATTACACTTTTCAATCACATATATCCCAACCTCCCAACTTAGACCCACCTCTCGATACTTGTCGTTTTCTCCCTTTCTCTCAGTACAAAGTTATCCAAATTCCATTCAAATATATTCATAATTTGCAAGAGGATATTTAAGCCATTTCACTTGTCCTTCGTAAAGGACACTGGTGGTTTGTTGTATTTGTTCTACTCTATCTCTCACTGTTTCATAATTGCAGTCCCAAACATCACTGTTTATGCGAAGACTGGTTTCTTGTTGCTGCAATTGAAACGTTTTTGTTTGTTACCAGTCACGTCCTTACAGCTCACAGTGCTTCGTCTATATTTCTAGACATCTTCATAGCTAATTCAAATTCAGTTTATATCTTATTCCCCAACCTAGGCAGACCACCAGTCACAAGCTTAAACTCTGCCTGAAATGCACAGCAGTGAGATATAAGTATAGAAGGATTTTAGCTGAATATATGCCACAGCCATCTGTTCAATTCTGCGATTTTGAACACTCCTTAATGTCATCCATTTCTGTTCCTTCCTATCAGAGACAATGATGGGAAATTATTGGTGGACAGTTTACTTCCACTAAGTTCGCAACTCGCAATATTCGTATCTATTAAAATACTCGTTCTTAGAACAAAATTGGCTATATATATGCTCTACTACACTCTACACACCTTGCGGCTGTAGGGGGTATTCCATTTAATTTTCTGTTTATTTGATTCTTTAGTTATCGGCTAATACAGGATCTAGTACTTTACTTAACGGCTATTGGCGCTCGTACAAAGTACACTTGCACACATGACCAGGTGCTGTTGATGTTGCTGAAGGGATTCTGAACGGTCGCATTGCGCGAGTCTTGATCCAGTTGCATGTAGATAATATTGGGGCAAGGTTCGGGCTTATCGTCTACTTCGGTATTGTTACAAGGCGCACAGAACTCCACACCAGCGATACAGTTATCGATCAAACGCGTGGCTTCCCCAATGGAGGATATGGCCAGGTACAAAGCGGAAAAGCTGCAGTCTACCGCGGACCTAACCTGACTTTCGGCATTGCATTTCGCCGCCTGAATCTGAGTGCTGAAGGTTTTCTGATTGCCGATGGTATACACATTGGCCGAGTTGATCTGGAAAGATACATGATTAGATTGAAGGCTAGATGAGGGGAAATGCTCTGTGTATAACCCACTCACCACTTGAGTCACGCAGACGGTGTAGTTAAGATAGGCGGTCGCATGTTTACGCTTGCAGTCGTTGAGTCCTGAATTCAAGTTGTTGTTGTAGTAGTTGTTGAGATTCCGCTGAGTGGTCTCCGCAGACGAAATCAAATTATTAGCCGCATTGTTGCCCACGGTCACACAATTGCTCATCGTCAGTTTGACGGCGGCAGTTTGCACAATTATGGAGCGATACTTCTGAACGCAGTGTTTGCTCACATCGTCCAACACTTCCAACGGAGTCAACTTCTGGTCCAGCTGCTGTAGACGCTCTTCGATGAGTGCAGTCTGACCGCCGACCGTACTCAATTGCTGCTGATACGTGGCTCTGAAGTTGGCCACCTGCAGTTCATAGCTTTTGATGTTGGCCGCATTTTGGCGTCGATTTTCTATAATGAAATCCTCCAAAGGCGTCGTGAGATTCAAATTTGGTTCATAGGGAGCCACTTCCTGGGCCTAGAGAGTTCAAGAAATTTAGTATTAGTATATAAAGTTACTTCCGCCTCCAACACCCACCTGAGCCGTCACCATCCACACCAACTGCAGCACAAAAAGCGCACCTGTCAACTGTTTTTTCATGGCGCTGTTGTTCATTGACATCTTCACAAATTTCAATTAACCGCTTCTGTGCACTGGCTTCCTCATTTATATCGTGTGCATTCAGCGTACAGAGAACCCGCTTATCTTTAACCCGAAGACTTGAACAGTAAAAGATAAAATGTGGCGAAAAAGTACCCTTTCCGACTTTGTTACGCAAATATGGCAATCACTGCGATATCGTAGAAACGCTCGGGCCTTTATTTGTCTGGAATTTCAAAAGTGCTCCGCTGATTCATTCATTCATGCATTCATCGAATAGCCTTACAATTGAGGCCTTCCATACAAGAACCCTTGTCAGGCATAATTGTTTGCTGGAGTGGGGACACCCCGCACCTAAACTTGCGTCTCTTTGTTGTTCGTTAATTTACTCGCATTGTTTTCGTTGTAGAATTTATTGTCTGAGGTTTTTCGCTCCTGTTCACAGCAGTGATAAGACACATTTAGGCATTTAGAGATCTTCTCTGCGCTAATTGCTTTCCAAAGAACACAGAAACAGGAACAATAAATCTCATTTCCTTATGTAAATTTCTGCGAATTTGAAAAGCAAATAATTGCAAAATATTTGCGTTACTTTTTTAATTTGTTTTGTCTCTTTGCGCTTAGTAATGATAAACAGCAAAACAAATAATAAATATAATGTAATAATACCCCTGTACTGCCCCATAAATTAATACTGTATGACGTCATTATAGGCTGTATTTAAAATTTAATCTCTCTTAACGGCATATTCCAATAAGCACGTAGTTTTGGTTTAGTTCAAGCAAAATTGGCAGGCAATACAATCGGTTGTACAAACCGTTGTATGCCGTCAGTATGAAGAATGGTTTGAAGGAATGTTGCAAGGTTGTACAGAGCTGTTGTACGACCTGCAGTATGACGCGTTTGTATGGCGTAATACTGCGAACCTTCTATTAAAGCATAATAATATGATTAAATGACCGTTTTAGAGGTCTTTGGTGTCATTTGAAAATAATATATGAATAAATTGTTAAACATAAATTTAATATTTAATTAAAAAATATATATAAATATTTATAAAATAATATAATATAAAAAAATGTATAATATAATGTAAAATATAATAAATAAAACTGTATATAATGAAATATATAATATAATATAATATAAAAAATAATATAAAATATAATATAATATATAAATATATATAAATTCAGAGTCCTGAGTGGTAAGGTTCAAATCCCCCGAGGGTCGCAGGTTCAAATCCTGCCACGGGCTTGATCTCCAAAATGTTTCTTTCTATTAAAAAAAAAAATGTTTTTCTCTTCGAGTCGAAAGCCTCTGTAGCTAGTACTCATTCTCCCAACACCTTGCACTCATAATTAATTATGGTGTAAGGTATAATAATAATAATAATAATATATAAATTATGTACTAATTATATAATATAATATAATAATTATATAATATAATAATATAATTAATTATCTAATATAATATAATAATATAATAATAAATAAATAAATAAATAAATATAAATTATGTACTAGCTATGAATATAATTATAAAATATTATAATATGAAATTTCTATATAATATAAAATATAATAAAATATAAAATATAATATAAAATATAATATAGTATAAAATATATTATAAAATATAAAAAAATATATAAAATAAAGTATAAATTATCAGATTTTTAATCGAGTTTTAGGTCTTGAACCTTGAACTAGATTAAAAAATTAATCTTTAAACTTCATCCGGGGATCGGCAATCGCTTAACAATATTTAAAATATAATACATAATATACCTTATGTTCAAGAAGTACCCGGAATTTGTCAGTAAAACTCAAAGTGTTCAATTTCTCATTGATATTTATTTGATAACCTTCAAATAGTACCCGGCGGGGTGGCAATTTTTGTGAAGGATGGTGTTGCATGCAAATTCCATAGCAAATCAGTTTGTGAAGGTCAGATTTAGTATTTGTTTTCAATGGAGTGGTAAGGCTACAGATCAAATCGTACAATTGACATACAATCGCTGATAGATCAAATTCGGGCAATTTCTTTGGACTTTCAAAATATTGCTGTTGCAGGAGACTTCAATAGCAATATTATAGTTGAGAGCGGACTGGTCACAGATATGTTGGAATTGGACATGGTTCTGGCTAACATCATCGACACATTTTACGGGGACAAACAGTTCGCTGTTGGACGTGTATTTTATTGATGATGTGAAAAAGATTAAAATTTTTCGAACAACTCCTTACTCCCTGTTTTTCAAAGCATGATCTAATTTTTCTGACACACCAAAGTTTTGAGATACCGTGACTTTAAAAATATTGACTACCAACTTTTGTGTTACCGTGACGTTATAAATATTGACTACCAACATTTGTGGTCTAAACTTGACAGTGAACAATGGAGAACTTGATATATTTTATGTCCTCTCCCGTACTTCCTAAGCTGCTGCCAGTCATAACTCATATTTTTAATACTGTTCCTAATTGTTGGAAGTTAGGGAAAATTATTCCTATCCCAAAGTCTGATAACGATTATAGACCAATAGCTATTTTACCATACCTGTCCAACATATTTGAATTAGTAATGGCGAAACAATTCAAAAAGTATTTAAGCAGACAATAACATTATAACGGAACGATAGTCTGTGTTCATGCCAAGGAGGAGCTGCATAACGGCTCTGACTGATGTAATGGAGAGTATTCGCGCATCTCTTGACTTAAATAGGGTGTCTTTCTTGGTATTATTGGACCATTCAAAGGCATTTGACTGTGTTGACCACAATATGTTATGTACGAAGCTTTTGAGAATGTACAATTTCTCTGCCGGCATAGTGAAGTTGATAGTATCACCAACCTAAGTTGCTGGTAGTACCTTACAGAATGAACCCAAGCGGCTTACAATATTTGAAATGACGGTTCTTAAACTAAGCAAAGTCGTTCCAAAATCAAGGTTTTGTTGGCTGTTTTCTTTGAATCCCGGAGTTTGGTGAACTCCGAATTCCTTTCGCCAGGCCAAACAGTAAATCAGGAGTATTATGTGAGCTTTTCAGGGAGAATGTTGGTCGAGAGAGACCGGAATTGTGGAGAAGCAACTCGTATTTTATTCACCACGACAATGCTCCGGCTCCCACATCTCATATTGTACTCTAGCCAAATTAATACCGTTCCATAAACTCCGTATTCACCTGACATAGCCCCGTGTGACGTTTTGAGATGCTTGATGCGATAAAGGAGCATTTCCAGAAGGAGCTGAAGATGATTCCTAAATCGGCATATGAAAAGTGTTTTGGTGATTAAAAGAAGCGTTGGAATATTTGTATTGACTACCATGGAGAATACTTTATTTATTTATTTATAATTAACGATATGAAGTATATACTCGTATATATATATATTTTTTTTTTTTTTTTTTTAATAATTAATTTATCTGGAACAATTATTTCCAAAGTAAAATGAAATATAAATTATAAAATAAATTGATTTATACAAATAAAATTATTAAATTATAGAAGTGGATGATTTATACAATTAAAATGAAAAATAAAATATACAACAAAACAATAAACAATGAGATGAATGCAGATCACTATTTATGAACAAAGCAATACAGATTGTCCAGAAATGCACTGCGCCCGAAAGTAGCCCCGAAGTTCATTCCTGAACTGTACATTGTTGCCAATACTTCGCAGCCGTACAGGAAGTGAGTTCCAGAGTCTTACAGCATACACGAAAAACTAACGATCAGACATAAGAGATGAGTGTTTGCACGGGGCAAGTTGGTTACAACGACAGGAACGTGTGGCCTGAGACATCTAAACAAATATGGAGGTTCCCGGGTGTAAAGAATCTTGTGAAGAAAGATGCTAGTCTTAGACTCCAAGAGTTGATCAAATGTGATCCCAAAAACTTACCTTGATAAAGTGGACACATGATCATAAATATACCTTGTTATTTATTAAATAAAACAATAAGCTTTCGTTTGCCAGCTGCAAAACAATCCGCAAAAATATCACAACCACACAGCATTGTTGGGAGAAGGCAGGCCTTAGCCAACAGCATTCTGATTCCTTGTGGGGTGAAATATTGCGTTGACCACTGAACGCAGCATACTGTAAACTTTACCAACCGTGACTGCAACGTGGTTATTCCATGTTAGAGTACCTTCAAATATAACTCCCAGGTTTTTAGCTGTGTTTTCACATTCAATCACAGACCCATTCATTATAATACTGGGTAGTATTCCGGTATCAAAGTGTTTCTTGTAAGTCACTAAACATTTTGACTTAGCAGGATTAAGGCAAAGCCCATCTTTCCTTGCCCAGTTATAAAAATTAGATAAGTCATTATTAATTTTAGTGACACAATTAATAATTTCGTCCCTTTTACAGCTTATGTAAAGTTGGACGTCATCAGCATTCAAATGAATATCACAATCGTGCAATGCAGTCGGGAGATCATTTATATATATATATACAAAAAAGAAGACTCCTCAATATGGACCCCTGAGGTACACCTCGTACTACCGACAAAAAATCAGAAGCCAAGAAGTGTAACGACGCACACTGACTTGGTGTTTTATCTCCGTACATCTCTATTAATTCACCTAAACTGGAACTTGTAAGATCAAATTATATATAATACATATAATATTTTAAACTGAACCTTTTTTTACCATATTTAAGACCACTTCGATTACTACTGTTCACTCAGGGGAATTTACACTCTGTATTTGCACTCAACAAACTCTGTTTGTTTTATAAGAGGTCGAGAAATTATGGAACAACCCTCGCATACGTTTCTGTATGTAAATAAAGTTAATAATACTAAGAATTATATAAGTACTTTTATTAAATAATTATTTATAAGAATTCTTATCTTTGCTCTTGTACCAGATAAAAAGCAATTCATACCACTCCTAACCCACATTTTTGCCCTACACTTGTGGAGGCAGTCATATCATTCCCAGCCTCAAGTCTACTATTCAACTTCTCCACTTGAGTGTGTTTCTGGATTATTACGAAGAAGATCTTTCTTTGTACAGTACAAATTAAAATAGTTGTTTACAGAAAACAGTTCCTTCCTGGATGCACTGAGAAGGTAAGAAAAGGGCAATAGGTAAATCGGTGGGGAACAATGTACACCATAAATAGGAACCACTCTTAGTGTGTCCTAGTTCCCTCAACTAATTTCATGAAGACTTGAGGACAAGAGCGCGTTAGTGTCTGTGGCAAATGAACCATAGAGAAAATAAGTACAAGGCATAATTTATAGTAAGTTCGCTCCTTCTCCGAACATTTTGAATAACGAGTTTTTGAGTATTACTTAGAAATGATGCACAGACTTAAATGAAGTCGGTTGTTTTTGGCTTCATTGATATCCTCGGCTATTTGGACAGATGTGTGAGGCTACGTTTTATCAAATGGAATATATGTGTACTCTCTTTGATGATGGCTACAGTGAAGCACAAACACAGTGCTCTCTGGAGTGAAAGATTTAAATGCTTTGGTGGCCAATATTTCAGTCCAGAGCATGAGTGGGGCTACTTTTATCAAAGAGAATATATGTGCAGTCTCTTTGCAGATGGCTCCAGGCAGACACTACAGAGAAAAGAAAGTCTTTTTCGTTGCCAGCGTCCTTAGCGGACACACCACGATTTTGAGTGGATTCAGGTACAAGATCCGTCTGCTTTATTTCGCTGCTTTGCCGTTTGACGTTTAAGTTTCTTTTCTCTGTATTATCTGCTCTATATTCTCTGGCTCCACTGAAGCACAAACACAATATACGCGCAAGATGTAGCATAGCGCTCTGGATCGAAAGAATTCAGTCCAGAGCATGTGTGAGGGTACTTTTATCAAAGAGAAAAATGTGTGTCAGAGAACACAGAAAAGCGACACTTAAACGTCAAATTTTCAAACGTCACCAAAAATCTTGCTTTGTTTATCATTAGTTGCTATATGGATAGGTTTGTTTAGGTTCTGAGGACATCAGCCACACTACTACAGTTTCGCACATATGTGATTGTGAGCAAAAGAAGAGTCATTTCTCTGTATTCCCTGATGTGTGGACTCTCTTTGCTGATGGCTCCACTGAAGCTCAAACACAATATACGCCAAAGATGTATCATAGCGCTCTGGAGTGAAAGGTTTGAGTTTTTTGTGGTCAATATTTCACTTCAGAGGCTAGTGTTACCTCTTGTTAGCATATTCTCTTTGAGCGCATTCGACGTAAAGGGAATTGCGGCATTGAATAATGAGCATTGAATTGAGCATTCATACTCTTGAACTCAGTTGTTTCCGAATCCTTATAATGGTTTGTGTTCTCATTATTTTCTGCACTGATTTATTTGTCTGATTTGCTGTATATCTTTTCGGATTTACATCTGGAAGCATATTATTTACCGCTGATAGGTTGCTTTCCAAGAAGAACAGACATTAAAGGTAACTTTACAAGGTGATTTTTAAAGTAAACAAGTAAAAATAGGTATTTCTACAGAGGGCATCTATTGGCATGACAGGCGTCAGAAAGGTAGATCCCTCACTGATGTACTGATATACTTGTATATGTATATATGAAAATGAAGAGTGTGCATTCTCAAACTTTCTCTTCCGTAGTTGTTTAAATTTCATTCCATTTATTGAGATTCCAATTCTCCTGGAATGGTACAATTGAAACAACCATTCCGAAGAAGCTTATAAAGTTCATTGAAACTGTTCAGCAAATGTATATGAAGAGTGACAAGGTTGGGAATGCCAATTATGTATTTTGAAACTCTCTCTTCCGTAGTCGATGAAATTTCATTCCATTTATTGAGACTCTAATTCTCCTCTCCTTTCAAAATATGGAACAATTGAAGCAAACATTTCGAAGAAGCTTATAAAGTTCATTGAAATGGTTCAGCAACTTTACAAGTGACAAGTTTGGGAAAGCCAATTTCAGCTCATTTCCTGCCTCACTTACTCCAGACATCCGCTCGAAATGAAAGAAATAATAATTTATAATTGATTAAACAAATTTTAACCAATTTGGTACAAACGCAATTTCCGCTGCTGTCTCCCAAACTACCGGAGATGGCGCATGAGTCTATGTTTTAATTGTAAACTTGTGTATTTATTATTATTATACACGAAAGAAAGAAAACAATCAACAACGTTCAACGTTGTAAAAACACAATTAGAAATGTCACTCCGCCTATGGATGTGAGTAGGTGCGACTATTAACAGGGGCGATTGTGTTGCCAAACAACATGACCTTAAATGGCGTCAAATCTTGGTAAGCTTGTGTACCTAGCTGGGGGCTAGCAAATAATTAAACCCACGCTACTTTCGCAGTTCGTAATTAGATTAGGCGGCTGAACAATTTCGCTATTTCGCCGGCGAGTGAAAATGAAATGAACAATTATCTTTCTACGTACTTGTTTGCTGCTTGGATGGGGATGTGGAGTACGTGATTGTGCTCCATGTGTTGACGGAGGTGGTGGCCACACAAACTGCCATGAAAGCGTTAAATCAAACAAAGAGCTTAGCAATATGTTATGTTAAATGAGAAATTTTGCCGAATAAATCTAAGAAAATCTCGCTAAGCTTTTCGAAACAAGAGAGATAGAATAGACTTAGGTAGTGTTTTATTATGGGAGTCTACTGCGGATATGTTGAACATATAGACACAGATAATATCTCGAATGAGAAGCAGACATCACGGAAATTTTGAGTATTATAAGGATTACGCATGTACTGCGAGGTAAGTATACCTGAATGCCAGCTGATTGAATGCTGGGATAGGTTAGATAGGTTACATGGTTGGCAGTGAAAGCCACACATACAGGTGCACGGTCTTTTTCGGTGCTTGATGGATATGCATTTAACAGTTGTAATATGGAGCTTTAGAAAGAGAGATCCCATTAGCGAACGCCCTAAGAGCGAGACTATTCCTAGTGCTGAGACCTCGTCCACTACCTACTCAATGAATGCTACTTTATCTTCTATTTCACTGTTTGTCTGGTAAGTTTCTGTATTTCGAGATCTGTTAGTATAAGGTTATCATTCTTCCATGAGAGTTGATGAGATTATTCTTTCAATTGAGTTTGTTCGAACTAAATCCATGATTCTGTTAGGTCCTTAGATTGGATTAGAGTATATTAGGTCCACCAAACAAAGACCCTGGAATGATAAATTTGCTATGATAGAGATTAATCTAATGATTAGATTCGCTAGAAGTGATGCAGTATGTCGGATTGGTGTCACGAGCTGTGAGTGCAGATCACTGTGGATTAAACGAAGTTTTCTTCTCCACCATTCCGACCGCTAAAAATGTGTATGTTATTAAGTGTTGGATTATTCAATTAGATATATTAGCCTACTTGAATCTTCATCGTTCCAGTGCGGTTACTATAAATCTCTCATCATTGCAAACCACTTATAGAAATATGCATCAGCTGAACATCACTGAGACCACAGAGAAGAAAGTCCTAAGTGGAGATTCTCACTAGAAATTATGAAGAAGTTTAAGGTACTCCATTTTAACCAAGTTATACTTGAATCAAACTATTCCATAGTACAAAGAAACGAGGAGAACTTTGATTGACTGCTTATCACAGTAACTCTCAGTATATCTAATGCCTGTCTGCCTGATTCTTCCTCTTCCCAGTATTCTTCTTAGGTGGCCATTACAACCCATGGTCGAGTTACGGCCGATTTGAGCACCTCTCACCAGGCGGCTCTGCTTCGCGCGCGCCGCCTCCAATTAGTCACACCAAGCGTGGTCAGTGCTTCCTCCGCTTGGTCTATCCACCGGAGGCACGGTCTCACTCTTCGTCGTCGACCTTTGGCTCTTGCTTCGAATACCTTTTTCGCCGGAGCTTCTTCATCCATTCGATGGAGATGACCCAGCCAGCGTAGTCGGTGAATGTTTAAACGCTGAACTATGTCAATGTCGGCGTAGCCTCTTTCCAGTATGGTCACTATAAATTCCTCATCATTGCAAACAACTCATAGAAATATGCATCAATTGAACAGGACTGAGACAACAGTAAAAAATGTCATTCTCACTGGAATTTATGAAGAAGTTTAAGGTACTTCATTTGAACCAAGTTATACTCGAATCAAACTATTCCATGGAACACAGAAGCGAGGAAAACTTGGATTGATTTGTGATGCCAATTCTTCCTCTTTCAGGTTGGTCACTATAAATTCCTCATCGTGTTGTACAACTCAGATCAATTGAATAAGACTGAGACCATAGAAAACATAGTACTAAGTGGGCATTCTCACTAGAATTGATGAAGAAGTTTAAGGTACTCCATTTGAACAAAATTTTATTCCAATCAAATCCTTCCAAAAGATCCAGAAATGAGGAAAGCTTTGACAGATTGCTGATGCCAGCAACTCTCAATAGCCCGAACACTTGTCTGACATAGCGATCCACTGATCAGATCTGTCTCAAATTTTTAAGTGTTCATTACCACAAAAAACACAATAATTGAGTTGCTTTTATACGTATTATATTGTTATTACGTATTATATTATTATTATTATTATTATTAATATTTTTATATAAAATGTGTTAAGTTAAGAAAGTTGAATATTTTGTGCCTACATAAACGAATCGACAAACGGAAGTTAGTAAAATAAATTGCAAATAGCAAACATATTTCTCTTAAACTAGCATAAAACGCTCCTCTATAAAGTATCTATAAAGGGCAGCCATGTTTATGACACTTGCTTGAAACGACTCGCTTCAGCAAAGTCGCGCACATCCGATAGGTTCCGTTCGGGCTTAATGCGCACATCATTCGGATCCAGTTCGAATTCACCGTTCCAGGTGGTGGGCAATATTGTGGGATCGGTATTGTACTTATAATATTCGGAATCATCGGAGCGATTGCGTTCCTGCTTAAGGCGCGTCTCGCCGCTCTTCGCAAATGTGCCGTCCCATTCGACGGGCAGGATGATGGGTTCCGTATTGAAGCCGTAAAAGTTGCTCGTGTTGGTGACGTTTTGATTGCGGCGACGCACCTGGGAGACGTTGTTCGTGGAACCGGGTGCGTACTGGAATTTCCCGTTCCAGCCCTCGCACTTGATGGGGATGTAGTCGTCTTTCTTTTTTAGCGACATTTTCGCAGCGGTCGTTTTCTAAATCTTTCTAATACAATTTCTGCTTATGCGCAGCATTCACACTTGGGTTTGGCTTAGAGACTTTATACCGGCTTAACCGTCTGCACTGTTTGATGTTCGTAACTCAACTGAGCTGTGTTGGCCTGGCTCTTAATTTTTAAAATATGATTTCGCTCCGAAAGCCAGATCGCTGGCTAAGCTATGCTTGAGTATCATTAAAAAATAATAATGAAAAATTATAAGTAGTCAACAACAACAACAACAACGACAAACAACCTCACAAATAAGTCGATGACGCTATTTTTACCTTCATTGTTGTTGTCTGCTGGTTGGCGTTGTCGTCGTTGCCGCTGCCTTTGCCATTGCTGTTGTTGTCGTTGTTGTTCCGCAAGCTACCAGCCGCCTACATGCGCTCGCATTTTGGCGTCTAACCAGAGCCGCTAGTCTCAAAATCAAGTCTAGGAGCACCATTCGAAGTTGCCTTATAAGACAAGCATCATTCCGAGCGACGTTTGTGAAATTGACGTGTAATCGCTCGAAATTATTACGCCCGACACTTTTCCACATTTTTTCCAACTTGTCATGATTCATTTCGAAGCGTATTTTTGTCTTCATTGAGGCTCGTTGGAGACTCTAAGATGATTGCTATTTTTAGTTGTGAGCTTCACATCTGGCCGAATTGCTATGCCTGATGCTTTGTTTTTTGTTGTTCGTACATTTAAAAGTAGTCTGCTTGTCTACCTCAGAACTGTTGTTAGCTTACAGGCATTACCAACTATCAGAACAGTTATTAGAGATTTATTGTGATGTTAAAAGAATGTATGAAAAAGAGACTGAAATGAATCCGACCTTTCATCAGAGAACAATTTCGTACTCCCCTCTTTGGAAAATAAGAGAAACCAAAGATGTTAGAGAATATATATCAAAACTATTTTGATTCTTCTATATGAGTTCCACAAGTCCAATAGTTCATTGATGGATGGCGATAGTGCGTTTAGTATTATTATTATTATATCTTGCACCGTAATAAGTTATGCCTACAAGGGGTTGGGGCCTTCGCCTCGAACAGAAAAGATTTAGAAAAAAACATTTTTCAGACTATACCCGGGGTAGGATTCGAACCCATGACCTCTCGAGTCTAGCATGCTTACCATTAGACCATTAGACGAAGAACAATGAAGGAAAAAAGACAGAAATATAATATGCATTAAATAGATTACATATCCGTGTAGTATATTACTGACTATGGGGGTCGTGAGATCGAATCCTGCCCTTTCATGGTCTCAAATATGCCTCTTTCTAAATCTTTTTCTCTACTAGGCGAAGGCCTTAGTTCCTACTACTCATTCCCCCAAACCTTTGCAGACATAATTAATTATGGTGTGGGGTATAATAGTAATAACAATTACCAAGTAATGTTCATTCTATTTTTAAATTTTTGTACGGAGTTATTATTCGACATTATAGAGGCTCTTTATGGTTTCTTTCTAAGTTTTCTCAAACAAGTTCCAAACCGAAGTAGACTTCTGAATATCCAAGGAGATCTCGCTATCATTCTTCTTAGATTTTAAACAATAAAACACCATTGAAATATTAAAATATTCTTTCAAAAAATTGTTTCAATAATAAATCGAATACAATGATTTACCGAACCTCCCAAAACGAGGGCGAGGCATAGTGGCTTTCTATCATGGTGTACATGAGAAACATAAGAGTAAAGGCGTTCACTGCGAACGCTCGCCACACCTGTCAAAGTCGCTTTGCTCTCTAAGTTGGCTCAAACAAGCTCCAAATAGAAGTAAACTAAACTTCGGAATATCGGGCCATCTTTTACTATCAGTAATCTTAGACATAAAAGAAATACCATTGATATAATAAAATATTGTTTCAATAATAAATCGTATACAATTATTTGGCGACCCTCTAAAACGAATACGAAGCGTAGTTTCCTTATAACAGAGAAAAGAAAGTTTTTTGGCTGCAAGCGTCTGTAGCGGACACACCACGATTTTGAGTGGGTTCACCACGATTTTGAGTGGATACACCAAGATTTTGATAGGATTCACCACGATTCTGAGTGGATTCAACACGATTTTGAGTGGATTCACCACGATTTTGATTGGATTCACCACTATTTTGAGTGTAGTCACCACGATTTTGAGTGGATTCACCACGATTTTGAGTGGATACTCTAAGTTTGGTTCGCCATCATGACCATGGTTTGAGTATATCAAAAAAATATTAAACTCAAAAAGGTTAGAGAGATACAACGTTGTGTAACCAAATATGATAGAAAGTATATATGATACGATGTTATATAATATATAATGATATATAATATATAATGATATATAATATATAATGATATATAATATATATGATCCGATATATACATTACAATGATATGTCGATATTTGTTCTTGTATTTTCTCCACTGCATACCTAAGTAGCAGCCATGGATCAATAATGAAAAATAAGCAAATAATAGTTACGAACAACAAAATTAAGAAAGGTCAAAAAAAGATCAAGAAGAAGAGTGACGTTCCCTTGCGGCCACCTAATAAGTGCGCCCTGGTAACAGCTGAGTCCCATGAAGAAGCGGTGTTTCAGTCAGAGAACACAGAGAAAGAAAAGTCTTCTTCGCTGTCTGCATCCGTAGCGGACACACCACGATTCTGAGTGGATTCACCACGATTTTCAGTGGATCCGTGTAAAACGTCCGTCTGCTTTATTTCGCTGCTTTGCCGTTTGACGTTTAAGTTGCTTTTCTCTGTGTTCTCTGGTTTCAGTGTCTTGCTCCCATATTTCATACTACTGCAATACAGACATTTTGGGGGTGGAAAAAGTTTAATTTCTTTTTCTTAAACATATTATTATTATTATTATTATTATTATTATTATTATTATTATTATTATATCTTATTATATCCGCAAGCGGTTGAGTACTAGAAACTAAGGCCTTCTTCTGGAAGTAAGAAAGAAGCATTTTTAAGACCAGTTCCCGGAACAGGATCTTAAACATATTAATAGTTAGATCTGCTTCACTAAAATCCTTCCTCTATGTCATCTAGTATCTATGTCATCTAATACTTTAGTATAAGCCACGCCCACCATTCCCTATGTACCGAATCTCTGGCAGTCAATCATACTCTTTGTATCAAGAATGTTTTCTTCAAAAAGATACCAAGGAAACTAAGTTTGATTTTTGATTTTTGTGTAGGGCACTCTCAAAAGTCGTGTAGGCTTGTAGTACTCTTTTTTGAGTAGCCTCCAGTTTGAACTTGCTCGTATGAGCGTCTGTGTGCGAATAGGTGTGTTGGCGGACTTTACCGTTGCCAATTGTTAAGTGGCACATAAACACATCATTTCCACTTTTTCCACTGATTTGTTCATGCATTTCCGTTTATTGAAGAATTTGAGAGAGAGAATCAATTACAATAAATACTCGTAAATGCATTTAAAATGACGTGTTATTTGTTTATATTAAGACTTGAAAATGGCTAATTTTATTTGGAATTTGAATTGCCAATTGAACTATTGAAAAGAATCAGATAAGTGGAAGTCTCTTGAAACTTGACCGGCGTGACAAGAATTCTAGTTTTTAATTTATATTCAAAAACGACCGTGGAATGGAGTGGGCTACCATGGCCTCAATCGAATGAATCTGCCGAACCTGACAGTGCGAATGAGAGAAGATATTTCGGGGTGGTTTCTAATCATCAGCACAAAGCGAATGAAATGAACATGTGAAAGATAACGTAACAGATGGTCGACGACCCTAAGTATGTCGTTATTTAAGACAAAGTTCTTCAATTCTCACTGATCTGCACGTGTCCAGCGCTGTCCAAAAGGAGAAACCTTCTCCTATGTGACTACTTTCTGGACTCCCTGGGAGTCCTTTCAAACGAAAATATAAGCTCCATCAATGGCTTCATAAAAAGCTCCAAATGGCAGGACTTTTGACAGGGAATGGGACTTGTGTCTCAAGTGGTACCACAAAAGGGCAGTCCGGGTTCTAAGTGTGCATTTTCAGCCTACCTACCTACCTATCCCACACTACTCCTTTCACAAACTTTTTATACACTTCATATATCATTATGTAGATGGAGACGACGTATTCAATTGCTTGGGGCCAAAAGTGATCTGAAGTGGAATGGATTGAAGACCACTTGTGTAAACTTGGAAAACTACAATAATAAGCTCTTAAAAGCTGGAGAGATCTAGATATGGTTGTGAGAAGCTTTTCGTATTTCGTTCACATGAGCATTGTCAAAATATCACTTAATTTGTAAGTTTCCTTTTGTGACCGATTGGTGAAATTTTCCCTCCTGGTATCCCGTACTGTAAACAAGACAATCGAATAACTGAACACTGAGAATTGATTCCAACTGACAACATAGTGTTTCAGAATATCTATAGAAATAATGATAAGAATTCCAAGAATCCTTAGTCCCGATGATTTTTCTAATATAAAAAAATTAGCAGGGTCCAGGTCTCCTCTCTGATGTCGTAACATAAACTCTTTGCAATTACTTCCCCAGTATCAAAGGATAATTACTATAAATTCGCTTTGAATTTACCATTGTTCATATCCGACTCTCCCTAGAGACAAATAGTATATAAGATAGTGACTTAGAGGCGGAATTTGTAGTGCCAACGAAGGGTTTTCTTTTGTCGGAACAACTAGTCATATATAGCACTCAGACCACAAGACATCCATTGTACCATATTTGACATTCCATATTTATTTTTTTTTTAACCTACCTGATTTGTGAAGAAACCTCAGAAGATCCTGGGTCCCTAAATAGCCAAAATTTTTGCTAATTAGGATGTCAGTGTCGAATATCTCGAAGCTGATTCAAGTGAAAGCGGGGCACAAGACGGTCAACCGCCTTATCTTCCACTCCTTAAGCCTGGCAAAGTGCACTATCGACAATGCCTACATTTGCATATGCTGAGCCCACCCAGAATGAACCAATTGGATTTGAACTATCGATGTGAAGATGGATCGTTTCAGTCCATATAAACTAACGTGTACTATCCTAAATCCTTACTATCCCTTTCGGTCGTTAGTACTCAACAATCTATTTTATCGTTTTATTTATAGTTGCCTAAGTTTCACTATATTGGCTATGTAACTATCTTTCATCAACTTCCCTGTTGACTTTTTGACTTTTATATCGTTTGTGGGACTAAGTGTATGATGCTTAATTGAAACACTGCCGAATATTTCAATACGACAATATTTACGATTTAGACTCATACCGGTAGTCTAGGGTATCACAATGCTTTCTTAAATGTAATAACAGCATTTGTGGTGCTAGTTTCAGAAAGTATTTTTTAGTAGGCTCGTTACGAGTCCGTACAACTGCCCTCGTTCGAATGAGCCTCAAATTCCTTGCGACTCTTTCCTTTCTGCTAGTCCTAGTGCTTTTCTGGAGAGTCTGGAGAATTGCTCTAGTATAGAACTTTCAGACATAATCAAATATATAAACAACTGTTGGCTGCCTGTTTGTAATTCATAGGATATCACCATACTTAGCCTCGCGAGGATATCGCTTCAACACGCCACTAGTGTTAATTGGGACGACCCGAGGCTTTGTTAGCCATTTTATCTAACTATCTAACGTTCAACTGCTACAAAAAGGTTTTGGTAGTAGTTTAATTTTAAACTCAATAATATATAATAATATAATATGGTATAATATAATATAATATAAACTTGGTAAATAGCACGCACAAATCTCCCCATCTCAATCGTCTCAATATTGCGAACCTATATTTTACCACATTTTCGTTTGCCACCACTGTAGCTGCCACCATTGTACTCACCACCACTTTCGGATAGAGAGCAGTGTTATACAAAAAGCCACTGCCCCACCGACTGCACTGCCTCGCTGCTCACCTCAATGCCGACACTTCGCAGTTGACAGTTCGTGGTGGGGTTGCGTTTATGTGTTTAGCGCGGGTGACTGTCAAAAATAATAATAATAAAAAGTGATAGGAGCAGGGAAAATTTGTGATTGTCTTTTTTGTGAAAAATCATTGAATGCAAGTGTCCGAGCGGCCACAATGAGTTTCTAACACTGCAGCAAATGCTGAGAGTGTGACGGTTGTGAAAAGGAACGGAGCTACGAATAAACGCGAAGAGGAAACTGGAAGCACGCTGGCTGGCAGGCGCCTACTTGCAGTGCTCAGAGTAACGCGTTAACACGCAGAAAGCTGGCTTGGTGGGCACGCCCACCGCACGTACAATAGCCATAAAATGTCAGCGGAAGAGTCCGAATGGCGACAGTGCCTGGTGGCACGGTTGCGCGAGCGAAATCGCCAAGAATCGAACTACTTCAAAGAAATCGTACACCAAAGTAAGTTTGTTGTTGACTGCTGACTGCGTACAGGGTCAAGGTCGTTCAGTGGTAACTTGCTGCGGCTGGAGTGCCATTGACCCACTGTATACTCATTTCCATTGCTTTATGCTTGCAGATAATCGTCTGCTAGATCAGGTGGAGCAATTGAAAGCGGACAATTTGAGATTGTCGGTGGAAAGTGAGCAGTTGCGTAGTGCAGTCTCAACAGGTGGCAGTGGCAAGGATACCAGCGGCGCACAATTGGCCATAGCAGCGCTGGAAAAGAAGCTGTTGACACAGCAGGAAGAACTGACCGACCTGCACAAGCGAAAAGGCGAAAATTCGCAATTAATTGTGGATCTGAATGTGAAAGTGGAGAAACAAAAGAAGCTCATAGCCGAGAAGGAGCACAAGTGCGATAATGATTTTTGTGTGTCCTCTTCAATGTTTCAACGAATTAAATTGTTTTCCTATTTGTTATTCTAGTCTCGCAGACCAACATGCTGCCAATTGTAGTCTGCGCGCTGAAGTGCAACTCTTCAAATCCAGTCTGGAGGAACTCAAAAAGCTGAACACTACGCTGCTGGATGAGCACACCGCATTGCAGTTGGCATTCAGTGCGCTGGAGGATAAGATGAGAGGAGTGCAGGTGAGTTAGTTGCTATATGAGTAGCTACATTTGTGTATAAGCGAGCTATTGCTTATGTTCTACCGGGTTGCCTGTTCCTGCCAGTAGACTAGTCTCAAATTTCCTCAGGTTTTTTATTCTTTTGTAGTTTTTCAGTGACAATATTCTTGTTTTCATTTTTATACAAAAGTCTGTTTACAAAATTCAAACAAGAACAAAATTCTAAATTGATCTACTGAGACATTTTGCGTGAATATTGTGGAAATTTTCCAATTGGATCTGCTACAAGATTGTGTGTTGCAAGTTAGAATCTGCAGAACTAGAAACCAGACAACGGAAGTCTTAAGTAAGCTGCCAAAGCTGTGAGTAAATCGATTCCTCCACTCATTGCTTTTATTTCACAGAATTCTATTGCAGTGGAAGCTTGCCTTGTCTTAAAAAACCGCGATCTTGTTGACCTTAGTTCCGAATGGTTTAATAAATATTCCAATTTAATAGCGTAATTGCTATGCACTCAAAATAACTGCCTCCAGCCATACTTGGTATGGCGAAAGATAGACAATAAATTTTCGTGGCTCACTCACACTTTTACGCTGTGCGGCTTTAATAGCCCACAACAAATGCACTTGAAGCTCAGCTTTCTGAGAGTATTTTTGCTGTGTGTCGCGTTTGTTTTAAAATTTTGACCGCTTATCAAATTGTAAGCGTAATATGTATTTTTAAAATTGATAAGGCAACTGTCGGTGCAGGCACAGAGGTGTCATTATCAATGGCAATTATTTCACAACGCTTTCGTTTACATTCTTGTGTACAGATTGAGGTGCATACTTTGTTAGTAACTGTTTCAAGATTAATATAGCATTGCTTCTATATACATATATTTCATAATTCTTTCTTATGCTCTTATCTATTTAATTTAATAATTCAATTAAATCTTGCGTACTATTTTAAAGGAAAAGTGTTTTTCGCTTGATAAGCTCACACTCACGGGAGCTGATTCCGAAGTTTCGACACACTTCACTTGAATTTATGACGGTTTAGTTAAATATTGAGCTATATTATATACTTTTTGTATTGATAAGCATACCGGCAGATTGGATAACCACATTTCCATCCGCTTTGGCGTGATTATCAGCATAGTAATAATAAATACGTGGGGTTTCCGTACTACACAATTTAGGAGTGTGTGGGATTCTGTCTTAATTTCCATTATTCGTTTGCTGAAAGGGTGCCAGTGGGGAGAAGTGCTTCTTTTCAGATTTTTTAATTGATAAATAATAATGATATAATGGATAATATAAGAAAGCCTCTACAACAAAGTTCCCTCTAAGCTGCGCGACCCGTTTTGTATTCCGCGCACTATGGGCTTGTTCAGCATATTTTTTATATAATTTTATAAAAGAATTGAATCTAAAAATGTCAAAACTCCAAACAGGCGTAGGAAGACACACTTTTACATACGGTTTGAACATTTTTGCTCACACATACTTTTGCCAAGGGAAAAATTAGAGGGAAGGTTGCTCCACAATCTGTTTAATGAAAGTATGCCTCTGGCTGATGCCCAAAATAAATCCTTATCATATAATAATGAAATTATGTGTACAAAAGTGGGAATCCCCACATTTGTTATTGAAATTATGTGTATAAATTTGGGAATCCCCATTATATATTATTGAAATTGTATATAAAAGTGGGAATCACCATTATATATTATTGAAATTGTGTATAAGTGGAAATCTCCATTATATATTATTGAAATTAGTATAAAAGTGGAAATTAGTATAAAAGTGGGAATCCCCATTATATATTAATGAAATTATGTGAATAAAATTGGGAATCCCCGTCATTTATTATTAAAATTATGCGTATAAAAGTGGCAATCTCTATTTTAGAAGCTCTTATGTAGTTTTGACCACGTTTTTTAAGACCACTAGAAGGTACTATGCGACCTTTGATTAAATACCATGAGGTATTTATACTAAATATTATAGAAATTGGGCTTAAAATTGTGATAAGTCCTAATACAGTACAGTAAAAGCATGAGTCAGTACTTTAGTCTTATGAATAACCCGCTTTGAGTAAATCACATTCAATACATCAGGAATTCTGTATAGGAATTTGATAACGCCTAACAAACGGTTGACTCTGTGTACTAAATTCATGCGTCTCTACTATGTGCTCCATACGGAGTATTCTTCCCTTTTTTCATATAATTTGTTTTAGTTTGAAATTCAAGCCTTAGTCTTCAATCTCAGGGAGTCACACTAAATACCCCACGAATTATGTATAGAAATTTGAGAATGCCTAACAACCGGTTGAATCTGTGCACTGAATTCATGAGTCGTCCTTCTGGACAATTACTCCCTTTTTCTGTTTCAGTACTATCTATTCCTTCCGGAGAATTCTTCCCTCTTCCTATGATTTCTTCTAGGCTGAAATTCAAGCTTCTGAAATTTAAGTCTTCAATCATTCTAAATTGATGTGGTTCTAGATTTCAAAAAGTTTCAGATATAAGCTTACTAATCTATACCAAGGATCCCGCTGCTCCACCAACAGGTGTCCGCCCACTCTCATTGTAATATTAATCTTTCAACCTCTCTTTCTTTGGCATGTAATTAGTTTTCATAGACCGGGGCAGCTGACAGTTGATTGCCACTAGCACATTAAACTGCAAGCGTCGGCATTAAATTATAATTAAAATATGAGTTATTAATAGAAACACAGCTGAGCGCTTCCATTGTTAATTAAAACAATCATTTAATTTGTCATAAATATGAGAATGTGCGTGGGCCTCGTGATGGCGATATGGAAGTATTTATAAGCATATGAAATATGTGCAAAATGTTCTCAAAGCCTTTGCTGGCTGCCAATCCCGCTCCCAATGACGTACAGAATTGGTACAACGTGACATTAATTGAGTTTTTATAAATTTGTTTATAAAATTCTATTTTTTTCTGTATAAAAGCAAATAAATTAACTCAAAAATGCACGCAACTAATTCGAATTAGAATATTTTTAATCCTCACATTTATTTTTGTTTTCTTTTTGAATTTTCTCACATTTGTTCGCTTTTTCTATTAATTGTATTTCAATCTTTTCACCATTTATTTATTAAAATAATTTTTTTTTTGCGCACTGAATGAACTGCAGAAATTCCTTCAATTACGACCGTGCAAACACAGGCAAATTGACTCAGACTTGACTTGACTTGACATGTGATTGTAGTAAAATTGGTGGCAAGCGGCCAAAACAATGCCAGAAGCGTTCATACGCCACATCTGTGCCATACACGCCCCTAATGCCGTTCTTTAATAACACTTTAACGTTCACTTTTAAGCAAACACATCAAAAAATTATAATGTAAAAATAATATAATAAAAAAAAGTATAAGTAAATAATGTTTAAGAGCGTTTGTTCACATGAACATGTTCTTTGCCGCTTTTGCCGCATTTTAATGCTAATCACTCATGTCCCCAGGGCATTTCCAGTATCGATTGAACTGCTTGCCAGTAGCTCTGGCCACATGAGAAGCAGTTCGTTGGTCCGTGGCTGGTCCATCGCTGAGGCTCTCCATACACTTGCGTTGTTTGTTGGCTGTTTTAATTGGGTCAAATTTGCGCCACGAGATTGAAATCGCCCGATAAATACGCAAATTTTTATAATTATTCGTATGAGGAACTTTTTGCATGCATTCTTTCAGAGCTTAGACCACTTTTCAATTTGCCGGCGACAAAATTTATGACAAGCTTCTGTGTTAGAGGGAACAAAAAGGCAGCGTGCCGCTCGAACTGGTCTCTAGAACGGTTTCAGCGGCGGTTCCCATCGAACAGTTTTCTTTATTTTGCCTGTCCAAATTTATTACTGGTTCTATTAATACGCCATTCATCTTTATGGATCATAAGTCATGTTTGTCCCTATTTGTTTGGGAGCAATATTTGTGAACTAATTCACACGATAGTTTTGAACAATTTGGGTAATTAAGGAATTATTTGTAAGACAAATAATCAATGCTTGATTAGAAAATCGTGTGTCTGGATCGATTTATCTAATTTTTTAGGGCTGGGTTTATTTAGTCCAATATACAATATACTAGAATATGATGTTAATACTGAAAATTCTCCAATGGAGATATATTCCGTTAAAATTCTACACAATTTTGGGCGGTATTTCATATGAAATTATATGAAAATACCAAATACAATTTTTATAATGAATTTTCATTGAATTTTGGGGTTTATTTCATACGAAAACATATGAAATAAAATTTTATGAATGAATTTTCATAGAATTTTGGGCATTATTTCATACGTTAACATATGATATAAAATTTTGTGAATGAATTTTCATAAAAATTTGGGCGTTATTTCATATGGAATTATTTGAAAATATAAAATATTATTTTTGGTATGAATTTTCATACAATTTTGGGCGTTATTTCGTGAAATTATAAGAAAACATATGAAAAAAGTTTTAAAATGAATTTTCATAAAATTTTGGGGGAGCAAATTAATAACGTCTCAAAATGGTCCCATAATTTTGTATATTATTTCATACAAAGTAATATCAGAATTTCAATTTTGGGTATTTTGACCTATTTTTCATAATATAATATTATAAAGGCCCAAAAAATATATGTTATTCAATTCTCTTGAACTCAGGCGTTGTTTCGTTTTATTTGAGTATTATTTTACCTTTATCTTGAAAGATTCTATTTTTTTTTTAAAGTTCAGTTGAACGCAAATTAGCGTCACTAAAAATTGGGTTATGGAAATAGAGTTGGAGTTAAAGTCTCACAAGTCGTCGGTTTTTTGGTGGGTTCCTAGTCATACAGATTTAGAAAATTACTGATTAAATTTTGGTTTGTTCTCCCCTTGTAATCTTTCATTATACGTATATTCATTTGGAAATGTTGGTTTGTTCTATCCTAGTCATTTTTAATTATATTGTTACCAAATCGCCCTCCTCACAATTTACTCTAACTCTCAATATTCGTTTTCGTACCACTGGATTGTGTAGTAATCAAACAGTCGCTGGTTAAATTAAAATAATTAACCTAATTTAATTATTGCAAATTACACACTTAATATTAGGCTTAAAGTTTACTTTATTACAATTTGCACTTTTTTAATAATTCATTTAATCACTTTATAACTTCTTAATACGGTAACTGCTACAAGTAAAATTCACGATGTACACACTGTTACGATTGCTATTCAACTGTTGCATCTCGACTTTCATTGTGTGGTGGCTTATATACCTTCTGAATGGTAGAAGTAGAACATTCTAGAACATTCCCTATACTTCGGTAGAAATTCGAGAATCTTCTTCTCTCGAATATTATTTACACAATAAAAGAAGTTTCTGGAACATTCTCGAATCTTATCTACACTTATCGAATCTTATCTCTCGAATATTATCTACACAATAAAAGAAGTTTCAAGAGGGTTCTTGAGTTAGCTCTTTTTCGAATAGATCGTGTCTTGACTTATATACACATCTCTCGTTGTGAACAGCACTTAACAGAGGTAACCTAAAAGTATGCAATCATTTATGTTTCAATATGTATAATCATTTGGAAATCCTGGTTTGTTCTCCCCTTGTTTTTAATTATATGTATAATAATATGGAAATCTCCCCTTGTCGTTTTTAAATATATGTATAGTCTAGTATAGTTTAATTTTATATAAATTCATTATATATTAATATATAATATAATATATTATTATTATATTAATATTAATATAAATAAAATATATACGAGGTGTGATAAAAAAATAACCGTTATTTTCATCTTTTCGTGAGTTACGTATGTTCGATGTTCGCATTTTTTTTCTGTTATGTTGGTACACATGTCTTTTATATATGTTGGCAATACCAACCATTTTGGATTGTCAGTTTGTTTTTGACAGATAAAAAGGTTAGTCGTGTTTTGGTGTGCTCTTCGATTTTGTACTATTCGAAAAAAATTGATCAAAGAAACTGTATTCAGTTTTGTGTAAAAAATGAAATTAAATGCAAGAGGACATTTGAAATTATGACTGTGGCCTTTGGCGAGTCTACTATGAGCAGAACACAAGTTCAATTGTGGTATAACCGGTTTAAGGAAGGCCGAGCAGATGTCAATGACGATGCTCGTCCTGGTCGCCCGAGCACGTCAACAACCGATGAAAACATTGACGCAGTGAAGAAAATGATTTTGGATAATCGTCGAATCACTATCAGAGAGGTTACTGATGATGTTGGCATATCGTTCGGCTCATGCCAAGCAATTTTTACGGATGTTTTAGGCATGAAACGTGCGGCAGCGAAGATTGTTCCAAAATTGCTAAATTTTGAGTAAAACCAACGTCGCATGGACATCGCTCAGGAGCTGTTTTTGGCCAAAAACAAAACTGTTATCTTGCCTCAACCACCGTATTCACCGTAGTTCTAAATTAAAATTAGAATATCCAATAAAAGAAAATATGAAAAAATTTTGTTCCACAGGTGTTCATGTTTGTATCCTTGCTACATTCCTCACTCTTTTTAGCAAGTATTTCACTAGTTTTAACAGCTTTTCCGGTATTCCAATTTTATGCATTGTTTTCTACACTCTCGTATGCCGCTTTTATGCTCTTTTATTAACAGGTGGAAATTCAGAACATTTCTATTCCAAGCATGTTTCTTCAAGTACATGTGAGAATTCATTGTGGAGAGTTGTATGTCTCCTACGATTGTTTGGCGGATATGAAAGATGTATTGTACTATATGATTATTTATGCCTGATGCTATCTGGCGTCTATTCAGGAACTCCGTTCCTTATGAATAATGTTTTATATCCTCCTCTTTGTTTTTGAAAGAGTTGAAATTTTTAATTTCAATTGCGTGCGAATTTTATTTGCTTTTTGCTGTCTGAGCGGCCACTTTTAACATTTATTGTTGACATTGAAATCGATGCTTTTCTACATACTCACAGAGGGGTGCAGTTTGCTATTTGATTTGTATGCAAGTATGTGTTGTTTATATATGAGGCCTGTGTATAGGCAATTTAATTTAGTTAATGGAACACAGTGGCGAGTTTAAATTGCAGGTGTAGTTAATAATTTATACCCAATATTTACACCACCTTTTCTAATCCTTCAATTTATAACATGTTTAATTATACGCCTTAGGTTATTGTGAGGGGTCTCTCATGACTACCATGTCCGTGGTAAGGAGTTTTTTTTAGAAAACCGACTGATTACAATGTTAGCAGAATTAGTTTTTGTCATAGTTCGAATTGTTGGATTACGTCAGGTAATAAGAGACCTTTGGCTATTTAATTTTTAAGAATTTGTGCTTTAATTATTAAGAATTGGTGCTTTAATTTTCAAGAACTGCTTCCTTAATTTTCAAGAATTGGTTCTTTAATTTTCAAGAATTGGTTATTTAATTTTTAAGAGTTTGTTCTTTAATTTTCAAGAATTGGTTCTTTAATTTTCACGAATTGCTTCCTTAATTTTCAAGAATTGGTTCGTTAATTTCCATGAATTGCTTCCTTAATTTTCAAGAATTGGTTCTTTAATTTTCAAGAATTGCTTCCTTAATTTTCACAAATTGCTTCTTTAATTTTCAAGAATTGGGTCCCTAATTTTGAAGAATTTGTTCTTTAATTTTCAAGAATTGATTCTTTAATTTTCTCGAATTGGTTCTTTAATTTTCATGAATTGGTTCTTTAATTTTCACGAATTTGTTCTTTAATTTTCACGAATTTGTCCTTTATTTTTCATGAATTGGTTCTTTAATTTTCTAGAATTTGTTCTTTAATTTTCGAGAATTGGTTCTTTAATTTTCAAGAATTGCTTCCTTAATTTTCAAAGAATTGGTTCGATAGCTATCACGAATTGGTTCTTTAATTACCAAGATTTAGTTCTTTAATTTTCAAGAATTGGTTCTTTAATTTTCAAGATATGGGTCTTTAATTTTCAAGAATTGGTTCCTTAATTTTCACGAATTGCTTCCTTAATTTTCAAGAATTGGTTCGATAACTTTCACGAATTGGTTCTTTAATTTCAAAGATTTAGTTCTTTAATTTTCGAGAATTGCTTCTTTAATTTTCGAGAATTGATTCTTTAATTTTCGAGAATTGGTTCTTTGATTTTCACGAATTGGTTCCTTAGTTTTCAAGAATTGTTACCGTGTTAACTGTAATTGTTTTTATCTATTCTTCACATTATTTTCTTTTCTTCAATAGTTTCATAAAATTCCTAGTTATTAGATTTAGTTCTTTAATTTTCGAGAATTGCTTCTTTAATTTTCGAGAATTGATTCTTTAATTTTCGAGAATTGGTTCCTTAATTTTCACGAATTGGTTCCTTAGTTTTCAAGAATTGGTTCTTTAATTTTCACGAATTGCTTCCTTAATTTTCAAGAATTGGTTCGATAACTTTCACGAATTGGTTCTTTAATTTCAAAGATTTAGTTCTTTAATTTTCGAGAATTGCTTCTTTAATTTTCGAGAATTGATTCTTTAATTTTCGCGAATTGGTTCTTTGATTTTCACGAATTGGTTCCTTAGTTTTCAAGAATTGTTACCGTGTTAACTGTAATTGTTTTTATCTATTCTTCACATTATTTTCTTTTCTTCAATAGTTTCATAAAATTCCTAGTTATTAGATTTAGTTCTTTAATTTTCGAGAATTGCTTCTTTAATTTTCGAGAATTGATTCTTTAATTTTCGAGAATTGGTTCCTTAATTTTCACGAATTGGTTCCTTAGTTTTCAAGAATTGTTACCGTGTTAACCGTAATTGTTTTTATCTATTCTTCACATTATTTTCTTTTCTTCAATAGTTTCATAAAATTCCTAGTTATTAGATGTTGCACTTTTCACTATAGCAACCAATTCACTACTGAACTCACCGTTCAAACACATTCGACATCATTTTGGTTTATTCCAGAACCTTGCACAAAAACAATTAGTGACTCCATCCATGACAGAAAGAGATTGTTTCATAGCTGATGGTGATTCCTAGTATTCTTCGAGAAGAAGATATCACTATATCTTGTTCTATAGTTGATGGAGATTCCTAGTATTCTTCAAGAAAGAGATAGCACTGTATATTGTTGCATAGTTGATGGTGATTCCTAGTATTCTTCCTGAAGGAGATAACATTATATTTTGTTGCATACTTCATGGTGTTTCATAGTATTGTTCGAGCAAGAGAACACTATATTTTGTTCCATAGTTGATGGGGATTCCTAGTATTCTTCAAGAAAGAGATAGCACTATATATCGGTGGATAATTGTTGGACATTTCTAGTATTCTTCGAGAAGGAGATAGCACTATATTTTCTTTCATAGTGGAAGGTGATTCCTAGTATTCTTTGAGAACGAATTTTGTTCCTTAATTGATAATGATTAATAGTATTCTTCGAGCAAGAGATTGCACTATATTTTGTTTTACAGTTGATGGTGATTCCTAGCATTGTTCGAGAAAGAGATAGCACTATATTTCGTTGGATAATTGATGGAGATCTCTAGTATTTTTCGAGAAGGAGATAGCACTATATTTTCTTTCATAGTTCATAGTAATTCCTAGCATTCTTCGAGTAAAACATAGTACTATATTTTGTTGCATTGTTATGTAGCTTCGTAGTATTCTTCGTGTATAATATATTTCTTTTACTATTTCTAATTTTGTGCAGCAGTTTAAGTCTTAAAATGTTCATCATCTGACTTCCGCCTCTGGTCTCATTTATTGGCTATAAATTTATTAAACAAATGGATTTGCTGCAAGTATCATCGCGTCGTTATATGCGAATTACTTGTGTGCTTATAACAAAAATGACAGATTACTTTCGCAAACAAATATATCCGACTTTTGCGACGGCTCTTCAGCGGCGCGGAAAATATCTTTTCCTTTGCTTTTCATTTTCCAGTCGTGCAGAAGGCGGCCGGTCAACATGCTCGCAAAAGTTTCAGCAGCAAAGCAATATTAATTTTTATCAATATTTTGAATATATACTCGTATATAAATATATATAAAAACTCGTATATCACGGTTTTGTTTTTGGTGTTTTTGTGTTTTGTGAAAATGAAGAAAATCTTTGCTAAGAAATGTTTAAATATTCATTCGCAGGATGAAAATCGCAGCCTATTGGAACGTTTGATGCGCTACAAATCAAAGGATGCCGACAAATTGAACGAGGAAAACGAGAGCTTCCTTAGGTAAGTGTTTAAATAGCAGCATCATCAGTCACATCACAGTGGCTTAAGTTGACAAATGTTGTGCTCTCTTCTCGAAATCCTATCCTCCTACGGCATTTCATGGTTTATGGAACAATAAATAATTATTTCTTCTTACATATTCATGTGGTGATAAGAGTAAATCAAATATTTTTATTTATACGCTTACCTTAGTCATTGAAAGAGATTTCATGTGGCTTCTTTGTTTGTGTTTGTGTGCATTTCATTAATATGTGTTAATTTTATTTATTATTTTATTTAAATGTATTTATGTATGTAAACGGTCTCGTTTCAAGGCTTGTTTGCCCGCATGTCTTGCTTGCATTTCTATAATTTTATTTATTTATATTTACTAACCATGCTTTTTAGTTGTAATTAACCATTTTTATTTTGTCAATTATTGTATTAATTGAATTTTGTGAATTGTTGCTTTTAGTTCAATAACTGCACACTTTTTAAAAGTTCTGTGTACTATTTGAAGCTATTGAATGAGACTAGTTGAGCCAGCGGTAGTATGTAAGAGGTATAATTTTTTCTCAACGTAAGAGGGATTTTCGAAAGAGTTCCTGATATTTTTGTTTGTGTCAAATGCTTAAAGAAATTCCCACTTATAGAAGTTCTTACTTCAAGAAGTTGTTACTTGAACAAGTTGTTACTTGAAGTTCTTACCTCAAGAAGTTCTTACTTTAGGAAGTTGTTACTTCAAGAAGTTCTTACTTCAAGAAGTTGTTACTTTAAGAAATTCCTACTTCCAGAAGTTCTTACTTCCAGAAGTTCTTACTCCAAGAAGGTCCTACTTCAAGAAGTTCTTACTTCAAGAAATTCCTACTTCCAAAGTTCTGACTTCAAAAAGTTGTTACTCCAAGAAGTTGTTACTTGAAGAAGTTCCTAACTCTTTCAGAAAATTCACAAACGAGGTTATGAAAATATCCCAAGAATATTTATAGCTCAATTCTATTTGGTACAATATTTCCCCGTCAATTTTTGTTTTTTGGATGAAGAAATAATAGCAAAAGGGAAGGTAATAGACCGACCCATCAATTTATCCCTCAACTATTTTAGAGACAACATTTTCAAAATGAAAGATAAAACTGAAATATAGTCTTGAACCCTGTGGAACTAATCAATATAACTACCGAACACTTTGAGTGAGTTTGACGCTATTCAATCGAACATTTCTTCAGCCACTCAGAACGTTAGTTTAGAAACCTGAAAGATCTATTGTGATGCCCCTATATATTGAAAAGATGGAGGATAGTCTCAACTACAGTTCTTCCGTCAGGTTAATTTCCAACAGGAATGGATGTATTTTGGAGGAATCAAGTTGAGGGAACTTGCTTATATCTTAGATATATTCTCCCAAAACAACTGTATCTTTTGTCTGCCAAAAGCTCCGCAGTCTGTGATCAGGTGCATTGAGGTTTGGTCACTTTTTCCACAAAATCTACAGATGGTATCTGAAGATAGACCCAACTTATTCTTGTATTCGTTGAATCCACAGTGTCCACTTAAAATGGCTATGATAATTCTTAATTTACTCCGAGGCATGTTTATTAACTCTTTAGCCCTTTTAGGATTAAAGCCCCCCAGAAGAGCTTTGGACTGTCTTAATCCCGGGCGATCTTTTTGGATTGACTTCTTTTTGGATCTTCAGCAGACTTCCAATAGTATTGGCTGATTGTCCACAGAAGAGTTCAGGGCCGTTTGAGTCGTTCTAATAGCGAGCACTTATGAATACCTCCACCGTTCTTTGTGCCTTTGTTACTCACCTGTTGTAGGCATGTAGACTTGCTTAGGGTCGTCAACTAAACAAGCACCCCATAAAAAGGATTGGTTGCACCACAGCTATGTAAATTCAGTAGGCTACCTTTGGATGCAACCCCCATTTCTCTCCTATGACTTGCCAGAGTACAGAGCTATTTGAGCCTTCCGAATGTGCTCACTTACATTAGCCTTCCAGTTCCGCTTCCTATCCAGGATTAAACCCAGATACCTAGTTTCTTCTACAAGATTTATATCTACACCCATTAGTTTTGGAGCGATAAATTGAGGTATTTTATACTTCCTAGTGAAGATCACAAGCTTAGTCTTGGAAGCAAGCTTCTCTTTGTAGCCCACTTTGGGATAATGTTGAGCATGCGTTGCATCAAGTCTCTCAGTGTTGGCACATATTTGCCGAGATGCTAATAGCATAAGGAATTAGCTTTCACCCCTCCCTCTCCAGTTGAACATGTAGCTCATTTACCGCAAGTTTCCAGAGCGGGTCTGAAAGAACTACACCTTGAGTTCTGCCTCTGTACACGGTCTTTTTGATCGATGCCAGCCCCAGGCATGAACTGATTATTCTGCCCATAAGCATTTTTAAAAATCCACTTGCTAATAACAGGGTCTACCTTCAAGTCTCGCAGCGAACGGATATTACGCCTGGTTTGATGTTGTAAAAAGCTCCCTCAATGGCCTGAAAGGCAACTGAGGAAATCTCCTTGTTATGCAGGGAGTATCCGATACTGGACACTAAGGAATGTAATGTGGTATATTAAACTGTTTGATACATTAAGCCATTACTCTACCTGAGAATTAGGTGCACTCCGATACATTTTAGAATACCTTATGTTCCAAAAGTATCCGGAATATGGAAAAAACAAACGGTTCTATTATTCCTTGATATTTTATACCCTTCAAAGTAATCTCTATGGAAATCAATAGATATACTCCAACTCTTCTTCCAATCTTCAAAATACTTTTCGTAGGCTGATTTTGGAATCTCCTTCAACTCCTTCTGCGAATTTTCCTTTATCGCCTCAAACGTCTCAAAACGAGCGAACAGGCGAAGTGGTAACTAGAGTTGTGTGAACTGGAAAAATCTCCCGTATGCCGTGTCAGGTGAAATACGGAGCTTGCGAAACGGTATTAATGAGTACAAGATGAGTTGTGTGAGCCGATGTATTGTCTTGGTGAATAACCCACGAAGTGTTTGTTTCTCCACAATTCCTGCCTCTCGTGACAGAACATTCTCCCTCAAACGCTTCGGTTTGCTGACATAATACTCCTTATTTATTTTTGGGCTTGGCGAAAGGAATACGGAGTTGAGCAAATCTCGGGATTCAAAGAACACAGTCAACAAAACCTTGATTTTGGAACGCCTTTGTCGTGATTTTTTGGGTTCTGGCTAGTCTAAGAACCGCCATTCCGAAGATTGTTGGTTGGTTTCTATGTCATATTCATAGACTCGTCACTGGTAATAATGCCTACGATAACATTTTGGTCCAAAGAAAGCATTTCTTTAGCCACAGAAATGCGATGTCTCACCTAAAAAACATCGTACATAACGCTCTTCACCAATCCTAAGGAGACAACAATATCGGCTCCTATCTTCCTGATGCTCACACGACAATCTTTGAGTACAATTTTCTTCGCTTTTTCGACGTTTTCGTCAGTCACAAAGGTAGATGAACGACTGGAACGAGCCAAACCATCAACCACACGGACGACACAAGCAGTGTTTCAACTTGTCTCATCCTCAAAACATCGTTCAAAACGCTCTGCAAATATTCGAGGGAGACACCAATATTGGCTCCTATCTTCCTGATGCTCACACGACGATCTTTGAGTACAATTTTCTTAACTTTTACGATGTTTCCGTCACAGAGATGGATGAACGACCGGAACGAGGCAAACCACAGTACGGCCCGGTCCCTTTTAATCTCTTTGTACCACTCGTATGTTTGTGTATTCGACATTGTCGAGTTCTTTAGACTACCGTTAACATTTTCAACGCTTCCGCGCTTAATATTTTCTTAGAAACACTACATTTCAGACATCCTCTTTGCTCAACTAAATTCAACATAGCGAAATTCGCAGAATACACCAAACAATGACTTGTTTACAAAGATGACAGATTTGTGCTCAAAATTGACATGTAAAAAACTGACAAATGTACCAACCTTGATCATATCTTTGATAATATCTCTAACGCGTTTCGTTTTATTGACAAATTCCGGGTACTTTTTGATCATTGCGCAATAACTCTACCTGATAATTAGGTGCACTTCGACTTATTTTAGCAAAGTTATTACACGTATTTGACGTTCTGTAAACACCTGCCGCGAAATGTAGCATCGTAGAGCACCGCCTCTAAATGTATAGAGTGGCATAAAGCAGAATCGGTAACAGCACAGAATCCAGTATATTTGCAACAGCATCCAGTATATTTGCAACAGCATCCAGTAAATTTGCAACAGAAACTACCAAATTTAACGACAGAAAATTAACTTTTGCTAAAGAGCAGAAACAACTCTTCGTGAGTTTTTTTGTAGTTTTTGTTGGTATACTGTATTCTGTTTCTGTTAGAAGTATACTGGATTCTGTTTCTGTTGGAAGTATACTGGATTCTGTTTCTGTTGCCGTTTTTGTTGGAAGTGTACTGTATTCTGTTTCTGTTGGAAGTATAGTGTATTCTGTTTCTGTTTCTATTGCCGTTCCTGTTGGAAGTGGCCTGGATTCTGTTTCTGTTGCAATTTCTTTTGGAAGTATACTGGATTCTGTTTCTGTTGCCATTTCTGTTGGAAGTATACTGGATTCTGTTGCTGTTGCCATTTCTGTTGGAAGTATACTGGATTCTGTTTCTGTTGCCATTTCTGTGGAAAGTATACTGTATTCTGTTTCTGTTGCAATTTCTGTTGGAAGTATACTGGATTCTGTTTCTGATGCCATTTCTGTTGGAAGTGTACTGTATTCTGTTTCTGTTGGAAGTATAGTGTATTCTGTTTCTGTTGGAAGTCTACTGTATACTGTATTCTGTTTCTCTTGCCGTTCCTGTTGGAATTATACTGTATACTGTGTACTGTATTCTGTTTCTGTTGAAGTTTCTGCTGGAAGTATATTGTATTCTGTTTCTGTTGCCGTTCCTGTTGGAATTATACTGTATACTGTTTACTGTATTCTGTTTCTGTTGAAGTTTCTGCTGGAAGTATACTGTATTTTGTTTCTGTTGATGTCACTCTGTACTTGAGCTCTTAATTTTTATTTTTCTGTTCCTTCGCTGCAATTTGCTTTTATTTTGACTCATTTCTCATCCTGTTCACAGCTTTGCATGCATTTGTATGCCATTTCGCAGTAATATTCTTACGCTTGAAACGCTTATTTTGTGTTTAGCTTACATTGTAAAACTGTTCTGTAAACCTGTGGCCGCATCATGATCCCTTCCGATAGATTAACACGTTTGTGGAGTTTACGTGAACATGTTGGTCTATGAAGAGGTCATGGTGCGGTCTCTTGAATTTGAATCGCATTGAATCCATTTTGTCCTTGAATATATTTCCAAATTAATACTTTTAACAATTATATTATTTAACGATATTTTAATATTTAAACTATACATGCAAAAAGAATGTCTCCGTATTCATTTCTGGAGTGTGGAAGCTGGCATAATTTGTTTTTCGATTACATACTTTGGAGAATGGTGCATTAACTCTCGTTTCCCTTAACTGTTGGAGCGCTTGGTTACTTTTACAATTTGCATTAACACAAAATTATACAAAATTATAACTTAAATCGAATTAATTGAAGTCGAATTGAAGAGAACCCATCCACATCTACAGCATTACACATTTGAACGTTTTCCATCTGCTCGTTAATTAAACAATATCAAATATCATTAAAAAAAAAACCCCACCAACCACAACAACCACGCCTGCGATAACATCTCAACTCATGCTAACGGTGTTCAGAGAAGTGTTAATAATCCTCCACCACCAGTTCAGAACAAAAAATCAAATATAAAAAAAAAATTTAAAATTCTAAAATAATATCCAAAAAAGAGCATCTAACGTTATGCAAAATCCCAGCAACAACAACAATCAAACCAATCAAAAACTACCGTTTTCTTGTTCTTCAAATTGTTTTTTCTCTCTATTTTTTTTCTTCTTTTTGTTTTTTTGTTTACGAATTCAAAAACAAATTGTGCCTCCCACTTTTTAAATATCTAGAAAAAGACTGCCGTCAATTTTCAGAAAACGTTCGGACAAAATAAAGCGTGATCTGGAAGACGCCGTCCGTGAGCCCAACACACAGTTTACACCGCGCAATTCCATTAGTCCGGCACATTTCGGTGGCGGTGCCGACGATCCGTTCTCGACGGACGATAACAACGGTTTGGAGTGTGAGGAGGCGATTGCGGAGTATCTTGGAGGCGGCGGCGGCGGCATTGGATGTGGTGATGATATGACGGCCCGCGGATCGGATACATTTGCAACGGGCTACTTTAAGAGTGTCTCGCCCAATCCGACGAACATATTCATGAAGTTCGAGGCGCACGAAACCGAATCACATGCGGTCCGTTGGAGTCCGGTAGAGCGGGTGGTGGCGACAGGTGGCGCCGATCGCAAAGTCAAGCTATGGGATGTGGGTAAAGGTGTGAATTTAGCAGCTGACAAGAGTCGTCTTTACTTTTAAGAAATCTCCCCTTTTCCATTCCAGGCTCACCAGAGCCACGGGCCGTGCTCAGCGGCAGCAGTGCAGGCATCAATTCCGTCGATTTCGATTCAACCGGCAGTTATATACTAGGCACCTCAAATGACTATGGCGCTCGAGTGTGGACGGTGGCGGACAATCGTTTAAGGGTAAGTGCCCTTAATGACAATGATGATGCTGATGATGAGGCTAAAGGCGCCAGTGCCAGTGCCAGTGTTGTTGTTGTTGATGCCATCAGCGATGGTGTTGTTGATGAGTATTTTTTAGGTTCATAATTTTTTCACAGGACTATTCTTCCAGTCCGTACTCTAAGTTACACGTAATGTTGTTCCTTTAGTATACCTATTTAAATATATAATTATATACGCCGATGTAAGTGTTGTTGTGCATCCTTTTTGGAACTCACTTTCTTATGGAGCTCATTTATGTACTTACCCTTTTCCAGTTTGATTTTTGTTCCTTGCATTTTTATAATTTTAAGTTTAAACTTGAATAATTATTTAATTAAAGTTTTTTTTTACTTAAATTTTGTGTGCTTTGGAGATTTTTTGAACTAACTGATAATTTGGCGATAATGTTACAGGATTATACGGATTTATAACTGCGATGTCCATCTAGCAAATGGCAGATATTGTCAGACTTTACCTGTCGGGGTTGGTTCAGTCTCACGTGTCAAGTGTAGATGCATACTTTCCGACCCATTTTCTTAATAGTTGTGAATGTAGAGAACACATTTTATATTTCCAAAGATTTGTGAAAGTTTATGAAAGAGATGAAGAAAGTATACGAAGGAGATGAAGGAAGCATATGAAGGAGAGAGAGTATAGAAAGCTCACCGAGAACCCTCTAAAACTTTAGTTCAACACAATATCGTTTGAATTTTCGAAATCTGAATAACGAAACGAGTTTGTTTTGTTCTTAAATCGATACTAACACAATTCATCAGTGGATCCCAAAACCGAAATTTACCTCAACCAAGTTCACGGTACGCCCACTACCCAGGTTGATACCCACAGTAAGTAAGGACCAATTGTATATAAGTGGAGGAGATGGGGAAAGTATAAGAAGGAGATAAACAAAGTATATGAAGTATAGTATATGAAGAAGATAAAGAAAGTATATGGAGGAGATTAGGAAAGTGTATGAAGAAGATGAAAGTGTATGAAGGAGATGAGGAAACTATATGAAGGAGATTAACAAAGTATGTGAAGGAGATGAAGAAAGTATACGAAGGAGATGAAAAAGTATACGAAGGAGATGAACAAAGTATAAGCAGGAGATGGGGAAAGTGTATGAAAAAGGTGAGGAAAGTGTATGAAGTAGATGAAGAAAGTATATGGAGGAGATGAGAAAAGTGTATGAAGAAGATGAGGAAACTATATGAAGGAGATTAACAAAGTATATGATAGAGATAAAGAAAATATGTGAAGGAGATGAAGAAAGTATACGAAGGAGATGAACAAAGTATAAGCAGGAGATGGGGAAAGTGTATGAAAAAGGTGAGGAAAGTGTATGAAGTAGATGAAGAAAGTATATGACGGAGATGAAGAAAGTATTTGAAGCAAGTTTCTTGGGCGTTGTACAGAAAGCTAACCGAGAACCCTCCAGAACTTTATTGGTATTTCAGAACAGTATCGTTTGAATTTTCCAAATCTCAACAAGTTGTTTTGTTCTTGGATTTCGACTATCGATTTACCAACACAATTCAAGAGAGGCGTTTTTAGAAGGGAAAGAACGAGTTAAATTTTGGCACGCCACATCGATATGTAGATAAATCAAGACTACAGTTCGGTATCACCGAAACATACTACGCGAACCACTTCTAGAAGCGCTTAAAAATATTCGAAATGATATTTCAAATCAATCCCAAAAGAAGGGGAATTGAAAAAAATTATAGAAATTGAGAATACGAATATAAAAGACAACGTCAATCCATTTCATCCCACTCTAGAATCACCGGAATATAGTTTCAACATAATAGCACAGAGTGCATTAAGACTTGGGGAATCCGGTAGCTGGACGGATACCCTTTATGATCATAACAGAATTTTCAAGCAACCACCATCAGATATAGTAAGCTCGAGCACTCGATATAGTTACATCGAGCACCCGATATAGTAACCTCAAGCACCCGATATAGGAACTTCGAGCACCCGATATAGTAAACTTGAGCACCCCATAGAGTAAGCTCGAGCTCCCGATATAGTAAGCTCGATCACCCGATATAGTAACCTCGAGCACCCGATATAGTAACCTCGAGCACCCGGTATAGCAATCTCGAACACCCGGTATAGTAACCTCGATCAATCTGGATTTTGCGAGCTGCATAAATACAGTAAGACTGACTGGAGGCAGGGAGAGGTTGTCGCGAAACGTGGGAACGCCAATTTTCACCGATGGTTCTAAGATGGAATCTGTGGTGTGAACGGGAGTATATTCTTAATCCCTAAACCTGCTCTCTAATTGTAATATTCTTCAATTTACCATCGACATATAGTGTCTTTCAAGCGGAGGTCTTTGCGAGTTGGCAGGCATGCACGGCGCTGAAGGGGTACAAGCTGACCAAAAACATATCCATTTACTCCTACAGCCAAACAAAAATAAGGGCACCTGCCTTGAAGTATCTCCTGGAACAGGTGAAAAATGTTCAATTCACGCCAAGTTGCAGGAATATCACCTTTTATCAGCTTTAAGCTAGTTGACCTCTTCAAGGAGGAATTTAACTAATTATCAAACAGTAGTACTGTTACCCTGGTTTGGATTCTGGGACACAGGAATATCGAAAGCAATGAGAGTGGCGACAAGATGCCACGAACAGATTCATTGGAATCCGACTAAGTATTTCCTATATGGACTTGGGGGACCCCCTAACCGTTGTTTAGATATATATATATATATATATATATATATATATATATATATATAGTATATATATATATATATATATATATATAGTATATATATATATATATATATATATATATATATATATATATATATATATATATATATATATATATATATATATATATATATATATATATTCACCACGATTCTGAGTTGATTCATGTACAAGGTCCGTCTGCTTTATTTCGCTGCTTTGCCGCTTGACGTTTAAGTTTCTTTACTCTGTATCCTCTGATAATCACCTCCTCCGTAAGATTCAAGAGAGGTGAAAAACTCCGCGACATGTGCCATTTCTAGAATGAAGTGGCCGAATCACAGTATAGGAAAACGAATCAACTTCTTAATAGACCAAGACACTTCTTTAGGAATCTTTTAGTTAGTTGTTTGAACGATCTTTCGACTATCGGAACACACGCTGAAAAAATGGCCATTCCATTCAATGGTGATTGTAGGAGCTGCAAGGACCCAAAAGAGAGAAACTGTCGTCCCCTGTATATGTAATTGCCCAGCTCTCGCTCCCTTGAGGCACAAATATATCGGAAGTTCTTTTCTGGAGAGTCTGCGGCATTGTTTTAGTTTAGAATTTTCAGACCTAACTAAATTTATAAACAACTTCGGCTGTTTGTAATTCATGCGATACCACCATTTTGGCATCAAATCATTCTAGTGTTAATTGGGATGATCCGAGGGTTTGTCACCCATTTTACTTATCTACCTACAGAGTAGTCTCTTTTAATATAATATTCTATTGGAATATCAAAGAAAAACAGGGCCACTATGCAAAGATCATTTGTTTGGGAGTATGTGAAGACGTTTCAAAGCGTTTGGAAAGACTTGTTCAAGAGGAGAATATAGTGTTCAGATGCTAAAGCCCTGGCTCTGTAAATGGTTGTGTGATGCAATTTAAGTCTCTGGATTTGATAGTTTGGCCCCTGTTACTATTTTCGGGCTTCAAGTGAATTCTTTTAGCATTATAGCTATTAATATTGTTCAGGACCTCTTTGATTTAAGTCTCTGGATTTGGTAGTTGGACACTTGTTGCTATTTTCGGGCTTCAAATGGATTTTTTTTTAGCACTATAGCTATTAATTTTGATCCGGACGTCTTTAATTTAAGTCTCTGGATTTGATAGTTTGACCTTTGCTCATATTTTCGGACTTCAAATGACTTATTTAGCTCTTAATATTGATTAGGACCTCTTTAATTTAAGTCTCTGGATTTGGTAGTTTGACCCTTGGTGCTATTTTCGGACTTCAAATGAATTCTTTTCGTATTATAGCTATTAATATTGCTCTTGCTTATTATTGCTATTGAGACTTAAAATAAAGGACCTCTTTAATTTAAGTCTCTGGATTTGATAGTTTGACCCTTGGTGCTAGTTTCGGACTTCAAGCAACTCTTAATATTGATCAGGACCTCTTTAATTTAAGTCCATTCGACTGCAACCTTCAATTTACTTATCTCTTGTATTGTGCTGGGTGAAGCGAGATCATTTATAGTCCCTGCTCCTGGCCGCCGTACTGTAGCAAAGCTTCCATATCGGTCCTGCTTAAGTTTTTTTATTAATATAATAATATTAATTAATTAAGTTATTAATGCTTTTTTGCTTCCACGCATTTTCTTTGATTGTAGACCCCAAAATAAAGAAAAACAATTGAATGAAATTTCTGTTATTTTTATTTTATTTGATTTATCATTAAAAAAAAGGATACAAAAATAATTTTTGCTCTCAAATTGACAGGATTTCGATAATATAAATGCAAAAATTCTCATTAATTAATTTATTATATGTGTTTTTTGTTGTTATACAATAGTGTAATTATTAGTTTAACATAAAAGGTTAAATTATTTATAATTATTTACTCTCGATAAGACTAAAATTCTCTAAGCTCTCTAGCAGCGATAGCAAAGACTTCGATTAATTAATGAAATAAAAAAATACCTTACAAAATAATTAAAGTAATAAAATAAATTTTTTTGTTTAGAATTTGATTCCAAAGTTTTATTCAGCAAGTTAGAAAAAAGGACAAGTGAGACGATCAGTTTTAAACTTAATTAATTAAATTTAAATTAAGTAACTAAATTAAATTATATTGCATTGCGTTGTTACAGTTTACTTAGTTTATAGATTTAAAAAAATAGCTGATAAATAGTTTTCTTTTATTTTTTTTTTAAATATTTAGAATATTTTTTCTTTTTATTTATTATTTTGTGACCTCTGCGAGCTTTGTTCTATAATTGAGTGAATTAACATATTTAAATTAAAAAAACTCGGGGATTTTTATGGAAATTATTGTGTGTAAATGCAATTTTTTTTTACTTCATTTAATTAATTTTTTATATATTTATAAATATTTTTTTTTATATATTTATTAATATTTTAATAAATTATTTACTAAATTTACATTAAAGTGCTTTGCTCCTTAATAAGCTTCCTTTTTTTTTTGTTTATTAATTTTTATCAATTTTCTTTATTGCAATTTTGCTTCAAGGAAGTTGTTGCAATAAAGCTTATTTATATCTTATCAGTCGTCCTTTTTTCCAAATATATAAAAACAATATAAATTCTTTTGCATATTTTTGCCATAAACATAAAATTTCACTTGCTTAGCTCTGTTTTTTAATTAATGTTCTTAAGATTAATTTTATGCTAAATTAGTTTTTATGTATTTCAGTTTTTTTTTGTCAAATTAAATATTTTTTTAATAGCTGCAAACTTTTCATTACTTTCTGCTTTAAAAAGTTAGCTATAATTTAAATGTTTGCTATAAAAACTATAAATAATTAAATAATTATTTAAATAATATTGCCCTCGAGATTTCTTAACCGGCACCATGTGTGTTCATTTCACTTCTCCGTTTATAGAGTAATCTTTTACTGCTTCATACTCTCTATTTCTGTTTCTCTCTCTTTCTCTCTCTGATCGTTTAAATGGCGTCTATGTTTATGTTTATGTTTAATTATTGCATTTCATGTCTACTCTTTTTCACTCTTTCACTCTTCACTTGAGCAATTGAGTCTGTTCTCAACCAATCCATTGGCAAGCATCCACATTCGCTGTTTTAAGTTAACTCTCTCTCTTTCTCCATCTCCATCTCTCTCCCTCTCTCTTTCTCTATCTCTCTCTTTATCTCTCTCTCTCTCTCTCTTTCTCTCTCTCTCTCTCTCTGCTTAAAAAGGTGGTTCATATTTATTGTATGTATATTTCTGCGTCTCATTTGTTCTTTTAAAAATACTATCATCGACTGTCATAATGTTGGAATAATGCACCTAGAATTGACGGCCGTGTCGTCCAGCAAAACCACTGTCGTACAATTTACATAACGATTCCGATCGCGTGTTTCCCGCATTGCTAACGATTGTCGAACCCGATGTGCCGCTGTGTGATCCGTAACTGGAGGCGTTGCTGATGACTTCGTTGGCGTAGGGCTGTTGTTTCCGGCGTCGCTGATACAGATATGTCCAGATAGCAATCACGGCTAATTGGGCGAGCAGAAACACGGTGGCAGCCACAATGAGACCTAAGGATGATTGAAAGATTATGTGAAGATTAAAAAGTTTCCATAATACAGTGAAATATTTGATTAGTTGCGCGGAACAAATCTTTGTTCGTAATCAAGGAATATTTCAATTATTCCAACCTAATAATTCTAAGAAACTATTTTTTATGATCACCCTGACGTTCTTTTTGTATTTAAGCTATTATCTTGAATAAGTCTTCTAATGTTTGTTCTCGATTCTATAAACTATTTTCTTATGGTCCCCGAAGATCTTTTTGTATTGTCTTGAAAAAGTCTTTTAATGTTTGTTTTCGATTCTATAAACTATTTTCTTATAATCCCTCGAAGTTCTTTTTGTATTATCTTGAAAAAGTTTTCTAATGCTTGTTTTCGATTCTATAAACTTTTCCTATGATCCTCCGAAGTTCTTCTTGTATTTACGCTATTGTCTTGAGAAAGTTTTCGAATATGTAATATTCTTGTTTGCGATCCTGAAGTACCTCACTTACTTTTGATTCCTTCTATTCAAGCTTATCTACTTATTTATTCGTTTTGATGTTCTCCCTCTTATACTCTAAATCTTCAAACCTTTTAAAACGTTTACTGATGCTTTTTATATTATCTTATATTCTTGGAAGATCCAAAATATTTGCTTGATTGTGTTTAAACCTCTCCTAGAATTCTTTTGAAGAACTTCTAAGTTATTGTTTTAGATTATTCAGTTTTTGATGTCCAGCGAATCATTTTTTAGATTCCCTCCTATATAAATCATAATACAAGGGTTACGTCAGGTTCCTCAAATATCTTCTTGAAGTCTTCCAACGAACTGGCAACCTTCCACGTTTTTACAGTAATTAAATATATGTTTGCTTATGGTTCTTGAGATATCCTACTTAGAACTTCTATTATTTACTGCTAGGCCTGTTCAATAAAATGCTCCAAACTGTGTTCTAATCTTTACAAATTTCATGGGAACATTTGAAAGCTCTTCGAGCACTGAATAATCTCTTTCTTTATACCCGCCAAAGTGTAATCCTATAAAATTAGCAACATATTTTTTTTTCATTTTGATCCTGTCTCCAAATTTTATTCTTACTCTTAACATGCCACATTTCCATAAGTTTGTGGAAGTTACTTCCATATTGTTCCAACTATGTTATATTTCTAATGATTTCTTCTGAAGTTCCATTGGTAGCCCTGCTTACCTCGTTCGTGTTATATTGATGAGCGGATATCATCAGGTTTATTCTTTACTATATCTTTTGGTTATTGGAATTGTTTCGGAACTTTTATGTTTTCAACTTCCTTAAACGACATTCTTGTATACTACATAACGTTGTTTCCTATTGTTCTTGAGGTTCTTTAACCCGTTTTAATTCAACGGTTATCATTGCGTCATCATATTTCACAATTGTGCCTCAGGTTGTCTCTCTAAAGAGGTCTCTCTCTAATTGGTTCTCTGTGTAAATTATTCAATTTATTTACGGGAAGATCTTTAAATTCTATACTAAAGGATATTAGATGATTTCACCGGGTTCTCTCTTTAAAGGGGTCACTTTAAGATATTCAATTAATTCATTGAATGCTCTTTACAGGCTTCATTAACGGATATTCGATTATTTCACTGAAAGTTCCGCGGGTTATCTCTTCAAAAGGTTTACTTTAGGATATTCAATTAATTCATTGAATGTTCCTTACAGGCTTCATTAAAGGATATTAGATTATTTCACTGAAAGTTCCACGGGTTGTCTCTTCAAAAGGTTTACTTTAGGATATTCAATTAATTCATTGAATGTTCCTTACAGGCTTCATTAAAGGATATTAGATTATTTCACTGAAAGTTCCGCGGGTTGTCTCTTCAAAAGGTTTACTTTAGGATATGCAATGACTTCATTAGATATTCTTTAAATGCTTCACTTAAGGTTGTGAGATTACTCCCCTGAATGTTCCTCGGGTTTCCTATTTAAAAGATTACCTTCAGGGAGATCCCTATATAATTGATTCATATATAATTTGTTTAAATCACTTTACAAATACCAAATTTTGATTCGCCTGTTATTGTATATCATTTCACTGCATATTCTGGAGATTCTTCAGAGTTTATTGTAGATGCTTCCATTACTTTTCCTGTCATTTTTCACACTTACTTCTCATATTTCCTTATCTACTTATTGCATACTTCTTTGGGGGTCTTACCTAATCCTAATGAAAACATTTCTCATTTCGCTCTAAATACCAAGTGTTGACGTCTCTTCTCCACAACTTACTTTCACCGTTCATTATCTCTTCGGGCCGATCTAATTTTGTTCCTCAAGCTCTGACCCAGAACTCCCTTCTCCCATTTACCCACTGCTGCTACTTTAACTCCAACTCCACGCGTATCTGTGATCTAATATAAACTCTTAAATAATATCAAAAACAATTACATCAGAGCTTCACGCCTGATAGGAGCACACCTTGCACCAAGTTACGGCACGTTTCTGCAGCCACTACTAACTCCAATTTTCAGCCCACTGTACCCAACTCAGTACGAGTACCAATACACGAGAGTGCACACAACATGCCACACCAGAGCAGTGCTCTAGTCTGCTGCACCTCTACCTACCAATTGCATTAACACAGAATCCTTGTGCTCCATCGCTCGAAATGAAAACTGTCTCATTGGTATCGTATCCGGCGGTTTTGGTCTGTTGTTGCTTATCGAATCCAAATTTGTCAGTTATCTGAATTGATTGCACCAAAAGCATATCCTCCTGACTAGTTTTGTTTGTTGTCTCACGTCGTGAGCGTTGTTGCTGATCATTGTTGTTGTTGGTGTTGTCGAGATTGCTGCCAGCCAATGTTGCTGCAATACGGAAAGAACAAAAAAATAAAAAAATTAAAAAGAAAATACAAAATAAGAACAAAACAGAAATTGTTCTCGGCTGCTACGAGATTGCTTGGCGAGTTGTTGGCGAATTGTGAAGAGATTCTGCAGGGTGATAGGGTTAACAGCGTTTGTAAAAGGCGCAGAATGAAGAAATAAAATGAAACGTCATTATTACGGCCGTCATTGGCCTGGCCGTGGAGCCGCCAACTGTGAGTGTGTCAGGCGAGTCGTTGACTGGCAACTTTATGGCATGTGATTTGGAAACATAAAAATTAGCTAAGCGAGGTCCGTGATAATACATAAAAAATTAAATTAAATTTCAAAAATAAAAACATTGAGCAGAGTGAAATAAGTTTTTAATTTGCTGACTTTATGGCGCTGATCAGCCCAACCAGTTGAACTTTGAGCCTGCCCAATTTGGGGCTCAACTAACTCCCAACTGAAGAGCTTGCCGCTCAGATGATGGCCATGCTTAAACTTCTGACATTACATCTTCATTTGGAAGACCAACTGACCAAGCAACCAAGGAACTAACCAATCAACCAAGGAGCCAACCAACCAAACAATCAACCAGCCGATCAACCAACCGATCAACCAACCAATTTCCCTCCTTTCCTCTTACGAGTATTCCAGCCACATCATGGATTATTGCACTTACCTGTTACACTCAACGATCGTCTCCTTCTGCGGCCGTACGATATTAATGACTTCAGCTCGCCGCTGACATCCTCTTGATCGCACTGCACCGGTTCGCACGTTGGCATGCATGGTGTGACCAAGGCGCGGAACTGCACCACTTCGGACGATGGGAACTTGAAGGCATCGAAGTGTGACAACAATATTTTTCCTGTCAGAGTACTCTTGTAGATCGGACCCATAATGAAGTGATCCGTGGGACAGCCATTAGCATCGATGAGCGTAATTTCGGCATTATCACCGCCATCCATGGCAACCAGTTCGCGTACGAATATCTCATAGGGACTCTGTTCATCCAGTATCTCGAATTTGAGTGCCAAGGGATCACCAACCTCGGCGGAACGCATAACATCGGCACCGTCGCGTGATGTGATCTTCATGATGACATTCGGTGAGTCGACAATCACTTCCTCCGACAACGCCGGCTCAATATCTCCTCTGACATCCAAGTCCACCTCATTCGATACAGACTTGTTGGTCAAATCGTATTGACAGGTCACCGCCAGTCCCAAATCCGAAGATGTCACAATTGTGTCGTGATGCTGAATAACAACATCGTTCATATAACGTCCCGAACCGCTCTGGCGCACATTGCACTCGAGATCCTGATAACCCATACGCAATTCGAACTCAAGCGATCTGTTCACATCGAGGGAGCAAGATTTCGGTGAACCCTTCGCGTACACTTTGCCATTGAAGAGCTTCGAGGTGCGTATGCGAGCAATCATATCGCCAGCGCCGCACTCAATGGTCACATTGTAGCAGGAGGACAACTCGTAGGTGGCCGCCTCAGGCACATCCAAATAGGGGTCCTGGACGTCGGAGAGAGTGGCGCGACTGTGATGGGAGAGACGACAGACCATGTCGCCGGTGTCACCAAAATCGTACGAATGGCATCTGTAAAGGAAATAAGCAGTAGTAGAAATTAGGAATTAATTGCTCAATGAAAAGAGTTAACAAACGGTTTGTGTCTGAGTCATGTTGCTGGCACAGCTAACAGTAAATCTAATCAGATGCCAGCTTGTTGCTGTCTGTTGTTGGTATTGTTGTCTGTCTGTCAGCAACATGTTATCCAGCTACTTGGGCATTATGTGCTTTTGTGTTGCCGTTGCTGTTAATCTTCTTAACCAAATTCTCATCTAATCGCTGGCATCGTTAAATATTATCAAAATCAAAATGCTCGTAAATTGACATTGGCCGCATTACTGCGAGGCAAGCCACTCGCACTCAGCAGAGAAATCGCAATGCAGCACCCGCTGCAACTGTCGTGTAAAATGCTCAAGTGTCACTTAGTTGGCAGCATCATATTTCTATAAGACGCGCGGCCAGGCAGACAGACAGACATGTGGACAGTACATTGACAGTTGTAAAAGACACAAAACAAAAGTAGCGGAAAGCTCAACGCGACTTATGTTGGCATTCTGTGTGTTAACAAACCCACTAACCAAGCAACCAAACAGCCAAACAGCCACTTAAACTGCTCTCGCATACAGTGTTGCATGGCATGCAGGCTCCTGCAAGTAAGTATCCGATTCGTGTGTCGTGTGTCGTTTGCATCCCCACCACCACCACTTGGCGAACGTCAAATGTTGACACGCTAATGTATGTATTGGCAGAGCCATCAGCAGAACCATCAGCAGAACCATCAGCGGAGGCATCGACGTCGGCATCGATAGTGCAATTTGAAAGCTGCACTGACTGCCTCTCTGCCTATCACTGAGCCCACTTCCCTGCCTCCTGGCCAGCCTTCCTTCCTTGGCTCTCCGTGTGTCTAACCAACTCCTCTCTATGCGAATATCTCCGCTCTACCAGTAGCGGTATAAATAATTATCACTGAACCTGTTCTGATGTACGAGTATTTTGCTTGGCTTTAAAAATTATGACTCCTCATTGGTGCTTATTTCTAGCTGCGCACAACTCACAACAACACACTATGCAACAACACACAATATAACAACACACACACAATATAACAACAACAACACGAACAACACCAACAAGTTCTGTTGTTTGGTTATTCATCCATTGAACTTACCTGTAAGGTGAATTCAAACACAAATCACGGCACTCATCAATGCTGCCCACATCCTGATAGACCGAATCGACCGTTTTCAGTATTCTGCCCGACACACGCTTGAATTCGCACAATTTATTTGGCTCCTCGGCGCAGTTGTTCTCCAGATAATCGATGCCATCGTACGCCTGAAATGCGCTGCTGCCGGCCAGTGTAATGCGATCCATTTCGGAGAGCTCGCAAGTATTTGTGGCACGATAATAGTTCGCCGATCTGTGTAATGGAAAGAAATGATGTGCTTGTTGGGTTACTACGTTCTCAAAGCAGCGCATTCTTTTAAGAGTTCGCTATTTTTTTTCTTTCTTAATTTATATGCTTTTTGCTGGGATTTTATCTTATTCTTTCATTGGAATATTTACAAAATTGTTGTGGTACTTGTCAACTGTTTTAAACGATTTTGTACGCTTTGATGACAAGTGCAACTGAAGGCAAATGACACAGTTTTCTGGAGATGCGTGAAATAGGTTTTTGTTTAACAAAACTCTTTCGTGTCATGTTTGCTGGTACGAATATTATGGAAAGACTTAAATTGTCATTGTTATCCTACTGGAATGTCAAATGTCTTTTAAGACCTTTAAAGAGAGACTCTTCAAAATATCCCAAGCAATATGTTAAACTGTGAAATATGAAGTAATGATCAAATAAAATGAGAAAACTTTCAACAAATGGAATAAAAGCAATAAAATGGGAAACAAATGAAATAAACTCCAAACAAATAAATAAATAATATATATAATATTAATATATATAATAATATATTAATATATATTATAATATATTAAAATATATAATATATATAATAATATATATAATAATATATAATAATAATATATATAATAATATATAAAAATAATACCTACAAAGTATATTATTATACTTTCAAACTCCATTATAAAATTATAAATATATCATTAAAGCACTCTCTCCTCAACGACAAGGAAAACATGTATCTCAGCAACATGTTTCTAAGCACCATGTTTTCCTTGTCGCTCTCCAGCACCGATTCCAGACCAACTCTGAACACGTGTCTGTGAAGATTCCATTCACAAATCTATTAATGCATAGTTTGGAAAATATATTTCTATGCCTTTGAAAACAACAAATACAATATTCCTCTTAAACGATATTCGTCGTCTAGTAGTAAGCATACTAGTTCTAACAATCGGGGGGTCGCTGGTTCCAAACGTTTCAAATTCATCCAAGCCAAGCTCTCGAAAGTGCTTCTTTATAAATCTATTTCTTGTCATCCTAGTCCTAGTCCTCATAATCGTGAGGCTGCTGGTTCCAAATTCATTCAAGGGAGGATCTCAAAGTGCTTCTTTATAATTATAAATATTTTTCTTGTCGTCCTAGTCCTAGCCCTCACAATTGTGGGGTCACTGTTACCAAACTCACCCAGGGCAGGGTCTCAAAGTGCTTCCTTATAAATCTTTTGCTTGTCGTACTAGTCCTAGTCCTCACAACTGCTGGGCCGCTGGGTCCAAACTCATCCAGGGCAGTCGTTTATAAATATTTTTCTTATCGTCCTAGTTCTAGTCCTCATAATCGTGTGGTCGCTGGTTCCAGACTAATCCAGGAAAGGTATTCAAATTGCTTTATAATTATAAATCTCTTTCTTGTCGTCCTAGCCCTAGTCCTCACAATCGTGGCATCGTTGGTTTTAAATTCATCCAGGACAGGGTCTCAAAATAATTCTTTATAAATCTTTTTTGTCGTCCTAGTCCGAGTCCTCACAATCGTGAGGTTGCTGGTTCCAAATTCATTCAGGGGAGGATCTCAAAGTGCTTCTTTATAATTATAAATATTTTTCTTATCGTCCTAGTCCTAGCCCTCACAATCGTGGGGTCACTGTTACCAAACTCACCCAGGGCAGGGTCTCAAAGTGCTTCCTTATAAATCTTTTGCTTGTCGTACTAGTCCTAGTCCTCACAACTGCTGGGCCGCTGGGTCCAAACTCATCCAGGGCAGTCGTTTATAAATATTTTTCTTATCGTCCTAGTTCTAGTCCTCATAATCGTGTGGTCGCTGGTTCCAGACTAATCCAGGAAAGGTATTCAAATTGCTTTATAATTATAAATCTTTTTCTTGTCGTCCTAGCCCTAGTCCTCACAATCGTGGCATCGTTGGTTTTAAATTCATCCAGGACAGGGTCTCAAAATAATTCTTTATAAATCTTTTTTGTCGTCCTAGTCCTAGTCCTCACAATCGCGGGGTCGCTGGTTCCAAACTCATCCAGCACAGGGTATCAATAATCTTCAGCTTCTTTATAAAACTTTTTCTTGTCGTATCCTAGTCCTCACAATCGCGGGGTCGCTGGTTCCAAACTCATCCAGGGCAGGGTAACAAAAAGCTTCTTTATAATTCCCAACAATTGTGTGGTTGTTGGTTCCAAATTCATCCAGGGCAGGGTCTCAAGGTGCTTCTTTATAATTATAAATCTTTTCTTATCGTCCTAGTCCTCACAATCGTGGGGTCAATGTTTCCAAATTCATCCAGGACCAGGGTATCAATATTATTTTGGTCCTTTATAAAACTTTTTCTTGTCTCGTCGAAAGCCTTTGTTGCTGAGACTGATTCTCTCAAACTTTTGCAGACATAATTGATATGGATAATACATATAAATTATACCTCTTCACTACCTCTGCTTCTTCACTGTGTATGGGCCGTAATGTTTACACACACATCTCAACATGTATCGGCAACATGAATCTTACGCACACAATATGCTTGGCTTCTATTTGCTTTTCATGTGTATGGCAGCATTTTAACAAGTAAATAAATGGGGCTATCATGCTGGCCCCATCAGAAACGCCTGAGCAACTCTCCAACCAAGTTTACTTAACCCCCTACATAGGCGCGTTCCTTGTCAATAAAATTTTTTAACGTCAATTAGAGTAAAAATTTTAGACAATTGTGCCTCAAACTGTTAAAATATTTAGTAAATGGCTCCTTGGCTGGCTGCCACCATATAATGGATTCGTGTAGAGGCTGTTTAGCTCTCGGTGGGCGGGTGCATTTGCATCTGTTAAGGCTGGTGTGGATGCGTGTGTGTGTGTGGTCTTTGGCTCGTTGGAAAATTGATTTTGATCGCTTTCGTGTAGCGTTGCATGCCAAATGGTAACTAATGGTTTAGTTATTTTTTGGGTTGTGATGATGCCTCTTTTCTGTGGTGTGTGTGTGCCTCTTTTCTGTATTATGCCTTTTCTCTGATGTGTGATGCCTTTTGTGTGCGTGTGTGATGCCTCTTTTGTGTGCGTGTGTGTGCCTCTTTTCTGTGTGTATGTGCCTCTTTCTTGTTTAAAGTAGTTGGCTTATTTATCAGGCATTATTTTTCTTAGTCAAACCAATTTTCTGCAGCTGCTTTTTAACTTTTTAGAATATGATTGCGTATATTTTCATTTCTAAACTAATAAATTTCCATGAAACTAGAATTTCATTCGAATTTCCTTGAACTGAAAATATTCCAATTATAAACCTATTATATTCCCAATTTTTCTCATATGGTTCTCTGCACTGGACTACATTTTGATATCCCCGTACACTCTTCCCATATCTCTCGTTCTCTTTTTTTCTATGTACACGAACTCAAACTTAATCAAAATTGGCTTCAATCTTAGAAATTAATCATCATTAATCAACGAAGTGTACCCCCACTCTGGCTTGTACGTGTCTATGAAGTTGTTCTGGCTTTAATCACTTTGCGCCTGCGTGCTCCACGCAGTTTTAATGCGCAGACACCAGAAGTGCGAACTCTTTCCGCGTCAGTTTTTTCCCTCTTAGCTGAACACAGCTTGCTCGAATTTCGCTCACACGCTGAGGCAGAGGCAGATTGCGTGCTCCTATTTGGAAGATGGCGAGGCAGATACAAAAAATTTACTTTAAATGTGGCAAAAATAAAACTGAAAAATTAGAAATATTTCTTAGAAGAAAAAATTTAATGTGCCTCATCAAAGAGCTCCAAAAGGGGCAGATGAATGCAGTACCAAATGTGCTCAGGTGTGGCTTTGCTGTGCTTGCCAGTACCACTGATACCGCCACTGTGCATATTATCGTCTTTCCTCCACACCACCACCAGCACCATCTCGACCACATTTTCTTCCAGCGCCACTGCTATCCGCCGACACACACGGCGCTACTATTTACGTTCTCACACGAAAAGACGCGCATCTAATTTCAGTTTAATTATAATTCATTATAACCGTTTCTCGTGCTCAAGTGCAATCGGCAATTCTTGCCGAACGGTGCTCTATAGACGCCGCACACCCTGCCCCCACTTCGCTGCCACTTTGCCCCTCTTCCACTCGCCTATTTGCTGTTTGCAGTTTGCGCGCCAAAGTATAAATTATTGACCATTCACAGTGGAAACTGAGCTGCTGCTGCTGGTGGTGCTGCTGCTGCTGGTGGTGTTGCTGCTGCTGCTGGTGGTGCTGCTGCACATGTTGCAGCAATACAAAAAACAAATGTTAACGGATGAGGATGCTGCATATAAAACAGCATTTAAATTATAACGTTGCAAACGCTTAAGTGGTGCATGCGCACAAATCAAATGCACAACAAACGAACGCAATACGCAGAAAAACAAAGCACGTATGCGCAGCAAGAACATCGATTCGCTCGCTTTATTATAGCCTGCTCGGGTGCTGAATGCAACAGCAGAAACATTAGTAATGATGCACGTTTACGAGCTTGTATCTGTCCGTCGCTGTATACAAGGTACGCCCGAAAATGTATAAATCAGTATTATTTCATGATATATGCGGGGTTTACTTTTTCATTGTCAGATAGAGGGGGTCCCAAAATGATCCTTCTTTATGTGATCGCTGAACCCATGGCACCATTATTTATTAATAAAGCAGTCAAAAATATAATTATGACATCTTTGGAATGTCTCTGAAATTTTGCTGTTGGGGAATAACTGACTTGGTGGGTCGTAATTCGCTAGACCCCCTACCAAAGGGAGAATTTCTGAACATCAGAATAAGAAAGGAAAAATTTCATATGCAAGTCTATTAAAGAAGAGTCTTCAGAGGTGGAGAAGTGACTCATATCAATAATTTCCTATGAGCGTTTAGACCTCTATTCCAACTCACCTCCTGTCTTCTTTAAAAATTGAAGACTGTTCAGAGAAGTTTGGAGAAGTGTTTCTTACAATTTCTTATGAGCGCTTAGACCCCTATTCTGCTTCACCTTCTTCCTTTAAAAATTTAAGACTGTTCAGAGAAGTGTGGAGAAGTGTCTCTTATCAATCATTCTTATGATCTATTTAAACTTCTATTCCACCTCACCACCTTTTTCCTTTAAAAATTAAATAGTTCAGAGAAGTGTGGAGAAGTGTCTCATACCAATACTTTCATATGAGCGTTTATACCTCTATTCTGCCTCACCTCCTCTCTTCTTTAAAAAGCTAAGAGTATTCAGATAAGTATATTTTATAATTTCTAATGATGGTTTAGACTTCTATTCCACCTCACCTCCTCTCTTCTTTAAAAATTAAAGACTTCAGAGAAGTGTGGAGAAGTGTCTCTTATAATTTCTTATAAGGGTTTAGACTACTATTTCACCTCACGTCACCTCATCTCTTCTTTAAAAGCTAAGAGTCTTCAGAGAAGTGTCTTTTATAATTTTTTATGATGGTTTAGACCTCTATTCCACCTCACCTCCTGTCTTCTTTAAAAATTAAAGACTTCAGAGAAGTGTGGTGAAGTGTCTGATATCAATAATTTCCTGTATTCTGCCGCATGTTCTTTCTTTAAAAATTTAAGACTATTCAGAGAAGTGTGGAGAAGTGTCTTATATCAATAATTTCATATGAGCGTTTAGACTACTATTCCAACTCATCTCGTCTCTTCTTTAAAAAGCTAAGAGTCTTCAGAGAAGTACAGTATATTAAATATTCTGTCATGGAGAAGTGTGTCTTATCACTTCCTCTGATCAATTTAGACCTCTATTCCTCCTCACATAATCTCTTGTTTAAAAAGTTCTTGTAAAAAAGGAGTGCTAACGCCCCTCAATAGTAGGAAGATAACAACTCTTACCAATTTATATGCAATTTGATCACAATTATCCACTTTGTTGCTCACTTCTTGTTCAGATAAACTCCTCTGGATATATATTTGTTATTCTGAGTGTGTCTATTGCCAGACCCCCTATCAAAAGGGTCAGTTTGGGCTCAAGTGATCCCTCTTAGATATTTGTATACCTTGGAATTTGGTGGACCTTTTTGTTGAATTTGTGGATAGTTGATTGCTCTAGAGGTGCCTTTACTTTAATTTATTTGGCTCTCTTGCTAGACCCCGCTACTATACTAAACAATTTGCGATCAACTACAAAACTGATCAAATTCCGATCAACAGTTTGTGAAGTTTTCTGAAGGCCGACTTTTTTGCACATCTATTGTTTGTTGTATTTCTGTTACATTCTTTGTCTCTTCTTTGTTTAGATCCGTCTCTTCTTTGTCTAGATCCCTCTACCAAATTAATCATTTTGACGATCAAGTGATTCCTTTTAAATGTTTGTATAACATCTGCTTCGGAGTTTATGGACCTTTTTAGTTACTTCTTGGTTATATGATTGTCATGGGCGTGTATTAATTCAGAATTTGTGTGTGTTTGTTGCTAAGCCCCCCTACCCAACTGATAAATTTCCGATCAAGTGATCCATTTCTGAAGTTTTCTGAAGGTCGACTTTCTTGCACATCTCTTGATTGTTGTGTTTCTGTTACTTTATTTGTGTCAATGCCTGACCCTCTACCAAACCGAGCAGTTTCAGATCAAGTGATCCCAATTTCATTCTTTATATATCCCCTGCTTGGAAGTTTATGGACTATTCTGGCATATGTGATTGTTGTGGGCATGTATTAATACAAAATTCTTGTTTGTGTTTCTTTTTAGATCCCTACCAAACTTATCAACTTTGGGTCAAGTAATGAAATTTACATTTTCCCTACCTCTACTCTTGGTTTTGTGGCCTTTTATAAACTTTTTTTAAACGAATTCCTCTGCGAATGAATTTGTGTGTTATTTTCTCTGCCTTCGTGCTAGACCCCTCCATCAAACCAAGCAATTTCCTACCCAATTGTTCCATTTTTGATGTTTGCTGAAGTTGGGTCTCTTTGCACATTTCTTGGACAGGTGTATTTCTGTTACTTTCTTTGACTCTGATGCTAGACTCCTCAACCAAAATGATCATTTTGGGGCCCTCTTAGAATTTATCCTTATGGACTTTTAGGAATTTACATGTTACTGTCTTTGACTCTGCTTCTAGACCCCTTACCAAATCAGGTTTATTTCGGTAAGAGAGTAATTAGTAAATAACAAAATAATAGTAAGGACTCCCGACGAACCCTGCCTTGCATTGGTCTGCCTTTTAGTCTACTTTACATACTTCTGTTACTGTCGTTGACTCTGCTGCTAGACCTAGACCCCTTACCTAATCGGGTTTATTTCGGTAAGCAGTAAATTACAAGGACCCCCATCGAACCCTGCCTTAGACTTTTTTGCTCAATCTTCCTTTAGGTCATTGCTCTGGGCGTGCTTCGTTGTGAATTTTTGTTATCTTTCTGACTTGGACTTCCCACCAAACCCATCAATACTACCTACCACCACACCCTGTATAAATATGCTGGGGTAAGAATGCAAATTGCCGCAGGCGTTTGCAGCACAAGAGAAAAAAGAAATTCAATTCTCTGCTGTTCGATATTACGTATGCGTAGCCATATCAAATGTAATTTGTTATCCTGTGTAATGGGTGCTGTTGCTGGTGATGGCGGTGATGGTGGCTGCTGCTTGTGCTGCCACAACAAATGTGCTGTGGTACTCGTAGCCGGTATGTGTGTGTGCGTTTGTGTGAGGAACAACTCTCGCAAGCAAACGCTACTAATGTGCATTTCCTGCTCTGCGCATCATGCAGCTTAATTAGATTAGATTGCAGCGCTTTCATTTACGAGTTGTGTGGATAACTCTGCATACAACTGCAAACAGTGATTTTTATCGCACATTTCGCTACTGCATTTCCTTCTCAGCGGTTCGCATCGCATCGGATCGGATCGCACTGGCTGGACGCTTGGATAGCTGAATGGATGGATGGATAGATGGTTGGATGGTTGGTTGGCTGGTTGTTTGGTTGGATGGATGAATGTACACTTGCGCGAGTTCTGTTGTATAACGTAATTGACTTATATTTTTCCTTTTTGCTTTTCCGCTTTTGCTTTTTTTTTGTCTGCGTGTATTTGTATTTTTGTATTTTCACTTGCAGTTGCATGATTTTTCGCAGAATTGTTATACCCTATTCCCAGTAGGGGTATCATCGGGCATGTTATGTGCTACAAAAGGTCTTTAGGAATGTTAATGATGCGTAAGGAACTTCAGCCGCGCATATGCCGCAGATAAAATTGCTTCGCGCTGTCGTAATAACTCTTGTGCCGACTGGCAACCGTTTCTTTGGCGTGGAAAGCGTGGCCAAAGCCCGCCTAGCAACCCCATAAATTATTTTCCTTTTGCTCAGTTGAACTTTCTTTATTGTAACAATATTTTTACTTTTTCCCCTCAACGCTAACAAAAAAATGCGAAAAAAATATAAAAATTCACAGAGAAAACTTTAGGAAAAAAAGGAAACCTGACAAAGCCGCCGCGGGCTGAAAAACAGTTAAAATTTTCATTTTTATTGTCTGCGCCCATGCCGCAAATTGTGGCCTGTCAAAAATTGATTTAAACACAGAATTTATTGAGTTGTCCATGGCAGTCAATGCGCACGCGTACCACAAAAGCGCCGATTTCTTCCTTCTAAAATACTTTGGCGCACTTGTTGGGCATTTTTTTCTTCTATTTTATTGGTTTTTTTTCTATTTTTATTGATATTTTGTTTTCTTCTGGACAACGGTAATAATGGTGCAGCATTTTTGTGTTGGCCTTGATTTAAAAAGCGATTTATACAAATTGCGTGTTATTTATTTAAATGCCCGGTTTAGAGAGATCGACACGGCCGTCTCTCGGCACTTCAGCAGCTGACGAAGTGGGTGAAATTTAGTGCGATTGTGAACCTTTGATTAGACAATTTGACTGAGGTAAAAATTTACTAGCTGCAGAGCGCTTGAAAAGCAACAAATTTACTAATAGTGAGGGGGAAGGGGGGTAGGCGTGGGTGTGGAGTGTTCAGTTTAGCAAAACAATGTGGTTCATGAAGGATAGATAACTACATTGAAAACCCGATTTCATGAATTCAACATAAGAAAGAGGATGAAGAAAGACTTAATGAAGCTTTATAAAGGCATTAAAAACAACTATTCAAACTTTAGAGCTATAATGCTGTCAACTTTATGAAGCAGACACTAATTATACAACTGCTTTCTTGAAGCTTCTTATATTTTTTATTTATAACGATAGCAACTTGTGCAAAGAACTTTATAAAGACTATAATAATGAAGATGAACAAATACTTGAAGCTTTGTAATAACAGTAAAGACTACTCTTGAAGCTTTTTATAATGATCCAAAGTTTATAATTATTCAATTGGTGTCTTTAAGCTTCGTAGATCATATTTTTAGTAGTACAGGATCAACTTAGAAAGTAAAATTTTATAAAGCCTATAATAATGAAGACGAAGAAAGACTTGAAGCTGTATAATGCCATTAAAGAATCGTTAAACTTTATATTTATAATGCTGTCAACTTTATAAATAAGACACTAATTATGCAGTTGGTTTCCTAAAGCTTGTTACATTTTATATTTATAACCATAGCAACCTGGGAAAGGAACCTTATACAGTCTATAATGATAAAGATGAAGAAAAACTGTATAGGGCTTTATAATGGCATTAAAGACAACTGTTTACACTTTATAGTTATAGTGCTGTAAACTTCACAATTATGCAGTTTGTGTTTTAAAGCTTCTTAGATTATATTTTTAGTGGTACAGGAGCAACTTTGGAAAGGAAAACCTTATAAAGCCTATAGTATTCAAGATGAAGAAAGACTTGGAAATTTATAACGGCATTAAAGAACCGTTGAACTTTATATTTATACTGTTGCAAACTTTCTAAACAAGACACTAATTATGCAGTTGATTTCTTAACGCTTCATAGATTTCATTTTCATTACAGTAGCAATGTTGAAGGGAACCCGTTATGAGCTCTATAATGTTTATAAAGTTTTAAAGGTGTTAAACCGATGATAGACTTGTAGTTTGAATATAACCCCGTTTAAATCCATGAAACAAAATCAAAATAACATTAAATTGAAACAAAAAATCAATTGATAAGTTAAATAATCAGCTCATGGGGTCTATAAAGATCTGTGGGGCCATAGAAAGGGTCTGTATGGGACTCATAGACAAGAAGAGTGAATATGGAGGGGAGCAACAACAAAACAAAAATTTGTTTTATTCCGAAATCTGTAAAAAATGTGTGCAAACGTGTAAAAATTTATAAATTATACAGGCTATGTAAAAAACTATACAAGCTTTATAAAATCGTTGTAAAAGCTCTAAAAAAAACTATATACAAGCATTATAAAAGCTGTACGAACTTTGTTGCGAAAGCAAACATTTCAATTTGCCAAAGATTTAAAAACTTTATACGAACTCTATAAAAACGTTATACAAACTCTATAAAAAACGTTATACAATCTCTATAAACACTTTATATAAACTCTGTTGGTTATAAAAATTCTATGTCAACATTGCGCAAGCAAATTTTTGAGTTTGCCAATCATTTGAAAATTGTATACAAACTCTATAAAAGTATTATACAAGCTCTATATGAAATCTGTTGATTATAAAAATTCTATACCATCATCCTGAAAGCAAATTTTTCTATTTGCCCATTATTGTGAAAAAGTATAAAGGCAATAAAGCGTTGCAATATTCAGTCACACCCTATATAAATCCAATTATTATATTGCACTTGGACGACGAACATTCCTTATCCCTGGAGGGACTTCTGAGATTCATAAAGAGTTCAAGAAGATTGAAAAGGTGTAACTTCCCTTTCACAATCCTAGCCTCCGCCTCCCCCCAAATATTTGACAGCTTTACAGTACAAAGGGCATCAAAGCCTGAGGGCTTTCAAACCTCCTTCTTCGACGGTTCTCCGTCCTAACCCACTTCTATCTATTTATCTATCTATTTATCTATCTATTTATCTATCTATTTATCTATCTATTTATCTATCTATTTACTGAAAACAACAGTTGCTTACCGAAGAAGATTTCTGAAACTGAAGCAGGCACAAAGGGACCCATAAGAAAAATATATACTCAGTTGGGGGAAAGTATATATTCAGTTGGGGAGAAGAGAAGTGTATATTCAGTTGGGGAAAAGTATACGAGTATATCTCCCCTCCCATATATTTTCAGGCTTACAGTACAAAGACTTGGAGCCTATCTTCTTGGGGGGCTCCTCGGCCTATCCCACTTATATTCTATTCTATTCTATTCTATCTTAAAAGTTGTACAATTGGGTTTTAACAAACTCGATAAAAGCTTGTTTCTTATAAATGTCTCAATTTGTCAATCTAACATTATAAGGCCATTCATGGTCCTGATGGAGTTTTGTCCTTATCGCTTAGTCAGTGCTTTACAGAGTTGATGTCAATTGCAAAGGAAATTCCTGCAGCAGCACACATTTCGATTTCTTCTTCGCCACTTGCAACACTTGATAAGACCGACCATACCGGTCATGTCAAAAGAGCACCTGAAATATTCTACAAAAAAATTCTCACCAACTAAATCCAAAGCAGAATTGAAAAAGAAGATGTTTTCTTGAAGTCTCCACCATTCTGGTGCTGTCGCTTCATAAAATTTCTTTAAACGAAACGATCCTTAAATATAATATTTGTAAAACAATTTGCAACAATCACAACATTTAAAGGAACCGCCTACAAGAAAGAATTTGTTGCCTTACAATGCGACCAAAAGCAAGAATCTTGCAGGAATTTTGTGTATAAATATTACGAAACGGACTAAGATCACGTTTTGGAGATTATCACAGTTGCAGCCCCCTCAAAAGTGACTAAACGAAGAAAATTAAGCAAAATTGGAAGGCACAAAGGCAGCGAAGAATTCAATGAACCAAACACGAAAAGCAGCTGCACAGAAATTCCCTTTCGTAAACTGGCAAGAAACTTGAAATTGCCTTAAATTTAAAGTGGAGTCCTTTGGAGGAATTGCAGCCCAAAAGTTGCGCATTCGGCAAATGATAATTTATGTCATTACGGCGAGTTTTTGAGCGGTGCCTGCCATTAAACTGCCAAACGAAAAAGACGTAAAGTCGAATAATGCCAATTGGACGCTTCGGCGAGCCGCATCCTTAAATGCCAGAAGTGCAGCAAAGCAGGAAGCAGCGCTCACGCAGCACACGAGTTCAATGCCCTGCCAGCCAAATACTTGTGCCGAAATCTTGTGCGCTGTGACTGTGGCCACTTGGGTGCCAACACAAATAAGCGAGCCACACTTTTAAAGGTTTCTCTCCTTTTGAAGAGCTGTAAAAGTAGAAAGGAACAAAGGCAGACTTCAAAAAAATGGGTTTCTTTTCTGCAACTGAAACTGTGAAGCGAAATTGTGACGACAACGATGACGAGACACGCCGCTACTGCTGTGAGTGCAGTAATTATCTGTGAAAAAAGAAAGGAAAATGATTTGAAGCTTCAATAACGGTTCCCATTTAACTCATTTTCAGAGGGAAACATAAAAATGAACTGACGAAATTGATTTGATTGCTCGAAACAGCAGAAAATTGACCGAAATTGATGAAGAAAGTTGAAGCAAAAAAGAAATGTTTGTGAAGGAAATAAATGTGAATTTCACAAAAAAATTCTTTTTAAGTGTTTAAAAAATAATTAAAAATGGCCTTTAAAATAATTTATAAAAAGTTCATTTCTGATTCATTTTTATATACAGAAATCAGTTACCAAATTCTTTAACTGAGTTTCTCGCTAACTGGGCGTACACGCACGGGCGCGGTTACACATTCTACTACCCTCAGGCACACAAAAATAAAAAACAACAAATTTAAATCTCCTGAACTCTTGAGCAGAAAAAAAACATAGAATCCAGTTTATCAGCAAAGAACACAACAACAAACTCTTTATCAAACATCACTTCAGGAATGTTGCGTGCAGTGAACAATGCAAGAACGCACCTGTTGCCAAAACCCACAAAAATGCAACTTCCAGAATGAGAGGCTCCTCGGATGCACCACACTAGCAAGGCAGCAAGTACACACAGAGCTGACTGAGTAAGCGCTGCAATTGATCACACAATTCTTAGCTTAGCTTAGCTCGCCTTACCCAGCACAGCCGCACTTACACACATACCAACACACAAACACACGCGCGCACCCATGCGCAGTGAGTAAATAAATCCATAAATTATAAAGGAGGCAATGTGTTGGCACTGGCCTGCGACCGCTGATGCGGGCAGCCCGATCTGGTGTGATGTAGTGTGGTGTGGCGCCTTTTATTTCTATCGTAATTATAAGCTAAGTGCATGCGGCACTCGTTGCTGCCACTGCCGCTGCCACTGTCACTGCCGCTGCTGCATCTGCTCTTTAGGCACAATTCTTACCTTTTCTTTATATATTTCAACACCAATTGTAAATGATATTTATTCTGTATGGTGAAGATTTGTGTGTGGATGCAACAGCAGCAGGATCAGCACAGACAAAGGGTGTGGAAATGATGTATGGCGTCACAGATAAGTAGCATTATTATTAGCACTTTTCTCCCCCACAATTATTGGTTAACTATTCCAAAGAATGAAAAAATGAAAAAACAATATTAGGAACTAAGCCAGCCAATGGGAGTGTGAGGATGTACTTGCACGCTAGAAAATTCAAAAATTCCCTGCATTCAAGTTCTTTATAATTGCTTGATGCTTCCACGGTAATCTATGTTAGTCTATGTTGTTGTAAATATATGAAAACTTTACTCAGATACACATTTTAAGTACGCTTCAGTTGAGGAGATGATAAGATATCATATCCAGTCATCATTTTATCATTATCTATGTTAATGCTATATTGAAGTATCCCAGTCAAATATCAAAAGATGTTTCTTAATCCAGTTTGTGTTGTTATTCTGAGTTTTTGATATATTAAAAGAATTGCGTCAAAGCTATATTTCCAGTATCTCAAATCGGAGAATTGTTGGTCATTTCCCATAACCAAAGTGCTACTGAAGTTTATAAAAAGTTCACTAAAAACTCGTTTAATTCTGTTCTTTTAGTACGATAGTTAGTTGCCACTGGTACATCCGTCATGATTCTATGTTATTCTATGTTTTTGGGCTATGCAGAACTAGTATACTCTAACCACAACCGTACAGCTTGCTTTAATAAACGAACTTCTTTTGCTTCTGTTTTTTTAGTACGATAGCTGCCACCATTACATCCGTCATGATTCTATGTTATTCATATTTCTAGTATCTCTAATCGGGGAACTGTTGGTCATCTCCCATAACCAAAGTTATATTGAAGTTTATATAAAGTTTACTAAAAACTCGTTTAATTCTGCTCTTTTGGTGCGATAGTTGTCACTAGTACATCCGCCTTGATTCTATGTTATTCTATGTTTTTGGGGTAATGCCGAACTATACTGTAACCACATCTGTACAGCTCTTTTAATATAATAACTTCTTCTGCTTCTATTTTTTTAGTACGATAGCTGCCACCATTACATCCGTCAGGATTCTATGTTATTCTATGTTTGTGGGCTAATGCAGAACTATACTCTAACCACATCTGTACAGCTCTTTTAATATAATAACTTCTTTTGCTTCTATTTTTTTTAATACGGTAGTTACCATCATTACATCCGCCATAATTCTATGTTATTCTATGTTTTTAAATTATGCAGAAATATACTCTAACCATATCTGTACAGCTCGTTTTAATAGAACAAGTAATGTTGCTTCTGTTTTTTTCTATGATAGTTGCATTATTACATCCACCACGATTCTATATTATTCTATGTTTATTGGATATGGAGAATAAACTCGACCATATTTGTAGAGTTCGTTTTAAAAGAATAACTATCCGGGAGACTATATTGCTATATCCATGGTATTCTATGTTATTTTGTATTATTGATACATTAACACCCTTCTTGCGAATCCCCATTTTGGAAGCTGATTCAATGGAGAGATTGATTCAATGGAGACATTAGTCAATTACCTTCTTTTTTATGGCTACGTACTTCATCGAGCACTTGTTTGAAATCGTCTTTCTCGAGGGGTGTTGAAGCAATCACACGATTTACGAGTCTATGTTTTTCTATGTTATTTCATTCTATGTAATGATATTTGAAAGTAAAGGGTGTCCCAACAAGAGCGTGCAGATGGCCGCCGCAGCTTTGCTGGCATGCATGCGATCTTTTAATGAAATTTTCAATGACCGTTTTGCATAAATGCTGCGGTATTTCATTAATGCAGCGTCCAATTTCCTCTTTTAAGGCTTGAGTCGTCGTCGGCTTATTCGCGTAAACCATCGACTTCAAAAAACCCCAAAGAAAAAAATCTAATGGTGTTAAATCGCACGATCTAGGCGGCCAATTCTGATCTCCAAAACGCGAAATAACACGACCGGGAAATGACTGATGCAGGAATTGAATTGTTTCTCTGGCTGTATGACATGTGGCGCCGTCTTGTTGGAACCACATGCCCTCCAAATTCATTTCTTCAATTCGAGGCAAGAAAAAACTGGTTATCATTTCACGATACCGAACACCATTGATTGTTTGCGCTTGACCTGCCTCATTTTCATAAAAAAAAGGTCCAATGATTCCTCCAGTCCAAAAACCACACCACACAGTGACACGTTGAGGATGCATTTGCTTCTCGTGAATCACTCGAGGATTTTCCTCACCCCAAATGCGACAATTCTGCCTATTGACGAAGCCATCAAGATGGAAATGGGCCTCGTCACTGAAGATGATTTTAGCGGCAAAATCAGCATTTTCATGTTGTCTCTCCAATACCCAATTAACGAACTCCCTTCGCTGTCCATGGTCAGCTGGCTTCAGTTCCTGAGTCAATTGAGCTTTGTATGCATGAAGATGCAAATCTTTCGTCAAAATTCGCTGCATAGTGGATTTTGAGACACCAATTTGCTGAGCTCGGTGTCGAATTGAGGTGGATGGAGTTTGAGCGACATCATCACGTACAGCTGTGACATTTTCGGTCGATCGACCTGGTCGATGGCGCGTTGTTGTCTTTACATCACTAACAGACCCAGTTTCGGCAAATTTATCCATTAATCTCTTTACAGTTGACTGACTCTTTTGGAGCATTATTCTGACCCCAAATTGATCGCAATTTGCGAACTTTAGCCGCAAAACTTTCACCATTTTGGTAAAACAATTTCACAATGAGAATGCGTTGTTCATTCGTGTAGTGCTCCATTTTTACTAACCTCGTACCTTCTACTAGCAAACAATAACAATTGTTCAAATGTCAAACAATGACACTTCGAATGTTGCCAGATTTAAAAATTGCGTTCTTGTTGGGACACCCTTTATAACCTATAACATACTTTCGAACTGCCATCATAAACAATTCAGAACACCAACGACAGAAGAGATTATATAGGAAGAGATTATATAAGAAGGGTTAATGACTTCACAGTGGTTCCTTACACAGTTCAAGTATTTATAACAAAGAATTTCACACAATTCTATGTTATTTTACTGTGTTTTATTGTAATATTTAAAACCATGCCATACCTTTGATTGCCATTACAAGCAAATCAGAGCCTAGATGTCAAAATGGGCTCTTTTATAACTTTTCAGACTTTAATCAGTTCAGAGCAAGTGTGTCTCAACGGACTCTAAAATAATATATAGTGTTCGATTACACAGTTCAAAGATTTAGAAGAAATATTTTAAGCCCTTATAAAGTTTTCATGGACTTCGTTTAGAGCGATTTTACAAATCGGTTTTATTCGTTATTATAAAACTGTAACAGAGTTAGTTTACGGATTTTTTAGTACTTAGTCCTCAATTATACAAGTCTAGCTGTATGTAGTAAAATATTTTATCTCTTGAGAAAAGTTAAACTATAACGCCAGAATATTATTCGTGCTCTTTATGAAGTTTCAAGCATTCTAAGTTTAAAGTTATAAGCATTATAATTACGAAATTTTTGCAGTTTTAATTTAATGCCTTTTAATGGGAAAATAATTATCGCACTACTTAGCGAACTATTGCTAAGATTATTGCTCTCTTCATCTTCACGTTTCTATCTAATCCTCTGTTCATCTTCATCTTTATATATATTACTCTATTCATCATTATTTCCAATTCTCTCTTTCTCTTCATCTTTATATATATATTCCTCTCTTCATCGTTGTGTATAATACTCTCTTGATTTTTATGTATAATTCTCTCTCCATGTTTATGTAAGAGGATACGAATATTGCTCTCTCCATCTTCACCTATGTACTCGTATCTATCCCTCTTTTCATCTTCATCTTTATATATATATATATATTTATATATATATATATATATATATATATATATATATATATATATATATATATATTTATATATATATATATAATTACTCTATTCATCTTCATTTCCAATTCTTTCTATTTTTCTATCTTTATATATATTCATCTCCTTATATTCAACTCTATATATATAGTTCTGTGTTCATATTCATCTTTATATCTCACCTTTTCTTTATATTCATATCAATTCCACACTTGATCTTTATATTTATATCTATTCCTCTCTTAATCTTCATCTATATATCTATTCCACTCTTGATATCTATCTTTATAACTATTCCACTCTTCATCTTCATCGTTATTCCCCTTAGAATTTGCATCTTTATTGTATTCCGTCCTTCATGTTCATCTTTATATCTAACCCTATCTTTGTATTTAACTCACTTAATGTTTATATGTGTATCCCCCTATATCATTCATGATTTTATACCTATTTATATATCCGGCTCTTCATCTTTATATCCTTTGCACCACCTAATTTCCACTCACCCAAGCTCATTCCATCAATTGTGAACTCACAGTTCTCTCACAATACTCCTTCTACAGAATTCTGCATTACACTACTCCCCCACTCCCGTTGAAATAATAAAACGAATCACTCGAACCCTTTGAAGCCCAACTTAACAGATCAAACTGTCCGTTAGCCCGTCAATTTTCAACCAATTAAATAACAGGAATTAAATTTCAAAAAACGGCATAACTTCTGTGGCCATATCGCTGCACTCCTTCCTGCATCTCCCAGTAACTCGGCAACAACGCCCCTCAAACTAAACCAATTCGAAATGGATTTTAATTGCGATTTTGATAAATTTCGCATTATCCAGTTGGGCGCAATCGTCTGCAACGGCGGCGAGCACACAATTCGAACGTGCAAGCGCAGACGTAATGCTGCCACCCACCACTTGCAACAAAATTGGCGCTTAAGTAACCAGGTACGACAGCCGAGCACCGCGAAACCCAATTAAGTCAAAGAGTAACAGCGAGGAACGATGACAAAACCACCCGGAATACAATAACCGTTAAGGCAGCTCCCAGCCAACGAGGCCCTGTGCTTTTCATTACTTTTTTTTTGCTTTGCTGCTGCTGTTGTGGCAGCAGTTGTGGCCTCCTCCCGTTGATCCTCCTGAACAGGAATCAATGGTAAATTAAAATTGCGCAACTGTGTCAGGTACAAGCGCAACATTTCCTGCTGCTGCAGACTGTCATTTTCCGAGAGTCACGTTTTTTCGCACGAACATTTTTTGTTCTCTCCCGTTTTTTTGTGTGTGTTGTTGTTGTTGTTGCTGCTGCAGCTATTGTTGGATTTATGCTTGTGCCACCTAGAGTGCACCATTTTAGATGAGTCCTCCATTACGGTTCGACAGACACAGTAAAGTGACTAAGAAATGTTGCTGGCAAATTGGCTGCTACCACCACAAATGCTCGTAAATAAATTCAATTGGCATTCAAAGCTGGGTCGGAGCATATAATTTCAAGACTTGAGCAGAACCTTTGGGATGGGATTTCCTGCCATTTTATTTAAACGTCAGTTCAAGTATTGACTGCATTATTAGGTGGCAGCGAAATGGCCATGTTGACAAATTGGCCAAAAAACTCGGGCAATTTTATAAATAATATATAATATATAATGCATAAAGATAGGAATATAGATAAAGATAGGAATGCAATGAAGATGAAAATGCAGAGGGGAGTAGTTATAAAGATGTAGATGAAGGGTGGAATAGTTATGAAGAGGAAGATGAAGAGTGAAATGGATATGAAATGATAATGATAATGATATGAAATATGAATATGAAGATGATGAGTGGAATAGTTGTAAGATGAAGAGGAAGAGTGGAATAGTTATAAATATGAAGATGAAGAGAGGAATAGTTATAAATATGAAGATGAAGAGAGGAATAGCTATAAAAAAGATGAAAAAAGATGAACAAGAAGAGTGGAATAATTATGCAGAGGAAGATAAAGATGAAGAGTGGAATAGTTATAAAGAGGAAGATGCAGAGTGAAATGGATATAAATATGAAGATGAAAAGTGAGATAGTTATAAAGATGAATATGGAGAGTGGAATGGATATAAAGATGAACTTCAAGAGTGGAATGGATATAAATGTGCATAGATAGTGGTAGGAAGGAAGGTCGATGAGATAAAGGTGTAGACACAGTTTGCTCCGGAGGCAGTATATAAGCAAGTGTGGGTAGAGATGGCAATATTATAGCTTAGATAGTTTGGGGGAGATTTGCATGCAGATCGATATGGATGTGGATGGCAACAAGCATGGAGATAGAAACTGCTCTGGAGAACGAATATATAAATATATATATAAAGAGTACTGATGTAAAGGTGGTGAGATAATGGCATTGAAGGATATATTATGGAGAGACAATAATAAAGAAGGAACTGTGAGGTAGGGGGATTTTCTATTTTTCCACATTTTTCTATATTTTTTCATTTCGCTGATTTTCCTCCCATCATTTCTAACAACTCCACCCTAATGGGAGTGCACACATCCTAAAATGTAGCCTCACTTTTGCCTCAACACAACTTCGCATACTCGTATGCTATGCAGGCAGCATTCCTCGCTGTACAGAAAACCCTTTTCTAAAACATTCCTGCTCCCTCCGGCTGCGTTTGCTCCTTCTATTTTTCTACTTTATGACGGCTAGAACAGAAAACTAAACAACAACAAAAATACGATCAACTTTTTAAACGTTTGCTAATATTTCATTTGAAATTGCTATCAAATTACAGTACCCCCCTCCTCCCGCCCGACTAACTGCAGTCATACATATCACTAATACGCCTCTAACCACAAGCAACCTGATACCTGGCTGCTTGCTGCCCGCTGATATTGCTGCCAGTTTATGACTTTCCGCTAAAAGGTTTAAATATGCATGCTCCCTTTTAAATTTCACTATGCAACCAGCAATTTCCTGACAATATTTTTGCATTTATGTCACAATCAAAGTGTTACACGATCCGAGCGTACCAACTGACACCGTCGTCTCCGCGCACACTCAACACACTCCGCCGCTCGCACAAATGAACTGTGCAGTTCTGGGAAGCGCCCTGACTTGGTCTGCTGCAGCTGTCATTCGTATCATAAAAACGTCGCTTAAACACACCAAAACAAATAAGCTTGGTTGCTGCTGCTGCTGTAGCTGCTGGTCAAGTTATGCATTTCCCCAAAGCGGCTTTAAGTAGTGTATTTACTGCCTGTGCTGCGTGTGCTGCATGTGGTGGCAAAGAAAGTCGCGCACTGCAAACCTGTCGCTTAATGTAGTTAAGTTAATTAATTTCTATCCACCAATACACAGCTCAAGCTCCAACTCGAGCTGAAGTGGCTGGCTTGGCTCTGTGCGAGTACAGCATTTTCTGTGTCGTTATTTCCGACTTGAGAGTGACGTCTAACGTGCGCCAAATGCAGCCTCAACCACCGCCAACAACAACATGAAGAGCAGTAAATGCAGCATTACAGCGCTTGCTATGCAAAAAAAGGAGTAAATCAAGTTGTATAAATAATTATTTTTAAATATCTCGTTGTGTTGAAACTGGAGTATGCACACATGTCAGGGGAGGGAGTGTGGAGTGTTCGATCCCATATAAACACATGTGTTAGTTTGTTCTTGTGTGTGTGTGCTGGCATTCATGCATGCTGCTATGCGGTTATGCAACATATTCTTAGCTGGAAGTGTGGCACTGGCTGCAAGAGGCGTTTGAGCTGATGACGTTCGTTTATTGTAACAAGATGCTCCTTACCAATTTTCCTCTACGGTTTCTGTATCTACGAGTATGCATGAGTTTGTATATATATATATATATATATATATATATATATATATATATATATATATATGTGTGTGTGTGTGTGGGAGCCTGCCTCCTGATGATAGCTGTTGCGCTTAATGAAGCTGAAGGGCATTTTGAAACAATTTTCTAATTTTTTTTTTTTTTTGTTAAGAAATTTATATTTAAATTTTATTTATTTTTGCTCTCTGTTTGATAATTTTTCGCCTGCCACTCCTTTCATTATGAAGTGTGTCTTTTGCACAGAAGGAGAAGGCGGAGGTGCTAAATTGGCTGTGATGGTTTACACTGAGTTAGGCAGATTGTTGATGTATGACATGTATTCCAAAGTAGCAAGTATCTCTAGTTCCAGAGTGCTAGCACAGTGGTCAAATCAAAATTGTCCCGGCTTCTGGAGTTATCAAATATATATAAACTAAAATCTTATCAATTTCCTGACCCGCGCCTTGCTTTTATGGGAGGACTTCTCCATAATGCAGTAGATCACCCCTACACAACAAGAGATTATAACGCATAAGATATATAGACATTCATATTCGTAGAGTGTCTTGTACTGCCATGAAGACTTAACCGATCTAAATCGGTGTAGCAAGTAACGAGCTATTCATAGATTAACTGTAATTCTAATCTCAAAATCTTCAGTCCTCAGTCCACTGCTTGTTTTCCTTTTCAAATTTAATATACTCGTCCTGAGAAAGTCTGAATAGGAATGAATAGAGTCACTCTCAATATAATTGGATGGAGTTTAGATTATTCAATCATCAGGCTCAGTTTGAAAATAGAAAAAGATAATAGTATTAGAAAATAGAGTCGCTTTGAATATAATTTTATCGAGTGTCGATGTCTCATTCATCAGTTACAGTTTGAGAAATAATGAACAGATTCGCTTTTAATATAATTTGATTGAGTTTCGGTTATTCAGTCATCAGTCTCAGCTTGAAAATGAATGAACAGAGTCGCTTTGAAAATAAGTTGATTCAGATTCCGCGAGTCAGTCAGAGTAAATTTCAACCATCATATTACGGAAATTTCTCATTTATATTGAGATTGTAGAAGTACCTCCTTTTGCAGTATGAATTATAACTCAAATAATAGAAATTGTTCTGATATATGTTCGATATATCATATTTAAAATATCGGCGCACCTTCACACTCCTACCGTAGTTTGTAGCAGTGCCACATTGTAAAACTAGTCTTCTTTTATAGTTGTGTCCTCTTTCCAGTTGGTACAAAGTAAAGTTTGAAGCTTCGTCATGGAATCACTCACTCATTTGTATGCTCTCAACTCACTCATTGAGTTGTCAAAAGAGGCTCATACACACTCTTTGAAGTTTTGTCGCTTAATCAGTCAATGCTTGTGACACTGAATTGCATGTTTCAAGTCTAAAGAGAACACGCTGACGTCTCGTTTTTATGTGATTTTTCATTATAAATAAGGTTACATAAGATTTATTCAAGGTCACGTATGGAACAGAAGGTATCCTAAGGTCACTTAATGTCACTTACTGTCACTTAATGTCACTTATTGTCACTTAATGTCACTTACTGTCACTTACTGTTACTTACTGTCACTTAAGGTCACTTAATGTCACTTAATGTCACTTACTGTCACTTACTGTCACTTACTGTCACTTACTGTCACTTGATGTCACTTGATGTCACCTAATGTCACTTGATGTCACTTAATGTCACTTAATGTCACTTGATGTCACTTAAGGTCACTTGATGTCACTTAAGGTCACTTGATGTCACTTAAGGTCACTTGATGTCACTTAAGGTCACTTGATGTCACTTAATGTCAGTTAAGGTCACTTGATGTCACTTAATGCCAGTTAAGGTCACTTAAGGTCACTTAAAGTCACTTAAAGTCACTTAAAGTCACTTAAGGTAACTTGAGGTCTCCTGAGTTCACATCGAAATGATATAACTTTACAGCAGATCACTTGAAGGTAATTCAAAGCTTCAAAGGGTCACATAAGGACACTTCAAATCTTCAAAGGGTCACATAAGGACACTTCAAATCTTCAAAGGGTCACATAAGGACACTTCAAATCTTCAAAGGGTCACATAAGGACACTTCAAATCTTCAAAGGGTCACATAAGGACACTTCAAAGCTTCAATGGGTCACATAAGGACACTTCAAAGCTTCAATGGGTCACATAAGGACACTTCAAAGCTTCAATGGGTTACATAAGGACACTTCAAAGCTTCAATGGGTCACATAAGGACACTTCAAAGCTTTAAAGGGCCACATAAGGACACTTCAAAGCTTCAAAGGGCCACATAAGGACACTTCAAAGCTTCAAAGGGTCACCTAAGGATACTTCAAAGCTTCAAAGGGTCACCTAAGGATACTTAAAAGCTTCAAAGGGTCACATAAGGATACTTCAAAGCCTCAAATGGTCACATAAGGACACTTCAAAGCTTCAAATGGTCACATAAGGACACTTCAAAGCTTCAAAGGGTCACATAAGGACACTTCAAAGCTTCAAAGGGTCACATAAGGACACTTCAAAGCTTCAAAGGGTCACATAAGGACACTTCAAAGCTTCAAAGGGTCACAAAATGGTACTGCACAATCACATGAATTCACGTGAGTGTCACAATACTACTCTGAAGATTGCCATTGTTTCAAGTTGAAATTTTTTGCACTACTCTGAATATAGTTGGAAAGAATTCCATTGACAATTTTTGAAGATGAAATTTTATGCACTACTCTGAAGATAGTTCGAAAGAGATCCATTGCCAAATTTTCAAGGTGAAATTTTATGGAATTCAGATAGTTCCTTTTTTCAGTGTGGGATTTTTTAGGTATTGTCAGGATTGTATTGCCATTGTATGTAGTTGCCACTCAAAATTTTTCTCAATATGAGGAATTGTTTTCGCACCCCCTTTTTATCACCAGGTCAATGAACTGATTCATTTTATTAATTGTCCATATCCCTCAACCTGACTTGCCTCATTCATGTTTGTTCTTCCTCGTGGTAACATTGCTTGGCGGCCCATAGATCCACACTGAAATTTCTGCACTCAGCGTATGAACCGTCTTCTTTGTGCTGCCAGTTTCCTGTGGGCATTTATGAGCTTCATACTACGTTAGCAGTTCATTAAAAGCATGATTAACACTGCTCTGCTCCACACAAACGCCACAACATATTTTCTAATAAAACCAAACGCGCTGCTTGTACCAAGCGATTCTCGTCCTCCTCATCTCCGTCCTCCTCGTCTCCATCCTCCTCACCTCCATCCTCCTCACCTCCATCCTCCTCCCCCTCGCACAAAGAGCAAATACAATAAAACTACATACGTGGTTTTTGTTCAGCGCAGTTCATTCATCATACATAAAAATTGTTGTGTGGTTTTTGTGTTTATTTGTAGTTTTGTTTTAATTTTTTATTATTACGTGTATGTAAACATCTCATAAAGTTGCATGCAACCTGGCCATGGCCATGATACGCGGCATTCCGTTTAATGAACTGCAAACTGCAAACTGCATTTGCCTTGCAATTTTTCATGACATGTTTAAGTGTGTGTATGACCTTTAAGTAACGGTTTCTAATACTGTAAAACTCATGTGTGCATAAGTGTGTTAGTGAGTTTGCATAAGTGTGTTAGTGAGTGTGTTGGTGTGCCTCTGTGACTGTGTTAACTGCAGCATATTTATGGAATTTCTGATCTTGCTGCATACAATACCATGTACTCGTACAGTAAAAATTACGTACAAGTATCGTTTTGTTTAACAGTGTTCCACTTAGTGCAGCACATGCAGCATGCGGCAATTGCACCATGAAATATGGGAGTACACTTTTCTTGTACATCATCTGCATCTGTTTAAATATTTATTTTCTGTTTAACAATTCCACAGAAAGAAATGGAAGAAAAAATGTTCGTCTCAGTTGGCGATGAAAATTTTGTACTGTTGACAGTAAATTGCCAAGGGGGGGGCAACAGGGGGTAAATAAGCCGCCATCCTCTGGCGTTCCATCTTCGAGCTACATTTTCACCAAGCGGTTTTTCCTCATTCATTTGCAAACAGTTTTAACTGCCAACTTCAAGGACCACAGTTATTTGTGCTGTCGTTGCACGGCCTTCTGGCTGGCTGGCTGGCTGGCTCCCTGTCACCGCTCATCAGCCATGGTATTTTGGCTTATTGCCCGCTGTGCTTGGAGATTTTTGGTTTTTACTGCTACCGCTTTAATTAAATCCCAGTTACACATTTTGCTGCTTGTTTATTTTTCCACTTCACAGTCGTATTCTTCAGACGTACTCCAGAGCCCTGCTTGCTTTCTGCGCTGTACTTGCTCCTGATGCGCGGTCTTTTTTGCTATTTGTGGTATTCTTGTGCTGGCGTTCTTGTTTTGTATGTCTACTAAAATTATGATGAACTGTTGTCTATGCCAATATTTAAAGTTTTTCTTCCACCTCGTTCTGCATTCTCTGGCATTCATTTCATATTTCAGTCATCTCCAATTCGCTGAGGCTGGTCTGTGTGCGCCGCTTGTGCCCAGTTTTTTCCACTCTTGTTGCTGTTTCTTTAATTATGAGTACATTTGGCAACACAACTGCGCACATCATCTTCCACAGCTTGTTTGTGGATATTTAAATGTTTTGGTAAACGTCATATTTCATTAATGCCCAGCATGCTTCTCAGCGGTCTTCTCGTTACCAGGTGTTCTCTTGTAGCTCTTTTTTTATTCTTTTGTGGCATTGCATCTTGAATAGTTTCTGCGACTGCATTTGTCGTTGTCTCTCTCTCATTTCAATATACCCGCATTATTGAATTGTGGCTCAGTTTCCCTTGATTTATTTTACTTGCTTGCTTGATTTATGCTTCATTCCATGGTTGTGCAATTTTTCTGCCTTGCTCCGACTTATGATTAACTGAATTTCTGTTTAATTGCATTACAAGTTGTTGCGATCTATGATTTATGATAATTTTTATTACAATTGAAAGGAACGAAGCAAATGAAATATTAAGTAAGCGATACTAAATGAGGCAAGAACCGTTTTAAGGAACTTGTTCGGAGCAGAACAGAACAGAAGTACAATTTCGAAGGCAAGCAAAGAGCGAATTAATTTCGAAGGGTAGAAAATATGGAAAGTTACGCTTAAAGAGTGTATTCCAGAGAGACTTATATAAGAATTGAACAGCTTTTGGTATCACACCGTTCGGTGGTCTGAGTGAGTTGGTCTGTAGACCGGTTACCACGATAACCTAACCTAACCTATCACACCGTTCCAGAAAGAATATTACTGCAATTGAATACCTTCTGGTACCACACCGTGTCCTTAGATAGGGAACTTCGGACAACACTGGTTATAACTGTACCAAGATTCAATACCAAGGTTTAAATGTACCAAGATTCAATGCCATAGTTTAAATGTACCAAGATTCAATACCATGGTTTCAATGTACCGAGATAACAAAGGAGACTTGCAATAATGCTAATGGAAGCTTTTTTCTATTGTATCCAAAATTCGTCATCAGTTTTTCCAACGCATGATTGGTTCTAAACATAGTTAGAGTTAAAACAAACAATAATGGCAAATTGAGAACATTTTCCTCCCTCTCTAAGATTTCAGTTTGAAACGAAGACTACTCGAAGGCTATTTATATTCAGGAAAAGTGGACTTGAGGATAATATCTACAATGAATTCTATGCCATCACCACGAACAATTTAGTTTGAGCTGCTCCAGGAAAGTTCTGACTGAACCAATTCCAAATTCTTAACTATTATTACCATATTCAGTTTTTGTTGAGGAAGGAGATTTGTTGATTAATTCCGAATGTATACTCTATATAGTATACAGATTCCTAGTTTTCGAGATGTAGAGAGTTCCGAAACAACTTAAGGACAATTGTCACTCACACTGTTTTGTCACACTGAATGTATTCAACTTTAAAGAATATGTTTTTATGCAAAAAGAGTGGCTTAAACAAAGAAGATCGAGATATTGCCTTACATGATATTACTTTATCAGCATGACTGATCTTCCAAATCGTTTGGGAGGGTTCCGGAAATACACATAATCCGAATATAAAGTCAGCTTGACTGATCTTCATAATTGTTTGGGAGGGTTCTGGAAATACACTTAAACCGAATATAAAGTCAGCTTGACTGATCTTCATAATTCTTTGGGAGGGTTCCGGAAATACACTTAATCCGATATAAAGTTAGCTTGACAGATCTTCAGAAATGTTTGGGAGGGTTGCGGAAATACACTTAATCTGAATATAAAGTCTGCTTGACTGATCTTCATAATTGTTTGGAAGGGTTCTGGAAATACACTTAATCCGAATATAAAGTCAGCTTGACTGATCTTCACAAATGTTTGGGAAGGTTCCGGAAATACACTAAATCCGAATATATAGTCAGCTTGACTGATCTTCCAAGTCGTTTGGGAGGTTTCCGGAAATACACTAAATCCGAATATAAAGTCAGCTTGACTGATCTTCATAATTGTTTGGGAGGGTTCTGGAAATACACTTAATCCGAATTTAAAGTCAGCTTGACTGATCTTCACAAATGTTTGGGAAGGTTCCGGAAATACACATAATCCGAATTTAAAGTCAGCTTGACTGATCTTCAGAATTGTTTGGGAGGGTTCCGGAAATACACTTAATCCGAATTTAAGGTCAGCTTGACTGATCTTCACAAATGTTTGGGAAGGTTCCGGAAATACACATAATCCGAATATAAATTCAGCTTGACTGATCTTTATCATTGTTTGGGAAGGTATAAATACAATGTGAAGATGGGGACTTTAATCTCTGTACCTCAGAGCACTAATTTGTTCCGGAAATTCATCGATTAAAGTCCTCATCTTCACATTGTATTTATACCCCCCTCCTAAAAGATTTGGTTATCAATAATGCTGACGTTTTATACGGATTTAGTGTACTTCCGGAACCAAATAGTCCTCTGGGATACAGTTTCTAAGAGTAAGAGTATCCCTAATCTTAGAGTAAGAGTATCCTTAATCTTAGATTAAGAGTATCCTTAATCTTAGAGTAAGAGTATCCCTAATCCACCTTAAATAATTCCAATTGAATCCTGAGAATTATAATATTGCCCTTAGAGTCAACTCCAGGAATCAAATGATACAATATTGCGTCTCTCTCTTCAAGTGTGTTGGGAGAAGTTTCCTCAGACACTTCTAACCTCAGGTGATACTCTTTTTAGGGTGGATATAAAACATCCTGGAAGTTTATATCCAGGTCATATATCGAATTTTTTCCTCTGCTTTTCCTAAGCTATCTGAATATACTCATTCCTCTAGAATGTGTCTGGAATCGTCTTCACTTTTGAGAGCAAAACTTCTTGACAACACAAAACAAAAGTATACAGCTCATCCTTTCTTTTTTCCATTCATCTCAATTCATTGCCTCTGCATTTGATTGGATTGGAACACATCCTCCACAGAAAGGCTGACTCCAGGCGAGGCAAGTGAACCCTCCCAATTTACCTGCAATTACAGAAACAGTTACAATGCCAATAAAACGCCGCTGCATTCGGAGTTAATGCAAACAAACTGTGTGAGCATTTAGACGAAGGGGAGGTGGCGAGGGGAGCGCACAAAGGAAGGAAATGTTCGCGGTAAAGAGCTAAACGGCAAGACATGTGTAACCTAAGCGTGCGAACCCAAAGCGCAATTGGAGTAATTTATGCAGCTTAGCAAGCGCGAAACGTCAAAAGAATTGGCAGCTACATGACTACCAAACGGCAAAGGCGCAGCAGCAGCAGCAGCATGGACAGGGGCAACAATAACAACAACAACAACAATAGCAACAACAGCCATAACAGCACAACAATGCAACATGCAGACAGGCAGCAACAATAGCGCAAAAACAGTTATTCTTATTACAACAAAAGTTCATTGCCTGATTTGGCGGTTGATGGTGGTATGCTGCTAGTGCCGCTTGCTGCTGCTGCTGCTGCTGATGGTGGTGGTGGTGGCGGCGGCTCTACTCTTGCCGTTGCTGCTGCTGCTACCGCAACAGGAAATGCGTTGGTGGAATTGCACACGGCTTAGCGTACCTTGGCCTGGCATGCATACTTCTGAGCTGGCCAAGCAAAGACGCCGTCCTCGCTATCTCCAAAGACTTAGTTTGAGACTTTTTTTGCGCCGTTTTATCTTATTGTGTCTTTGGCCTCCTTTGTGTGTAAGTTGGGGTCCGCGCGCCTGCTCTTGCACCTCTTGCGTGTGTGTGCTTGCAACATGAAATGAACTTTTTGCAATTGGCAAATGTTGTTGTTAATGTGGCTGCTACCACAGCGCTACCAGTTACCAGGCACTCAGCCAACAAACGAACGAATGATCAAATCGCATCGATCGAGGTGTTTAATGATAACTGTATGTATACACACCGACTCACTCGCGCACACACAAACACACATATGCACTCATGAGCGGTGCAGTACTCGTATGTACTGCATGGATTTTCTTGTTAAACTGTTGGCAAATGTGGCCCCCGATACTCTCTGCTCATGTGCAATTTCGATTGAATTTATCTTTGGCAGCTTCTTGGCCTGGGTTATTGCTGCTGCTGCTGCTGCCGCGGTAGCAACTCTTGCGGCATGGCGAACAGTAAAAATGTAATTTTGCGAGTAATTTGTGCAGTAATAAAGCTATAATTTGTTGGATTAACAGTTTTTCCTCTCGTGGTTTTCCATTTATTTTGTTCTTCCTTTTTTTCTCATCCTTTTTTTTGTTGCCAAATTTTTTTCACCAATTTTGTTCGCCTTGTTTTGGTAAATTTGTGTAAAACTCCTCTCATTGTAGATAAATCGTATAAAGTTCATGTGTTACAAGCTTGGAAATGATTGCCTGCGCATCGTTTGGGGGAGGGGGCGAGGCGGAAATAGCAACCAAATTGAGCACACAGTTCAAGCCTTAGTTAGCCAAATGTTGCTCCTGCTCGTGGTAAATCTTCGAAATGGATTTTCACCAGTTTAGGTAAATGGCGTGTCTCTGCGATTTGCTGCTTGCTGCATTTTAAAACTGCATTTTTGTGGTCAGGCATCCATGGAAGTGCTGAAGCGAGGAATAAATTGAATTTTCTGGCAATCAGGGATTCCCACCTCAGCTCTGTTGCCAACTGGAATACAGTTACCATGAAATATTACTAACAATTTTCTTTTGAGGAATTGTGTTTAGTTTTTCTTGGCCATTATTACATAAAGACTCATCTTTTTATATGGGTTTAGATGGCTTCATTACAGAGAGGGAGGAGAAGGGTTTCAGGGTGTTATACACTGCGACCTGAAATATCTATTGTGGTGGAGAAGGATTAATACATTGTTTTACGTCAACTTCGATATGTTGATATCTGCTATCTGTGTATGTGATTTTAGGAGGACTTTAAATGGTATTTTGGTATATTTACTTGCGGGTAAGTTTGCAACATAGAAGTCCATGTTTTATAGAGAAATGTTTTCAGTTACAACGGCTAAATTGGGCTGGTCCACGTATTGCGAATGAGTGACAACGATAAAGCAATTTATTCACTATAAACAAAAAACGAAGCCGCCAAAAAATAAGATGGAAAGACACCGTAGACGTCAACGCAAACTACAACGGTTTCAAAAACTGGAAGACGATTGCAAAAGATCGGGACGTCTGCAGGGAAAATTTGTGGGAGGTCAAGGTTCAACTAGGACCGTCGAGCCAACAATGATGATGATGATGTCAATTATATATATTACTTCCGCCCTAAAGCTTTCTGAATGTTATCAATCGTATTATATATATATTCCTTCCTATATTTTCCAGCTTGATATTTTTCCTTCAGATTTGTTTACGATTTCGATATTAAAGTTAAGTTCAGAGAGGAAGAGAGGGGTATTCATTCAGTTCATTTTGTGCCCGGCATTAAGGCATATCTGATAGATCGAAAGGTCGCGGTGTTTTAAATCCCCTACACACAATAATAAAGCATAATCTAAGGATTAGTTTTTGGCGTGCGTTTAGCTTGGTCACAGATGTAGTGGGGGGAGTAGAGTAAGTGGAAATAGAAGCAAAGAAAGGAGTTCAGAACCCGGTGCAGATGAGGGAATAAGGTATAAGAAGGGCAATCATGAGTTAACCCCACAGCAAAAGACGCGCTTGGAAGTGGTTGTGAAGTGATTCAGGATATAAAGGGTGTCCCAACAAGAACGCAATTTTTAAATCTGGCAACATTCGAAGTGTCATTGTTTGACATTTGAACAATTGTTATTGTTTGCTAGTAGAAGGTACGAGGTTAGTAAAAATGGAGCACTACACGAATGAACAACGCATTCTCATTGTGAAATTGTTTTACCAAAATGGTGAAAGTTTTGCGGTCAATTTGGGGTCAGAATAATGCTCCAAAAGAGTCAACTGTAAAGAGATTAATGGATAAATTTGCCGAAATTGGGTCTGATAGTGATGTAAAGACAACAACGCGCCATCGACCAGGTCGATCGACCGAAAATGTCGCAGCTGTACGTGATGATGTCGCTCAAACTCCATCCACCTCAATTCGACACCGAGCTCAGCAAATTGGTGTCTCCAAATCCACTATGCAGCGAATTTTGACGAAAGATTTGCATCTTCATGCATACAAAGTTCAATTGACTCAGGAACTGAATTGGGTATTGGAGAGACAACATGAAAATGCTGATTTTGCCGCTAAAATCATCTTCAGTGACGAGGCCCATTTCCATCTTGATGGCTTCGTCAATAGGCAGAATTGTCGCATTTGGGGTGAGGAAAATCCTCGAGTGATTCACGAGAAGCAAATGCATCCTCAACGTGTCACTGTGTGGTGTGGTTTTTGGACTGGAGGAATCATTGGACCTTTTTGTTTATGAAAATGAGGCAGGTCAAGCGCAAACAATCAATGGTGTTCGGTATCGTGAAATGATAACCAGTTTTTTCTTGCCTCGAATTGAAGAAATTAATGTGGAGGGCATGAGGTTCCAACAAGACGGCGCCACATGTCATACAGCCAGAGAAACAATTCAATTCAATTTATTTAAAATTTAAAAATTGCGCTCTTGTTGGGACACCCTTTATGAGCAGCACGGATGAGGACGTACTCATTTGAAAAAACATACGATTCAACTAACCACAGTACCAGTCAAAGATAGGCACTGCCCTCTCTCACCCGCTATGCCGGAAATTTAGTGCACCGAAATAGATAAGACGCTAGTTTTAGGAGTAATATAGATAAGCAACAGTGCTTGGAGCAACTGGACGATGGTTATCAGGAATCCAGGGAAACAGATGTTGTCTAGATGCCAGGAAGCTGCATCAACAGACACTAAAGGATGAGTATCCCTTACAGCACCTAGAGGGTATCTTGAGCAGAATATATAATAATTCCTTGAACTAATAATTAAGCTCTGAAGTTTCCCATAGTTGAATGTAAAGTACAAATTCCTCCTCGACTCTACTTTAAATAGTTCACCGTTCATAGTTCAATAGAATGGTTGTTCTAGATAGATACTTAATATCATTCCTCATATATTCCTTCTGCCAGCAGAAACCTCGCAATTTATAGAGACGCTTTGTCCTCCGTGTTCCACTGTGTTTGCATGATGAACACAGTTGTTCACGAGTTTCTTCGCGAGATCATTAGTTTCCGCAACTAATCTATTCCAACTAAGCATTCATTAAACAAATTCATATGTTCCAACAACTTATTTCACACGCATCCCACAATGAATCCCTATGTTTGCCTTAATTTATTTTAATTTCATTAAAATTGCATTTCTTGATATAAAAATAAAATCTCAGCGAAAAAAAATTCACACAAAGTGCAACCAACTGCACATGATAGTACAACAACAACAATCATAATAGTGAGTTTACCAACAACAACACCAACAGCAGCAGCAGTAAGTAAGGTAGCGATGAGGCGCACTGGGCATGGATAAACACAACAACAAACATGCTTAAACTAATTACATAAATTTCAACGCAATCTAAAAGCGCACCAGTATGACTCTCCCGCAGTAGGAGCAGCAGCAGCAGCAGCAACAGAGGCAACCGAACGCCTGCCGCCTTTGCCGCATGTAATGACATTCGCAACTAGTTCAGTCCACGATTATCGGCTACTGGGATCTCTCTGCTCCAGCCTTTGCCTCTGTCGCTGCAGTTGATTTTCCTCTTTTTGTTACAATTTTCAAATGCAACAATTTTGTGCTGCATTCTTCTATAATATCACACTCCCATACAGCATTAGCCGCAATTGCAGCAAAGGAGTTGCTTTAATTTAAAACGCAACCGCGGCTGCTGCGGCGCTTGATGCTTAGGCACATGATGCACACACACACACACAGTCATCTGAGCGAGGACTGGCAGCAACTGTTGCCATTTAAGTTGTGCGTTGTAGCGCTGGCCACACTCTTTCCAGCTGTAGTAGCACTTTAGCTGCTCACACATGCAAGTAAATGCAGTATGCAGCAGGCAGGCAAGGCACCTCAGCCACCGCCAAAATGCCAAGGCATCTAATTAGAATTTTATTTTTATGTGTTAAGCTTGCAGCACTCTCTCACGTGCACTTACACTGAAATATTAGCAGATGCCCAGAAGGAAAAGTTTCGATTGTAGCTCATGTCATGCATGGACACAATAAACCCGACTCAGACGTCATCGCATCTTTCCGAGCGTGTGTTGAAAATTTCTTTATTACTTTGTTGTTTATGGCGGACATTTAGAAGCAGTGGCGGATTCAGCTCAATTTGAGCAGTGAAGGAACAGGATTAATGAAAGTCCTCACAATATTCTTAACTCTTGCCCATATCATATTTCTAGTACCCTCTGGTATCAAAGTTTTAGGCGATTTACTAGTTCATGTGCTCTAAATAGATAGCACGTAGTTTAGTGGGACGTGTCTTCTCAAATGTGTACCATGAATGCTAACTGGGTTTGTTCAGACTCTCCAAATTTGTCGCTACTTCCTCAATATCTAACACAGTTCTCCAGATTGAAGTAATTTACTGTATCAACTTCTCCCTTTGGCCTTCTATGTGTTTTAATGAACTGTATTAACTTTTCCCCTTTTGTTCTTAAAATTATCAATCAATCATTATCATGAACAAATTACCAGAACGAAATTAGAACTCAGCCTTCTCTTTCACTGAAACCATTAATGGCACAAAATATTTCTCCGATTATCCAGAGAAATTACATTTTTATCACAAAAAAGTATTGATCGAACGAAAGAGATTGTGAAGAAAGATATATTAAAGAAAAATATATTGAAGCCAGAGATATTAAAGAAAGAGATATTGGAGAAAATTATATTGAAGAAAGAGATCGTGAAGTAAGCGATATTGGAGAAAAGGATATTGAAGAAACATATATTGAAGAAATACTTATTGAAGAAAGAGATAATGAAGAAAGGGACGGAATGGTAGAGAGAAAAAGTGTATTGAGAGAAATCGTGACACTGACAAAGGGATAAGGTAGACTCAGAGAGACGGATACACGACAGAGAATAAAGAGTGACGGAACAGCAGTGACAGATCAGATCTGACAGAGAGAGAGAGATAGATAGATAGAGAGAGAGAGAGAGAGAGAGAAAGAGAAAGAGAAAGAGAAAGAGAAAGAGAGAGAGAAAGAGAGAGAGAAAGAGGGCCAATGCTAAAAAAACTTTACTGCATCCCTTTGTGAAAGGTTGCAATAACACTATAACATAATTTGAAAAGCTTTATAAAAATTTAAAGGCAATTTTACGCCTCTAAAAGTGATTTTATAAAGACTATAACTTCGTATAAAACGAAAAATTGCTTTTAGACATAACCTTTGAAATCTTTATAATGACTTATAATGTTTCTTATAAAGCTTATTGAGTTTGTCACTTTCCTTCGTTTGAAGGTATTATTATAGCTCTATAAAGGCATTGATATATCCTATACATCTTCTCTGCTAATGCCTTATATGCTTTTTATAAATCTTAGTGAGTTTCTTTGGTCACTTCCCTTTATTTGAGAGCATTATTACAGCTCTGCTCTCTTTATAATGCCTTATATGCTTTTTATAAATCTTTGTGAGTTTATTTGGTCACTTCCCTTTACCTTAGAGCATTATTACAGCTCTATAGTGGCACTTATGCCTTCTACAAAACTGCTCTACTAAATGCTATAATATGCTTTATAAACCCTCTCTAAAGGTTATTTAACCTGTATAAGGAAAGAGTATGAAAAAAGCTCGTATGGACTCCTCGTAACTACTTCTGTATTCCCTCAGATATTTGATAACCTCAACGGAACATTTTGTCCTCTGCTACGAACATTTTTTCATAGGTTGTTAAGTACAATTTTCCTACTGGGTACATGTCACTTACACTGCCCGTAGCAGCATTTTTAATTATTTTTTTCTGTTTTAATTTTTTTTATGTTTTCTGTGTTAGTTTTTCCCGCAAATTGATAAAATGCCAGCGCTAGCTTTGTGCTTCCTTGCTCATGAGGCCATATTTGCGCGTTGGCCCTCATGGAAATGAGTTTGCGTACAGCGTTTGGATGTGCAGTGGCAGTGTCACATTCTTCTGGTGGGTTCCTTTTTAAATTTTTATTTTATTTTTAATTTCTTTATCAAAGTTTTTTTGTCTGTTTGTGTGTTAATTTTTTTGCTGTTCATTTAAAGCGTGCCAATTTTTGCAGTTGTTTATAGTATTTTCCCCCTGTGTTAGGTTGTTGTAGTCATTAGCGCATATCGCTGCCCCCATACTTGGCAATGGCGATTGTTGCAGTCGGCTGCCGCTTTGGGTGTTGCTGCTGGTGGTGTCTGAAATGGCCAATTTCTTGCGGCTCCTGCCGCTGATGCTGTGGTGTGTTGTGTGTTCGCTTAGATGACTTCCTTATGGCATTTCAGATAGTGTTGCCTTGCTTAGTATGCTTAATTTATGCAGAAAGTCAACAATTAATTTAAATGATAAGATTTTCCTTTTCACATTAAATTGATAAGGGAACAAAAACTGTAGGCTTAGATTTGTAGGCAAAGGCAGGCATTCGATGTTGTTGCATGCTTACATGACGTGACAATTTTTGCCGCACATTATGCAAATTCCATTGGAAAGGCATTTTGCAGTTAATCAGTGAGTTTTACTATAATAGAAATGATCGAATTAGGTGCTTCATGAGCCCCTTAGATCAGTGAGTGACTGGTTGGGACACTTGCAACTGTTTTTCTTAGGCGTAGTAAACTAGTTCATGTGGTAAATTGTGAACTCGCACAGTTCTTTGACACCTGATGAGGTCTGCCGTTGCTGCTGCTTATGTTGGCAAAGGTGTTTATCATTTTGCAGCTACTGCCACGCATGGCAATGCCGTCAATTGTTGTGTTGCGGCATACAACTGTATTTCTTGGTTGCCACTGCTTGCCACTGTTGTGTTATTGTATTTCTTTTCTCATACGCCGCTGCCAATATCAATCAATTACCTTTTTATGCTATAATCTACGCACATGGAAGCAGATGCGTGCCACACAGCAAATGATGACATTGCAGTATGCCTTCGGCCAAGCGAAAAATTGCTACCGCTGCTGCTTTGCGGCTCTCCGTTGACTGCCAATGCAGCAACCCAGCAACTGACCGACCATACCAGAGTCAGATAAACGCAATCACACTGAAGCATATTTCTCCAAATGCCTCTCTTTGCCTGTCTTTGAGCGGTTTGCTTCAATTGAAATTTTTATGCGCTTCCCTGCGTTGTGTGTGTCTGCCGCTGGTGCTGCTTCGGCTGCTGCTGCTGCCATCATTTTTGCATCAATACAATGCTAGGCATTTAAAAATTTGTTCTCCTCATTAAATGTTATTACGTGCAGCTTGTGGCATAGCTGAAAATGTTGAAATGCCAATCGAAAGACGCAAGCAGAGAACTTGTTTTCTTTCCTTCACTCAATCGCGGCACTTGCCTACTTGACTATGATAAATGTGAACAACCTTCGTTGCTACTTATTCTAAATTTTGCTACTCACAAAAATTTATCTCTTAATCTGCGAATAAAGTGTTGCTTAGGCGTGATGATGCAACATTGCATCCTGTTTTGCCACCATTTGCCACTAAACTACGGTGTAGAGTGAGTTTACGTATGGGACTTTGGATGTGTATATGGGACTTGATGTGCGTGTTTGTGTATGTGTGTTCTTGTGTATGTGTGTATGGGTTTGCTCATGTGTCAGTGAGTGCAAGAACTGCTTATATAATGTCTTAATAGCAGGAAATCTTGCGGTACACGTCATCATCAATGCTAATTTTATGCTGCGGGATAAATATTTAAATGCAAGCAGCAGCAGCAGCAACAGCAGCAGTGGAAAGAACTACAAAAAAACTACGCTTCATCTCTCTCTGTCGCTGACGTTTCAGCAGCATGCAGCATGCGAGTGTGGTGCTTAAATTGTCAACGGATGCGAAACTTTTGTTGCACAACATTTTCATTGCGCCATTGGGTGTCATAAAGACGTGCAAGAAATGCATTCTTCGCTCGCTTCGTTCTAGCCTGGTGCTCTGCCAAAGGCGTCACGTTTTTTGCCAACAAGAACCAATTTTTCTTTTTTTTTTGGTTCTTTTGAAAGAATTTTTGAAAATACTTTTCTTTTTATATTAAAAAAAAAACCTTTTTGTGTGATATATTTGTGGTAAAAAGTTTTTCTGTAAATTTTTTTTTGATAATTTTTAAAAACTTTTTTTTAAAATATTTTTGGTGAATATGCTTTTCACTTTTTTATATATTTATTTCTTATATTTTTTGGTGTCTTTAATTTTTATATATTTATTTTTTATAGTTTTTTTGTATTGTATGTTTATATAATTATTTTTAATATATTTATTTTTTTATATTTATTTTTTATATATTTATTTTTTATATTTTCTGTCTTTATTTTTTATGTTTTTTATATATTTATTTTTATATATTGTTATGTTTGTTTTTCTCTTTTTTGTCTTTATTTTATATACTTTTTTGTATGTATTTATTTTTATATATGTTTTTATGTTTGTTTTTTATCTTTTTTGTTTTTAATTTTATACATATTTTTTTATGTATTTAGTTTTATATATATTTTTTTATGTATTTTTTATATATATTTTTATGTTTTTAATTATATATATATATATATATATATATAAATATAAATATATATATATATATATATATATATATATATATATATATATAAATATAAATGTATATATATATATATATATATATATAAATATAAATATAAATATATATATATATTTTTTTTGTTGTATGTATTTATTTTTATATATATTTTTATGTATTTATTTTTATATATATATTTTTAATGTTTTTTTCATATATATTTTTATGTATTTATTTCTATATATATTTTTAGGTATTTGTTTTTATATATATTTTTATGTATTTATTTTGATATATATTTTTTATGTGATTTTTTTGTTATATATTTTTTTATGTATTTATTTTGATGTATGTATTTTATGTATTTATATATATATATATATATATATATATATATATATATATATATATCTTTTTTGTGTATTTATTTTGATATATATTTTTTATGAATTTATTTTGGTATATATTTTTATGTATTTTTTTTATACATATTTTTGTGTATTTATTTTTATATATATTTCTATGTATTCATTTTTATACATATTTTTATGTATTTGTTTTTATATATATTTTTATGTTTTTTTCTTGTCTTTATTTTTTATAGTTTTTTTATATATCTATTTGTATATATATATTTTTATGCTTGTTTTTTTTTATATATTTTTGTCTTTATTTTTTTATATATTTATTTTTTGTATATTTATTTTTTATATATTTTTTTTTTATATTTATTTTTAATATTTTTTTGTTTTTGTTTTTTATGTATTAATTTTTGCTTTTTATATTTTTTGTTTTTATATTTATAATTTTTTTTTGTATTTATTTTTAAATATATTTTTTGTTTGTTTTTTATTTTTTATATCTTTTGTTATACTTATTTTTATGTGTTTCTTTTATGTTGGTTTTTTTATTTTTTTGTCTTTTTTTTATATAATTATTTCTTATATTATGTGTCTTTATTTTTTTATGATTTTTTATATATATTTTTTTATTTTTGTTATTTTTTTTATTTTTTGTCTTTATTTTTTAATTTTTGTTTTTTATATTTTTATTTGTCTTTATTTCTTATATTTTATTTATATTATTTTTATATTTGTTTTTTTTTTAAATATTTTTTCATATTTTTTGATGCTATTTTTCTGGTCAATATTTTTTGATATTATTTTTTTTTTTGTTATTTTTCTGATCAATGTATTTTTTATACTATTTTTCTGGTCAATATTTTGTTGTGTTATTTTTCTGTCAAAGTATTTTTGATATTATTTTTTTATATTATTTTTTTTGTGATATTTTTCATTTACTTTTTTTGGAAATTTTTTTTTCTGATACCTTGTTCTTGTGATATTTTTCTGTTGAAATTTTTTTGGTAAAAATTTTTTTTTTTCATGTTCAGTGATTTTTTTTGTGTGATTTTTTTGCCACTGCCAAATGTTAACTTCACTTTCCTTAAAAGTTGCACTTGCCATTGTTTTGGGACATGGACAAAGAATAAGTTTACTTTTCCCCACGTTTGTCACTTACCTGCATGTGAATTCGGTTTCGCCCAAACATAATTCCAGGCAATCACGTCTCGATGTCACTGGCACCGAGCGCTTTGCATGCCCAATCAGCTTGTAGCCCTGCACACGATCGACACACCAAGCACGTGCGCATGGTCGCACACCCAGGCATGATTTTTGTGCATAAATTGTGAAGACAGGGAATTGCGATTTGGTGAGAGCGCCTGTGGGAAAAAATTTTAAAATATAAATTCTGTTTTTTTAAAGCAAAAATATATCTAAAAAATATGAAAAAATTTTGTTTACAAATTTTAAACAAAGTCCTCTTTTAATCGACAATTAAAACTTAATTATCACTGTAAATTTAATCAACTTTAATTGAACGATGGCAGCCTTTCCAGCCATGCCGTGCCTACTCTCCTTGTATGTGTATAAATGAATAACTCTAAATTACACCCTGCCAAGTTAAACACAACTCTCTTAACTATTTAATCATCTCAGCTTTTTTGGCTCTCGCTACTTGTAAAGCCTTTTGCAGCCACCACCGCCGTCTCCGCTCAGTTTTAATCACTGACCGCGTATTTTCAATTAAGTGGCTCAATTCCTTCCCGCTGCGCCGTGTTGTTCGGTGCTGTGCTCATGCGGCGTCTGTTTGCGCAATTGTTCGCGGTCGCATTCTGCCAATTCATGCAAACACATCGGTTTCATTGATCGGTCCTATTAGTCTTGCGACTGGCGCTAATAACTTGTCTGCTTAAAGCCAACTTATTCCGCAACGAGATTCGCAAATTCTCTGCTTTTACTGTACTCACTTCCAAATACGATAAAGTGATTAATTTAAAAAAATTCCCCAAATGGTTTGTTTGCTAATCTATTGGCACTCCTAAGGGGGGTCCGCATTGTTTTTATTGTTATTTGGTGCTGATCAAAGCTTTCGCAGTTGGTTGTTGAAAATGATAAGGAAACTGTTGCCAATTTTTATTGAGAGCAATGTTATCTGAGCTTAGTCTGAGAATTCAGATTTTCCAGATTAATCACAGGTGATTCACCCCTCTGTTCAATTACGTCCTAATCTGATCTGTTTGAAGCAAGATTTTTTGGATTGGAAATGGCACTTGGAGAAGTAGAATTGCTGAGAGTTAGAAATGGTTCTGCACAAATCAACAAATTGATTGGTTCAGCTTCGGTTTTGGAATGAAATTAGCTTCGGTTTTAGAATGACATTGTGTAAGAGAGCCTCTATTCAGTTATCCAGGTAGGTAAAATATGTTGGGACGTTCTTGATAGAAAGCTTCTCTGGAAAACACACGTTGAACTAAAGGTAGCGAAAAACTATCAGCTTTTTGGCAGGGCAAGAGAATCTTTGACAAGACATGAAGTATGGCTCCTTCGAAAGTCTTTGGATTTATAAGGTAATGATCGGACCCATAATAACTAACCTACACATCTGTGGGGGAAAATATTGTTTCTCAAGGGGGTGAAATCTGCCCTAAGTAGACTACAGAGAACTATGGCTATTTGTTGTTCTGGGGCCTTCCCGACAACCTCTGGACCCTGCCCGACAACCTCTGGACCCTGCTTTTGATGCACCGCTGAATCTTCCCGCCTTAGATGTGTTTATGGAAAGAGGAGCCCTAAAGGCCATCTGTAGGTTAGAGGGGTGGTTGGGTACGCTTTGGAATAATGAAAATATTGTTGTCACTGACATAGATATTGCTTCCGTTGTATGCCCATTGCTTCAATGCGCGTGTATCCTATTACAGAAAGGAGATATTACATAATTCCAGAGGTTCTATTATGGTATGATCGTACTACTGAGCCCGGTAGGTAGTATTTACAGTCGTATTTTCACTGACGGCTCAGGAACAGATATTGGATCGGGTTCTGGGGTTTTCGTGGAGATCAACTGTGTTCAGCCCCATTACATCCTGGTCGTCATGCATCTGTTTTTCAGGCGGAAGCTTTTGCGATCCTAAGGGCGATGGAGTATCTGGCGGAAAGTACATAGACTGGCAGAAGTATTTGTCTCTGCTATAACGGTCAGGCCCTTGTCATTTCCAAGTTGGTGCTGTTGTGCAAATCCAGATAGATTAATGCTGGAACGTATAATAATCTTATGCTAAAATAGATTTTAAGCACACATGGGGGTGATGGGGAATGAAGTTGCGGATAAACTGGTGAATGAAGTATCTGAGTCCATTTCTACTGATCCGGAACCTGTTCTTCCCGTACCTTTTGCTGACTTTATTGGGTTACCTGTGCATCGACCTATAATCGCGAAGGGGGGGGGGGGGAGCAGATGGGCAAAGGGTATGCTACCTGTTAATTCCGATAGAAAGCCAAGGTTTCTTCTGTCACATAGGAGAGACTGCTGGCTTCTGGTAGGACTGATGACGGGCCATTTTGCTTGGACTGAGCATATTCATAGGCATTGCAGATAGTGCACTTTATCAGACTTCTGCAGAAATTGAGATGGTGTACCACTTTTTGTGCCTGTGCCTGTTTTCGATGGAATCAAGTTCAGTAATTTCAATCCGGAATCTCTGATTTGCATTTCTAAATGTAGCAACCAAATTACAGATTTTGAGAAATATTTCAAGCGTGGAGAATACTATAATTGAGAAACTAAATACTGCATATGAAGGCTTTAATTATATTCGAGCCCTTGAGGCATTTTGACCAGTCTCTATAATTTATTAGTCCTTATTTTAAACTTATTCTCCTCAGTTTTACCCTCAGTTTTTATCCCCACATTTCGACACCTCTACAAAAATAGCTCTGTTTTTTTCCATTTCTTTTTTGATTTCTTAATCTTATTAACTCTCAGCAGTTTACGATCAAAACTGAAGCAAGCCTTGTGCTTCGCTTCGCTATATAGTCACCTGGCAGTTTGTCCGCATTCGCTGAGAAGAGCACGCACAATCCTGTTTCGTAATTAACCGCCTGACAAGTTTCGTTGCTTTGACATGCCTCCAGACAATCAGTCAGCATCAGAGTGCCCGGTAATGAATCCAGCATTTTGTCTGGCGCTGAGAAGACGTAACTGTAAAACAAAACAATAAAATTAAATTTAAAATTACAAAAACATAAAAAAGTCGGCAAAATGAGGAAAAATTTCATTTCATTAAAATGCCAACGAAATGCAATTTTCATTTTTAGTCATAATTAATTGTTTGGAAATTTTTCAACTGCTTTTTAACAAATTTTGATGAATTGTGTGTGATTAATTGCCAATTATAAGTGTGTGGTGAGCCTGCCTGCCTGCCAGTCTAGCTATCTGCCTGCCGGTGTAGCTAACTGTCTGCTCTACGCTGCACTCACTCATTCACAGTTGGCCTATTCCTGCCGCCGCTACTCTGACAAATGATTCCCGGCTTTGTTTATTTATGGGCTGTGAACTCAGATTGAAGTCTGCTGCTATTCTTATTGACAGTGATTATGGCATGAGTTATGCCTGTTCTACTGCCTCCACATCGCTCTTTTTGAAGGGTCATTGTGCTGCATTGTACTCCATTTGCGACCATAATAGTTGACCAAGAGTCATGGGAATTATAAGTAAAAGGTCAGGGAAGCAGTACCATGCTCTCGTATGGAGTAAAGCCTTCGATTGGGCATGCTACAGTCCAGTCCGACCTCTAAGGCGACTGTGCTGTTGGGTAGGACGTTTTCTGTGTGTACTGAGAGGGTTGAACAATCTTTCAAACTGTTGACGTCATTATTGGAAAGAATGTCATTAATGTCAAATATGTGTCATGATTATATTTTAGCGATTTGAAATTGAAGGCGATGGGCTTGGAATTGTATTCAAAATAAGTTCATTCTACAATTGGAATGATCGTATTATTCCAATATTGGAAGGAAATTGCAATAAATATTGGAAGAGTCGAATCAAATTATTTTCAATTGTATTAAAAATAAGTTCATATTACAGCTCCGAACTTCCAATAGAGGAATGATCGCATTATTCCAATATTGGAAAGAAATTGCAGTAAATGATGGAAGAGTGTATTCAAATTATTTCCAATTGTATTCTACAACTCAGAACTTCTAATAGTGGCCATATGGAATTTTTTCCAATATTGGAAAGAAATTACAATAAATGTTGGAAGAATGCAATCAACATATCTCCAATTGAATTAAAACTAAGTTCATTCCACAACTCAGAATTTCCAATAGTGGAATGATAGTATTATTCCAATATTGGAAGGAAATTATAATAACTGTTGGAAGAGTCTAATCAAAATATTTTTAATTGTATTAAAAATAAAATAATTCTACTACTCACAAGTTCCAATTGTGGAGTGATCGTATTATTCCAATATTGGAAATAAATTGCAGTAAATGATGGAAGACTGTATTCAAATTATTTCCAATTGTATTCTACAACTCAGAACTTCTAATAGTGGCAGAATTGAATTTTTTCCAATATTGGAAACAAATTACAATAAATGTTGGAAGAATGCAATCCACATATTTCCAATTGAATTAAAATTAAGTTCATTCCACAACTCAGAACTTCCAATAGTGGAATGATAGTATTATTCCAATATTGGAAGGAAATTATAATGAATGTTGGAAGAGTGTAATCAAAATATTTCCAATTGTATTAAAAGGTATTTTATTCTACAACTCAGAGCTTCCAATAGTGGCATAATTGAATTTTTTCCAATATTGGAAAGAAATTACAATAAATGTTGGAAGAGTGTAATCAAAATATTTCCAGAACTTCCAATAGTGGCATAACCAATATTGGAAAGAGAAACTACACTAAAAATTGGAAGACTGTAATCAATATTTTTGAAAAATAGAAGGAATGGAAAATAAGTTTTTCCAATAAGAGAAATACTGAAGAGAATGTTCTTAAAAGAAATATTTATTTTTCCAACATATTGAAATAATGGAAACATTGGAAAGAATAATAAAAGCAATTTTTACTCATAGCATGGAAATATTGGAAGGAATGTACTAAAATAAATTTATTTTTCCAACATATTGAAATATAATGGAAACACATTGGAAAGAATACTAAAACCAATCTTTACTCCAAGCATGGAAATATTGGAATTGATGTACTCAAAGGAATATTTATTTTTCCAACATATTGAAATAATGGAAACATTGGAAAGAATACTAAAAGCAATCTTTACTCAAAGCATGCAAATATTGGAAGCGATGTTCTAAAAGAGCAACCGATATTACCAACATATTCAAGTATTGGAAAGATTAGAAACAATGCTAACGTATCGTTGTGAGTGCTTAGAGACCTCCTTATCTGGCCTACCCCACTATGATTTTAACATAAAATCTACTCAAATTATGGAAATATTGGAATTAATAAGCTAGAAGAACAATAAAGTTCAGCAATGTATTCGCATAATGCATTTATTGGAAAGAATGCCAAAAGGAAAATATACTTAAAGCCTGGAAATATTGGAAGTAATGTACTAAAGAATGCTAAAAATCAAATGTAATAAAATCATGGAAATATTGGAAGGTGTTTGTATTAAAAATTACATCTGCTTTACGCTCCGGACCTATTAAGTAAAATTTTTTACATTATGCAATTTCCTACAATACGAAACTTCGATGTTTTCCATGAAGTTTTCCAATATAATCAAATGAGAAAAAAATATAAAATAATTTCCATTTAGATAAAAGTGACTTGCTTTATGAGCATATTCCAATAGTGGAAATATGGAAACGTTCTCTTCAAATGAAAATCTTTTCTGCTGACTTATTCCAATGTTGGAAAAATGTTACATATTTGAATAGGAAAGTTAAATATGGATAACCGATAAAATGCAAAGAGTGGAGCGAACTTATAACTCAAATCTTCTTTGGACTTGAGTGTCAATATTGGAAATATTAGAAAGAAGAAGGTAAAATTTCTTCACTGACTTGATTTAAACAAGAAATAAGAAAGAGATTGCGAACAGTAAACTAAAGATATATAAAAAATATTCCAATAATGGAAAGTATGGAAGGATTGTGTATTATACATAAAATTCTCTGCATATGCATCTCCCCATAATTGAAAGGTTTCAGTATTACCAATATTATTATTCAAGTTATTGGAAATATTGATTGGATAGTAATTCCTGCTTTATCAATTATTGATTGATTGGAAAGTTAAGTCTGCTTTACCAATTATTTAAATTTCATTTAATCACTTTGGTTCTGATGTCACCAGAAATGTCACCAACCCCGTTGCAATGCTAAGATATGATAATTGAATGGACTGTTGAAACTAACACTTTTGGTATTGAAAATCCACTGAAAAATCTCTGGATGAAAAGTTATATATATTTTCCTCCTAAATCCTTCAATTTAATTGCTATAAGTAGGGTACAAGAGTAACCAAATCACACTAAAACAATAACATTGGCGTAGCCCAAAATTCACAAGGCGCTGGTATACAGAAAACATCCTCCGTTCGATTCGACCAAAATGACTCCATTAAGAGCAAAGTACCTGCTGAAAATGCGGCTTAATTCGCTGCTGGATTAACCCAGTAAATCCGAATAACCGTTAGCCCCCAGCTCAAATCAGCCCAGTGCGGGGCAATTCGCAAAAATTCACTTTAATATACAAAACAAATTGCAATTGTCTTTAGCGGAAGAATTTGCTATGCTTTCGAAAATGCTCTGCTGCACTAGTCTGGATGAATGCACTGCTACTCGAACTTGCAGCCACTGTCTTGGCGGCTGCACTTAACGTGGACGGTCTCTCGCCTTCTCGCGCGGTTTTGTTCGGCCTCTATTCCTGAGTCTGATTCTGTGTCAGCGTCGTCGGGGTCCTCTCCTCAGCGGTACAGTAAAATTATTGATTGCAATTAGTGGTATGCGGTATTTGTGTATTAGGGAAATACCGCAAACTTTCCTGCTACAAATTGATTGAATTCAATATCCAGCGGACAACAACAACTGTAACAACAACAGCACTGGCACAACAACAATAACAACAACCACAACTAAATATACTCCAGTAGTTTAGAGAAATTCTAAAAAACCAAACATTTCATATATTTCTTTCTTCTCTCTTTGCAGGTAAGTGTGCTATTTCTGTGTGTTAACAACGTAGCGGGCTTTGCTGTTCATTATCAACAACAAACAACAACAATGGTTATAGTGACTACAGTGAGTAGCAATAACAGGGAATATTGTTTCGTTACTGTTGCAAATTGAATTTGCATGCAGCTCGGTTGCAACTTATTCACTGTCTTCGCCATAATTCACATCGCTGTCGGTCGTGTTGGTGTCTCAGCAAGTCAGCAGCGAGGAAGAAGGTGAAAGTTTTGGCAGCAAATCGTAATTTCTTCTTTTTTTTTTATTATGAAATTATGATTAAGGACATGTGAGGAGGGAGTATACAAACGATTTTAAAGTAAAGTGGGTATCGGAGGGACCTTGTGTGAAAATTCAGAGATTATTCAAAAATTTTCTAATATAAAAATTTTAAGAAAATTGTAAGAATATTTAAAAAATTTCCCAATATGAATTCTAGGAAAAATAATTTTAAAAATTTCGCAGTATTAAAATTTAAAAAAAAATATTTTCAAATTTTCGCAGTATGAAAATTTGAAAAAAAAGATTTATAATATTTTGCAGTATAAAAACTCGAAAACATTATATTTAAAAAATATTCTGGTATGAAAATTCGAGGAAAAATAATTTAAAACATTTCGGAGTATTAAAATTTAAAAAAAAATTTTTTTTTTTTAAATTTCCCAGTATCAAAATATAAAAGAAAATAATATTTAAAAATTACCTAGTATGAAAATTCCAACACAAATAATATTTAAAAAAATTTCTTAGTATCAAAATTCGAAAAAAATTATATTAAAAAAATTTCCCAATATGAAAATTCTAGGAAAAAACATTTAACAAATTTCGGAGTAAATATTTTCGAAAAAAATATTTATAAAATTTCTTAGTTTTACAATTAAAAAAATAATATTTAAAAAATTTCACAGTATAAAAATTAAAGAAAAATAATTTAAAAAATTTCGCAGTATGAAAATTCCAGGAAAAATAATATTTTAAAAATTTCACAGTATAAAAATTACAGGAAAAATAATTTAAAAAATTTCGCGGTATAAAAATTTGAAGAAAAATAATATTTAAAATAATTTCGCAGTATCCAAAATTCGAAAAAAAAATATTTTAAAAATTTCGCAGCGTCCAAAATAAGAAAAAATAATATTTAAAAATTAATTAGTATGAAAATTGCAAGAAAAATAATATTTAAAAAATTTTCCAATATGAAAATTTGAAAAAATATATTTAAAAAATTTTGCAGTATCAAAATTCGAAGAAAATAATATTTTAAAAATTTCCCAGTATGAAAATTCCAGCAAAAATTTCGCAGTATCAAAATTTGAAAAAAAAATATTTTATAATTTTTGCCGTATGAAAATTCCAAGAAAAAGCTTGTTTAAAGAATTCCCCAGTATGAAACTTCCAAAATATTTCAAAAATTTCTATAAAATATCTGAAAATATCGAAAAAAATGACTACGCATATTAGGTCCTTAGCGATACCAGATGAATGTCCATCTAGGACTCGCGAAAGTAGAGATCATTGAATAGGGTGCCGTATAAAGGGAGTAAGCTCCCCAGTTGAAGCCACGTTTAGTCTCCCAAACCAAGGAGTCCCCAAGTATTTTAAGCGAGCTATTGATGGAAAGAAACATAGGAGATGCTCCAAGGTTTCTTGTAGTCCCTTTCCCCGGATTTTCTACAACCATCATTGGTTGTGGGCCCCATCTTTTTAGCATGTACTGCTGTAAAGATTCCCACGAATAATTGGGATCCATCACAAAGATTGCCTCGAATATTGTTCTGTGACATTGCAATATGAAAGTGAATAGTGAACATTTTTTTGATACTAATAAATTTTTATTAATGACCTGCGGAATGTCCTCGATAGTGGGTCATTCAGGAAGTGTACGGTTGGACTACACTACGTTGAAGTGATTTACTGATTAGATTAAGATCGCTAGAACAGATTTGGCGCTTTCCCCAAAATTTCGAGAAAAGAAAAGCCGAACCGTTTCTTTCTTACTTACTACACAGTCCCGTACGAAGTTTCTCGTGCCACAAAAGCCTTAAAGGGAGTTTATGTGTTTGAGAGTGTGTTTGTGTGTGTGTGTGTGTGTGTGTTGGTGAGGGAACTGTCCACATACTCGTAACTTCTTTTTCTTATTTTAGAGTGCAAAAGCAATGAATTAAAATGGCAATAATTGCACTGAATTATTAGCCCAACATTACATTGGCCGCAACTGCTCTTCCGCTGCAGGTACACTGCACAAACACTTTGCGGCAGTTGCTGCTGCCTGTCTTCGTGGTGCTCATGGATGCAACGACAACTGTCACGGCACGTAATATAACTGCACGTCTGCATGTGCAGCGAGTGCTGCAAATGTGCTGCTATAGAAAAATGTCCTGCGCGCGCCACAGCTTTGTGGAAATTGTTTTCCATTTCGTTTTTTTTTCTTGCCTCTCTGCTGTAATGTTTGTTGTGCATTTTGCTTTTATTTGTCTCCCCATCTGCTGCCCCATTGTTCTGTTAGGAATTGTTTGTGTTGCACGTCCAGCGGGCACAATGATTTGCAGCAGTTGCACACTTGCCGGACTGTGGCAGGGAAAAAAATGTATTGAAATGTTTTTCGCTGCTGTTCGCTGCATTTCGCGAAGCGAGCTGAAATTCCTTGCGTTTAGCGGTAATTGTTTATAGTACTTCCAGGAATCTTAAATAAATTTTAAATTACTCGCCTTGGCATATGGCCTGATTGGAATTTTCTTCCTTGCCTGTGCCTGCCTGCTTCCTAGTTTGGGTCTCTGTTGCAGTTGCTGTTGCCGTCTTGTCACGCCATTTCTTTTACGGCGTTGTAATTTTATAGTCAACAGCGATATAAATAGTAAAAGTCACACTTGCAACATTTGTCTAAGCACGCATGTTTACAAGAGGCACTTCCTTCCCTTCCATCTTAACGCTGAAACAGTCGCATTTAAGTTAAGACGGAAGTCATTTTTAACAATCAAGTATCTGTGGACAAAATGTTCCAGTCGGGGGAATCGCGGCAGTGGGGTTGAGAGAGACGATTTAGTGAATTTAGTTATGGTGACAGAGTGTGGGAAACAGAGGTCAGGTTAAAAAAGAAATTTCTATCTCGGGATTTCTGGCGACCTCCGGTTGTAGCTCAAATAGACCTATTCTAATGGCAGTAAATGAGGGCCGGGAAATCACTTATTTCTGTTTTCCTTAGTTCAAATCAGGCAGAAAATGAGGGTCAGGAAATCACTTATTTCAGTTTTCCTCGGTTGAAACCAGCCAATAAATGAGGGCCGGAAAATAACTTATTTCGGTCTTCCTCGGTTGAGGGTCGGGAAATCACTTATTTTTGTGTTCCCCAGTTGAAACCAGGCAGTAGATGACGGCCGGGAAATCAGTTATTTCGGTCTTCCTCACTTGAGACTATTCCCCTGTCTCTGAAATTTAGTTTATAAATAATCTTCAAAGGGTACTTTACTAGAGATGCATATCTCTTGAACGATAATATATTCGTTCAGCGGTTGGCTTCATTAATATATGGAATGAAAGACTTTTAAGATTGCGATACTACCACCTGAGACTGTCCAGTCGAATAGAGAGATTGAGTGGGAGTGTTAATGTGGCGGGTCTCAAGGCCTATGTACATCCCATACTTACGTTAAGAAAGGACGCCAAGTTTTAAGTTCAGAGTGGAGACAGATATTTCGACAAGATTTCCTTATAAAGCGGTTGAAAGTTGGAGCAAATTCTTCTCTTCTCTTTAGACGATTACAAATATATGTGGAAGGGCTTATTTCAGGGGCGTGCCATATATTTGGGGAGGTTGAAATGAAGGTGTTGTTCAGAAGCAAGGATGAAAATTTCTCTTTTTCTAACATGAAGCATTGTGGGTTGGCAGGATGTGTGACGAGGGTTATTCATCACCTCTTAGAGTGTTTTTCATAATCTGTCCATCGAATTCTCAATAAACTGTCCTTCGAATTCTCCTTAAACTGTCCATCGAATTCTCCATAACCTGTACTTCGAATTCTCCATAACTTGTACTTCGAATTCTCCATAAACTATCCTTGGAATTCTCCATAAACTGTCCTTGGAATTCTCCATAAACTGTACTTCGAATTCTTCATGAAGGGTATCTTTGGAACAATAATATATTCGTTCACCGGTTGGCTTCATTAATATATGGAATGAAAGACTTTTAAGATTGCGGTACTACCACCTGAGCATGTCCAGTCGAAAAGAGACATTGAGTATAAAGAATTATTCCGAGATATACCCTGATTGGGATTTGAATCAGAGTGTAACGAGTTCACTACAAGACAAACGATATCAATTCTAGTAAGCATATTATTTCTATGTATGACAGTTGCAAGGAACGAACTATTCATGATTTTCATCTATTCCCAGCTCTGCTTTGCGAGTTAAATTGTGCCTCATTCGTCAGTGGCAACAAACGACACAAAATTGTTCTCATTCTCATTCATACTTCATCTTCTTCCTTACCACACCCAACAACTTGAGCCGCTCGTCAAACTCCGTTGCTGACACTTCCGATTTGACTTTCATTTCATTACACTTTCGCATGAATTCACTTGTAACCAAGACGCCTTCATTGCCCATAGTCACCAGAATTCCTGCAAGCCAGCAAATATGACGACTCTCTTCCTCGCTTGTTTCCATCACATATTAAACCAGTTGGGCATAACCAGCCATGAGCTATCTCAATACTCGTTGCTTGCTCTTGAAAATCCTTGGACCTAAGTCAACTACTTCAACCTTTGCCAAGTGCACGGAATTTTGCCACAGCTGTTTGAAGGTTTGCCGCTCTGCAGGGTCAAGACTGAAACGACTTCGGTGTGGCCACAATCGCGCGGCTTTCAACTTTCGTCGCCATCAAACCGAGCGCATGTCGTGTGGAATTCATAAATCTTACAAAAAAAAGAAACCTTCGCACGCTGCAACTAACTCACTTTTACGCTCCGCTGCTTGGTTTGTTTACTTTTTTAAGCGTCAGGGTTCGGACAACTTTGTAGCAACTTCGGAAAAGAAATATAAAAATGCTGACGATGATGACGGACCGCCGGTCAGCATGATTATGTTAAAAATTGTCGAACTACTACGAGTATTTCCCCCCCAGCAGCAAACCTAACCTAACGTAATGTAACGTAGCACTGACATCCACATACAAAATGACAACATGACAAGCACTTCTCTGAAGGGCCTGCGCCAAGATCCATTCGGAAATTTTCGCTTCGCTGAAGATTTATTTTAGACATAAATTTTATAAAACTCTTGAACTGAACTGACTTACCCGGTAATAATTTCGAAGCCAATCATATCGGGATCGCATTCGTCGGCGCTGCTGCCGCTGCCATGTGAGTCGGTCGGTGCGCTTATGTCGCCGCTGCTGCCGACTTCGGTGTCAATGTCCTCGACACTTGTGCCTGACGGCGTTTGCTTCTGTTCCTTTGGTAATTGATCCTCAACCGGTTGGGCAGACTTCTCAGTTCCTGTCGCTGGCACAATGGTTGGATCCTTTTTAACAGTGGTGGCCGTTGAGTCACCGGTGGCATTCTTCGTCGTCTCCGCATCGGGTTGCGTTGATTGATTGTTGATGGGTATGGTTGCCTCCGCTTTGGCTGTGTCAGCGTTGGCAGCGATTGTTGCTGTTGCTGGTGCCTGTGGCTGTGCGGGTACTGGTGCTGCTGCTGCTAGGATTGGTGGTGGTGGTGCGGCGGCTACTAGTACCCCCAATGAGGTCGATGGCGGTTGTTGCACATCAATTTGCACAAGTTCAGCGCTGGAAGCTGTGGCCAGATTGTCATTAGTGGCTTTGTCTGCGTCTGCGTTGGTGATGGTGGAGGCTGTTGGCGGTGATCCTGGCGCTGCTCGCACATCTATTCGCGATCGTCGTGCTGCGCTGGCTGTAGTTGCAAGCAGCAGTAACACAAACAGCGTATGCGGCATCATCCTGCGTATTATTGTGTTGCTTGTTGTGGTGGTGCTGCGGCTGCGCATTTTTTTCGCTGGTTTTATTGTTGTCTGCAAATAGAAAGGAAAACAGAAAATTAAAAAAAGAAACAGGACTGTTGTGCCAATTACGGCGTTTGACATGGACTCAACGTGTGTTGTGCCACGCCGAGGTGGGCGTTGCAAGCGCCCTGGGCTGTCACTTCTCAGGGAGATGTGGCTCCACAGTACTATTGGGAGGCAGAGAATGATTCTTGTGGCTCAACACACCATTAATTCAAGGGTTCAGGGGCTTTAGTACGATTTTTAATTCTATGATTTATAGTCTTAGCAGATTTCTTAGTCTTAGCGTGTTCTCTGAGCAGCATTCTCAGTCAATCATTTGAGCTGGTGCTGTGGCGCTTCTTATTTCCCCCGGGCTAAAAGCACGCAGTAATGCGTCTTTTATTACTTTAAAGTATGCAAACGTATGTGAGTGGATCGTAGCTTTAGAATAATTAAGGACTTGGCAGTTTTCGCTGCCCAGGGTGCATATGAGCCGTGAAGTTTCACTTACGACTATGGCAACTCTTACTCATACCCAGATCAATGATAATAATCCTGTCATCTATGCACTTAAACACAATTTTCTATTTTAAATGCCAGCTCCAGTAACTCCGCACACCTATCATGTTGCATAAACGAGCAAAGCCAAAGCAAACAAACAAACAAACAAAGAAACAGGTAAACAGAAAAAATATCAATCCACAATTCAGTGTCACGTCGAAGTGTGGGCGGAAACATAAGCAACATTTATGCTGTCCGCCGCCAGTGAAGCAGCCACTCGTCGCAGTGTTCCCGGTGCCGCAAATGACCGCTGCCCATATTTCTTCACAGCACTGCTTCTGCATAACAGCCAACAAAGACAAACCACACCGCTCCGCACCGCACCGCACCAAACCAAACCGAGCCTGCCAAACGTGCCTCTGCCAAGGTCAATATTGACTTTTGCCCATGCTCGGCGACCGAAACGTGCATCTCCTTGGAAATGGTATCCATAAATTGCATAAACTTATGCAGCGTTTGCTGCTCATGTGCGAGTATGGCAGGCGGCGAAGAAGGCTCTGAAAAAATATTGTAAGGATATTAGACGCACGATCGCTGAATGGTGGTGCTGTCGCTGGTGTTGCTAGTGTTGCTGGCGCTGTTGCTGCTGCGTGTTGTGTGCATTTTTCTCTATGCGAGTGTTTGTTTTAGGCATTGCGTGTTTACTGCTTCACAGGAATTCTTGCTGCAAACACAAATTGTCGTCACCGTCGTCCCCTTCAACGTCTGCGTCATTTCTTGAAATTGAGAGTGCGAGTTGGGCACTTCTCCTCCTGCGTGCTGCTTTCGCGTGGGCTTTATTAATGCTTGTTAATTGAGAAATTACTTTGCTGCTGAGTTGTTGGGCAGCGACATGACACCATCCTTTGCCCGGGAAGTCCGCATATAATTTATAATTAACATTTATTTTTTTAACTGTACGAAGGTGTTTCATGCAGCATTTTTTAAAATGCTTGAATGTCAATGGGTGCCGCGGTTGTGAAGCTCAGCAGCAATGCATCTGCTAGCAGCAAATTAGCTAAACTGCAACTGTCTAATGTAGCAGATGGGTGCATAATGAGACAATCCCATGGACCACAATCTCAGTTGCTTGAGCTGACATACATGACCTACATACATACTACATACATATACTACATACATACTACATACATACTACATACATACTACATACATATAGTACCCCCGCCACTGACAATTATCTATCTCGTATCTCTATTTATCTAGCTATTTCTCTATATATCCGTATTTTCATCTCTCTACACCACTCTTTATATTTCCATCTCGATTTCTGTATCTTCCTCTCACTTTCTCTATGTGTTTATCACTTGCGTTCTCTTTATATCTATTTTTCGTTACCTATTTCTCTTCTATCCGTTTGAATCTATATATTTCTGAGTGTCTGGCACTATCTCTCTCTTTGAACGATTGATAAAAAGACATTTATAGAGTGAAAGAGTGATAGAAAGACATTTGTAGAGAGAAAGAGAGACATGGACAGAGATAAAGAAAGACATTTATACAAAGAAAGAGATATAGAAAGATATTTATATAGAGACCCAAATTATAGAGAAATAGAGATATCGCAAAAACATTTATAGAGAGAAAGAGATATAGAGAGACAATTATAGAGAAAAGTTTATATTGAAAAACATGTATGGTCATCGGGCCCCCCTTCTATATATTTTCCGATAAGCGTCTTCTGCACTTCAAGTGGCCGATGTCTTTTGTAATGGCAGCGGTGGTGTCACATACCGCAGCCATTCCTCCGGGCTCTCAAGCATATGCTGAACAATGTTGTGCTTATGTCCCTATCTATTTCTCCCTCTTTATTGTTATCTTTCCCTCCCTCTTTATTGCTCTCTATCCCTCCCGCTTTATTGTTCTCTTTCTCCTTCTTCATTGTTCTCTCTCTCTCCGTCTGTCTACCTTTACCAGTTTTGGTTTACCATTCTGTCTTTATCTTTTCATCACTCTATTTCTAAACATCTCTTTTTATTTTTCTCTATTTGTCTATCTCTCTCTCTCTCTCTCTTTGTGTATCTCTCTCTCTTTGTAATTGTTTCTAAGCTTCTCCCTCGCATTTATCGTTCTCTATCTATTTTTCTAATTTCTCCATCTGTTGTTCTCTTTATCTGACGTTCTGTTCTCTTTCTATCACATTAAGTCTCTCTTTCTATCTCCATGTATCTATGTACCTTTTTCTCTTTTTATATATCTCTCATTCACTGTTTTCGTATCTATATCTCTATTTTTCTCTTTATAGCATAATCAGTATCCATTTTTCCTAATTTCAATCGCTCCCTTTCGCTATATATCTTCCTCTTTCTCTCCATATTTTCCTATCTGCTTGCTTCTCGTTCTCTCTTTCTCTATATAAATGCCTCTCTATGTTTATTTCTCTCTTTAAATGTTTTTCGATATCAATTTTTCTCTATAATTGCCTCTCTATATCTCTTTCTCTCTATAAATGTTTTTGCGATATCTCTATTTCTCTATAATTTGGGTCTCTATATAAATATCTTTTTATATCTCTTTCTTTGTATAAATGTCTTTTTTTATATCTAAAAATGTCTCTCTTTCTCTCTACAATTGTCTTTCTATCACTCTTTCACTCTATAAATGTCTTTCTATCAACCTTTCACTCTACATATTGCTCTCTATCTCTCTTTTTCTGTATCTATCTATCTATGTCTCTTTTTCTCTTCTTCTCTTTTTCTCTTTTTCTCTTTTTCTCTTTTTCTCTTTTTCTCTTTTTCTCTATCTCTCTATCTCTCTATCTCTCTATCTCTCTTTCTCTCTTTCTCTCTTTATCTCTTTCTATCTAGGAATACCGTATTGTCTTTCTATCTCTTTTTATCTATTTCTATATATCTCCCTTTCTATCTCTCTTTATCTATCTCCTTTTCTATCTCTCACTATCTCTTTCTATATATCTTTATTTTTATCGCTCTCTATCTCTATCTCTCTTTCTATCGCCCTATCAATCTTTCTCTTTTAATATCTCTCTGTCTTTCTGTCTGTCTTTCTATCTCTGTTTTAATTTCTATATCTCTTTTTATATCCCTATTTCTATCCCTCTTTTTTTATCTTTGCGTATATATCTCACGATCTCTCTCCATCTAACACCATCTCTCTCTTTCTCTCTCTCTATCTCTTTGTGTATCTTTAAGTATATATCTCACAATCTCTCTTCCATCTCACACCATCTCTCTCACTCTCCATATCTTACCATCTCTCTCTCTCTCTCTCTCTGTCTGTCTCCATCTCACACCATATCTCTCTCTCTGTCTGTCTCCATCTCACACCATATCTCTCTCTCTTTCTGTATCTCTCTCTGTCTCTCTCCATCTCACACCATCTCTGTCTCTCTTTCTTTTTTTTGTGTATTAGAGGTGGAAATCTGCAACCAGACACTGGACGACGCGCCAGTAGTGTAGGGCCCTCTGTCTCTCTGTCTCTCTCTCTCTGTCTCTCTCTCTCTCTGTCTCTCTCTCTCTCTGTCTCTCTCTCTTTCTGTATCTTTCTCTCTCGCTGTATCTCTATCTGTCTGTCTCCATCTTTGTCTCCATTTCTCTCCAATTCTATTCTTTCTGTTTTCTTCTGTCTGTTTTTATCTTTCTCTCTTTCTCTCTATCTCTCTAGCCCCCTTTTATTATTGCTTTATGTCTCTCTCCAACTCTCCTTATTCTTTCACTTATATACTCCTTTCTCATTGCGTGTTTCCCTTATGTTATTTCAGCATAGTAAGGGCAGGCAAGTAAGCCAAAGTAGTATTCCAACCGCCTTTCCCCCACCAACTGGATTATAGGTAGTTTTCAAAGGCTCCCAAAGGCTCTGGAATTTTCCGAGTGTACGTACTCTTTTCCACGTTCTGGTCCATAAGTCGCAGGCTGTATTTGTTGTTCTTTCATTAAATTTTATTAACCTGCATTGCGTTGGCTGCCACGCCGCTCAGATGCACCAAGTGCGCATTATGCATGGAAAAAGGCACACAAACTTTGGAGCGCTTCACGGACTCAGCTCGGCTCGCCCATTCATTGTGCTGCGAGTATGTGGAGACGTCCTTTTCCTTTAACAAAGCAAATAAACCTTTCGTTAAAGTCATAAATTTAAATGTTTATTGTATGCAGCATGCAATTTGCCAAAGCAAATACACCTAGTCTCAGGCTGCAGCGGCGGCTGAGAGTCCTCGTACGCCACATTGTGGCATTGTGTGGCAGGCAACTTTTGCTGCAATTGTTCCAGTTGCATACGCCAGAAAGAGAGAATATGTTCGAGATTTTTATTTGTTTGTTTGCCGGTTTAGTTTGTTTGCTAGTTTGTTGCCATCGCATGCATAATGCAACTTATTTTCATATTTAAATCTATTTATTAGCCGACTGACTGACTGCAACCTCGCCATGGTTTAGTTGCTCCACTCGTTGTTGTTGTTGTCGCTATTGTTGCGGCAGTGGTTCTGCGTTCATGCCGCTTTCAATCAATCTATATTGATCTAAGTTTCGTTCTGGACTTCGTTATTTTTTATTGCAATTTTATTCATACGCAAAGGTATCCAAAGTGATATGCGATTCTGTGCGATTCTAAGCGATTCTATGCCATTCGATGCCATTTGCTTCAGCCTTCGCCAGAGTTTTTGTGGATTGTTACTTGGACTTTGAATTTATTTGCCATTGGTTTGCCTTGAAATTTTCCGGTCTTTGCTCTACTTACATACATATACATATACATATACATATACATATACTTATTCATATCCTTATGCTAGAATTGCTTCGCTATGTGGCCTAAAAATACTCAAGCGACGATATGTATCAAATCCTGCGTTTTACTGAGGCACTGATACTGTTGACGTGGACTTAGATATCACTAAAATTAGACTATCACTCAGGTCTGATGCGTATCACTCAGGTCTGATTCGTGTCACTCAGGTCTGATTCGTATCACTCAGGTTTGATTCGTATCACTCAGGTCTGATTCGTATCACTCAGGTCTGATGCGTATCACTTAGGTCTGATTCGTATCACTCAATTCATTGGATCATTCCACCTTATATTGATGACTTAAACCACAAACTGTGTTCTAATCAATTTAGAGCCACAAATTTTTTACACTTGCAAGTCTTCAATTCCTTAAACGTTCCAATCTTTCTGAAATCCCCTCCCCCACCCGATATTTGTCTATTAAATATTTCGAGAATGTATTTACTTGTATTAAAGTGCTCCAGTCATCGTTCATAATGGTTTCGTTAAGCAGCCAGCATGGCAAACTGACCTGGCCAAAAGCCAAACCGAAACATATTTCAAATTATTCAACTTCGGCTCACAATTTGTTGGCTAAGTTCCAACAACAACAACAACAACAACACTAAATATATATGTATTTTGTTGTTGTTGTTATTATTCGTAGTTGTTGTAGTTATAAGGAGGCATCAGTTTCGCTGTTGTTGATGATAGTTTTTAAATAAATTGAGTTACCTGCAGCGTTAGAAAAAATTATTAGGAGTAGACCATTGAAATATTGGTTTGTTTAAGCGAATAGAGTGGGGTCGAGTGTGGAGCAGAGTGAGTGTGTGCTTGTGTGTGTGAGTGAGGTTCGGAGTGTGAGTGAGTGTCGGAGTGTGAGTGAGTGTGATTGTGTCTGCATGCCTGAAAATATGAAAGTGATGTTGCTGTGTGGAAAGTGTGCGGTCATGGGAGAGGTTGAGAGTTGATAAACCGCGTAAGTACCACAGCACAACACAAGCGCAGAACATCACCATCACAGGACAGACAAGACCACCAAACAAGTTCTGCAGTTCCGATGGTGGTATGTGAGAAAAATTTATTGATATCTTATATATCTAAATGAGAGGGGATGCGGATGTGTTACGCTATGAAAGATACAAGTATTTCATAGACTATTTTTCATTCCTTCATGTGATATTGATGGATGTTTTGTGATGGAAGTTCAAAATTCTCTAAACTAATAGGATACGGTGGATAAGTTTAGTCATTAAGGCAAGGAAAGGCGAAAGGAAAATTCTTTTTCCATGCCATGAAATGCGGAACGTTTGAAGCCACATGTGCGGGCAATTTTCCATTACTAAATTTTAGGTTGAAGCGTCCATTTTCACTAGTCTACAATTTCTAATCTTTTTTTACACTGTTGTTCGTTTCGTGATCTAATTTTATTCATTAGTAGGGGATAAAATCATCACGATACTCCCAAAGTGAATCACTTGATTTATACTCGTTGATTGAGGTGCATTCACTCTCACTCATTGAGGTAGATTCACATTCATTAGTTCGTGCGGATTGATACTCATTGATTCGGGTGGATTCACACTCATTGATTCGGGTGGATTTACACTCATTGATTCGGGTGGAATCGCACTCATTGATTCGGGTGGATTCACACTCATTGATTCGGGTGGATTCACACTCATTGATTCGGGTGGATTTACACTCATTGATTCGGGTGGAATCGCACTCATTGATTCGGGTGGATTCACACTCATTGATTCTGATAGATTCACACTCATTGCTTCTGGTAGATTCACATTCATTCCTTCGAGTGATTCGATTGACAGTAATTAATTCAAGTAGATTTCTTCTTGATTCAGGCAAATTTCTAGAAAATGTGAACCAATATTTTATTTATGTTGTGCATTAATTCGACCTTTTTTCACTTCTCCTGGTGTCTCTCTAGTCTTTCCATACAATATTTTCTTTCTCATAAACACTTCATCTATCGTTTTTTTTAGTTTTGTCCTCTCATCAGCTTAATTCTTCGTGACAACACCTTCTCTCCAAGTGATCCCTTATAGAAATTAGAACTTGTAGACAAAATCCATAGCTCGAGGTAGTCGCATCATTACTTTATCTTTATGAGATTATTGTTGTTGGGAGTATTTTCTAAATTTGCTTTAAATGGTATTTTTGACATCAGAATTTCAGTATTAAAGCACTACATTTGGAAGACCTCTTTGTTCATATCTTACTGATATATTTAGAGAGAATTTTGAATCAACAATTATATGCTTAATCTGAATTGGAGTAACAAATCGTAATTATCAGAGAAACTTTTCGTTCATCAAACTACGAGGATAAAACTTCATTTTTTAATCATAGAATTCTGGCTGAAGACCTCTCCATCCATATATTGTTGAACCGATCAATAATTTATTTCTAAACCGAATGTTCTATCAAAGAATATTGGACTTAATCCACCTATTCGTATTTCTATATGAGACCCAATCCATACGATAAGTTGGACTTTATGCATCTACTCATATCTCTATGCGAGATTTTCTGATGCTCCTATGCGAGACTCGTATCTCTAAGCGAGATTTTCCTATGCATCTACTCGTATCTCTAAGCGCGATTTTCTGATGTTCCTACGTATCTACTCATATCTCTATGCGAGATGCACTTTCCGAAGTTCCCATCTGGAGGCCTTCATTTTGCGTATCAATACTTCACTTTTACCGTTAACAGCAGGGCACCCCAAACGCTTTTCTCAGCGGGTCATGGTAAATTGAAAAGTAATTATAAGAAATTTTGTTTAACTGAGACTTTTCGTGAAACTTTTCCGCTTGTGGGCCTCTTTCTTAACCTCACACCTTATCAAAAGCCGTTAAAATTGCCTGCAATTTGGGCAATTCTCCACTTAGTAAACACACAAGCAAACCGACAGCCACAAAAACCGAAACCGGGAAGAGGAATTCACTCGACTCTTTCCAATTCACCTTTAACTTTCGTTTATTGAAAAGTGATACCATGCCAACAACAATAATAATAAAAGTACACAAGCGGCAGCAGCAATAGTAACAGAGCAGTGTCTCCTCCACTCCGCTGCCAACAATGCGGCTGCATGAGGACACGGAAAAGTTTAACGTGCTACACGGACTGGCGCCATTCTTGCTAGTTAAGGCACATTTCGATAACCCTAGACAGCATAATTGATTGATGAAATGCGGCGATTGGGCGCTCCGTACTACCGATACCACCAGATGCCGTTGCTGGAGCCGACGCTGGAGCGGCTGCCACTCCGCTTAACCATATGATGGGTAATATTTCTAAAGTGAATTATGAACTGTGCATTGAGGTGGTATTTTGCCGCTGCGATTGTTGGCTCTGCCGAATTGTGAGAAAGTTTCCGCGTGTTTGAGTGTGTGTGTGGGGAAAAATCGAAATTTCAAGAACCAACAACTTCACTTTCATTTCGATTGCATTCATTCTCTTCTATTTGTAGAGATAAATCATTTGTAAATACTTTTCACACAACTTCATTCACTTTTCATTTCCGTGCTATTGTTTCAAGTTGCGCCAGAATCTTAGCTGGAAATTAAGTGAAATTCCCTTTTATGCCGCCCGCTGTTGTTGATGAAAATTACCGCAATCTCAGCGAATTTCTGCTCTTGTAACACGTTTATGACCTCTTGAGATGTCGGGTATGTTGTTGTGCAGCCACTTCCTACAATAAACGTAATAATACGGGCAGTTAAAGCTGAAATGCACAGAAATTGAGCTGCTCCTCATATTCAGCGATGACGTTGGATGTAGGAAGTAGCGGTGCTTGGGGAGTAAGAGGAGGCTGGTGCCTTAACCTCACCTCACCACTTACTAACTAAGTCAATGCCTGCCGTAAGTAGTACTTAACTTTAGCTTTAGTGTAACGGATTGTGGCCATTAACTGCGTCGCACTTTGCTTTCGTTTGTAGATTTATTGCTGAGAAATAAAGTTTTTACTTTTCACAAGAATCTTTTTCTAAATTCAAATACTCTCCTGTGATGGAAAATTAGAAAACAAAGCTCTGTGATGTACTGTAAACTTTTTGATTGAGAAATAGAGTCAGATTTTGTACCATAATTTAACAGAAATGAGTGAAGTTAAATGGATTGACACTCATTGATTCGACTGTGCTGACAACATTTTTTGTTTTAAACATATTTAAGTTAAACTTGTTTAAATTAAACGGGTTTGTTTTATTAGGCCCGCTGAAGTTTAACTAGTTTAAGCTCTGAACAAATTGGCGTAATTTAATTTTAAACATGTTTAAGTTGAACTATTTTCAGTTCTTTGGGATATAAATTTATACAGGTTTTATGTTAATTTGATTAATTTAAGTCTGTTGAGACCTTTTCCAGTCTTAGCTTAAACTAGTTTTCAATCAATCCCGCTGAATTAAAATTTGTCTAAGTTAAACTTATTGTTTAGTTAAGTTAAACAGGTTACAAAGGAACAAATTAATCTGGTTAAAGCCAATTTTCATCTTGAAATTCATTCAAGATGAAAATTGTCTTCCAGTTAAATTGGTTTTAACCTCAACTAATTTTAAACTAGTGAAGTGAATCTGATTTGTCTCGTGTGTGCGCTAAACTTGTTTAACTACTGAAGTCAAGAATTGCTAATATTATAATTGAAATGATATTTTTTATATATTGTAAATATATTTATAAATTATATTATAAAATATTTTATAAAATTTGTCGAAGTTGTTAAACTGGTTTAAGTTAAACAGGTTAATAAAAGGAACAAATAGGTGAAAATAATTGGCCTTAAACTCATCTTGTTAAGTAGTTAAAGTGAAACTGGTTTAAGTTATACCAGTATCCGTTAAACTGATTGGTGGAAGCTAAACTAGGTTAACTGCTGCCGTTAAGTTAGTTGCTGAATTGAAATAAAAAAAATTTACATATATTTTATAACTTGTTAATATATTATTATAAAATATTTTGCAATTTATAAATTTATTTTTTTGATATTTTTTATAAATTGTAAATATATTATTATAAAATATATTATAAAATATTTTGCTATTTTTTATTTATAATTTTTTAATATTTTTTATAAATTATAAATATATTTATTAATATAAAATATTTTATAAAATATTTTGCTATTTTTTGTTTATATTTTTTTAATATATGTTATAAATTGTAAAGATATTTTTTAATATAAAATATTTTGCAATTTTTTATTTATATTTTTACAATATTTTTTATAAATTGTAAATATTTTTATTAATATAAAATATTTTGCAATTTTTTATTTATACTTTTTTAATAATTTTTATATATTGGAAATATTTTTATTAATATAAAATATTTTATAAAATATATTGCTATTTTTTATTTATAATTTTTAATATTTTTATAAATTGTAAATATATTTATTAATATAAAATATTTTATAAAATATTTTGCAATTTTTATTTATAGTTTTTAAATATTTTTTTAAATATTATGCAATTTTTATTTATAGTTTTTCAAATTGTAAATGAATTTATTATAAAATATTTTATATTTGGAATTTTTAAATTTATTTTTTTAAATATTTTTTATAAATTGTAAATATATTTTTTATTATAAAATATTTTGCAATTTTTTATTTATTATTTTTTAATATATTTTATAAATTGTAAATATATTTATTAATATAGAATATTTTTTTATAAATTGTAAAAATATTTTTTATTATAAAATATTTTCCAAATTTTTATTTATATTTTTTAATATTTTTTATAAATTGTAAATACATTTATTTATTAATATAAAATATTTTATAAAATATTTTGCTATTTTTTATTTATAATTTTTTAGAATTTTTTATAAATTGTAATTATTTTCCAATTTTTATTTATACTTTTTATATTTTTTTAAAAAATATTTGTTTAATATTTTTTATAAATTGTAAATATATTTATTATTATGAAATTTTTGCAATTTTTTGCTTTTTATATATTTTTAATATTTTTTTAAAATTATAAATATATTTACTAATATTTTGTAAAATGTTGTGAAATTTTTTATTTATAATTTTTTAATATATTTTATATTATATTTTATAAATTTTTATAATATTTTATATTTATTATTACAAAATATTTTGCAATTTTTTCCTGCATTTATTTCCGCAAATATTTCGTGTTATAAAAATGATTCTTTCATTATGAGAAGAATAGTCGTGTTCTGTTATTTTACCCCCATCAACTTGCTGTCGAATAAATTTTCATAACGAAATTTGCCGATGATTGTTAGAAAAATATTTGCTGAAATGCTTCTGTGGAAGAGCTGCAGTTGCTGGCGCATGAGTCAGCAGCATGGAAGACTGAGCCATGTCGTTGCTGGAGAATGTCCACAAACTATGCCAATTTGCTTCCATTGTAGCAGCTCATTAAAACATTTTTGCATTTGCTGTGGCTGCCAACCAGCATAAAATTTCTTTATTATTATTGTTATTCTTGTTGGTTGTTGTTATTTTGTTGTTTTGTTAACAATTTACACACCATTTAACAATTGCCAATACGCTTAAAAATGCAAATGTACGTAGTAAATTTGTTTTTCTTTTCTTTTCGTTACGTTCGGTGCACCTCACCTCACCGTAGCCCACCTCACCTCACAATAGCGCCTCATCGCACCGTAGCGCTGCTCAGTTCTGCTCGACTCAAGTCGACTTTATTGTCTGCAGTAATGCAACTGTAATAAAACTGCGGCCGAAGCTGCTGCCGCTTCTGCAACGACTGCGTCTGCAACGTTTGCTGCCCATGCAAAATACATAACTGCAATTCGCACGGTAACTTCCTCTACTTTGTTGTTGGTGTTGCTAGTGCTGTTGCTGTTGCTGTTTTTTTATATTCTATTTTTTTCTGTTCCATCAGTTTGTTTGCTATGGAGGCTCTCATAGTAGTTTCTATTGATGATGCACCTATTCTGTACATAGTTGCCCACTACACTCCCCACTCACACTCACACTTGGTCACTGACTGACTGCCTGGCTGCCTGGCTGCCATCGGTGCATGACACTTTTACTTTGCCACGGACTACTACGAGTGTTCTTTAGAAAAATTACTTCAGTGCTGCGATATTGTTGTTGCTGCTGCTGCAGCTGTTCTTGTTGTTGTTGCATTTTATTTCACCTTCTTCGCCAACACCACCACTTTTCTCTCACATGAGTTTCACTTGTGGGGGGACGCGGCAGGCCCTGCTGCACTACACACGAGCGCACTCCTCGTACATATAATCATCGATCGATCATTGAACTTTTTCGTTTTCTTCTGGAGCCGCCACCGCCGCAGTCGCTTCCACAGTTTGACGTTTGAATTCCCGTTGCTGTGGCTGCACGAGTGCTGCAACTAAAAATACGAAATTTTCTTTCTTAGTTTGGCAGATAACCGCGCAATTCTGTTGCCAGCTTTTGTTGATTTCTGCAATTGGCAGCAGCGAGCGCAACTTTTGCTTCAGCCACTAAATCCGCCTCTAATTCTGCACAAGATTGTTGCCAATAGAAATACGGCCATAAAAAAAATCATTTGTTGAAATTGCTTTGCTATTAATTTCCAATTAGAAGACAAATGAAGCTCATAATTTTTTTTTATACCCAAGAAATGTTTAACCCTTCAGTGACTCATTGCCATTGTTGGTGCTGGTGCCTGGTGCCGGGACTGCCAAACAAAGCCACTTTTGCAAGAGACAAGCAAACAAAATGCTGCTGGCTGCGTCAATAAAACTTTGAACTTCTTCGGGCGCTTTGTTTGCCAATTTGACTGAAGCCTCAGGTAAACAGTGAGCCAAGTTTTTAGTACGAGTACGTAGTCAACTACTGCTGGAAGCCGGCTCCTATATTTGCCAAGTAATCCATCACTCATTATACAAATTGCAAAGGCGGTAGCCAGGCAACCGGACAAGTGGCAGCTGCTGCACCATCGGCAGAATTTTAAATTGGCTGGTGACAGTTTGCGCCTGAAGCCTTCTGACAATCACCAAGATTCCTTTGGCTTATGTGTGAGTGTGTGTGTGTGTGTGTGTGTGTGTGTTTTGCTTGGTTGTTGAGTAGCATTTCAAACCATTCGCAAACAGAAAATTGCTTTCATTCATGCATGAAACACTTCCAAATTGCTGCTGATGCATTCGATGCGATTTTATCTCCGAGTAATATCAATATAAAATAATTATGTTTGCTCGTCAACTCCCTCAAAGGTTTCTGTTACAGAAACATATTCTGTCTAATTCCTATTGCTATTCTATTATCTACTTTTTTTCTTTAATAATATTTATTTATTTACTTGAATGTATTTTTCAAATATTTTATTATTTCCTTTTTAGTATTTTTTTGCTAGTTAGTTTTTATTAATGTATTAAAATTGATGTTTTTTTATTGAATATTTATTTCCCTGAAAGTATTTTTTATTTCCGTTTTATAACTTTTATATTTTTTTATTTCCATTTTATTCTATTTTTTGTATTTTTTATTTCTATTTTAAATTTTTTGTGTTATTTATTTTGTTAATTTATGTAAGTATTTTTTTTATGTATTGTTTATTTATTAGAATTTAATTTGTTTAATTTTTTTTTTCTATTTTTGAATTTTATTATTAATTACTTCTTATTAATTTATTTAAATAATTTTTTGATGTAATAATGTTTAATTATTTATTTAAAATGAATATTTTCTTAAATTTTGTTATTTCTATTTTTGAATTTTTCTGTTGATTATTTTTAAAAAATTAATTTATAATAATTTTATTGTTTGTAATACAGTTTATGTATTTTTAAATTATTTTTTACTAATTTATTAAAATAATTTTTTTATGTATTGTTTATTTATTAGAATCTCCTTTGTAATATTTTTTTATTTCTATTTTTGATTTATTTTGTTAATTATTTTTTATTAATTTATTTAAGTTTTTTTTTATGTAATATTGTTTATGTATATATTGAAATATAATTTTTAATGATTTTTTATGGATTTATTAAAATAATATTTTTATGGAATGTTTATTAATTTATTTGAATCATTTTTTTATTTAATAATACTTATTTATTTATTTAAAATGTAATTTTTAATTTTTTTTCAACTTTTTTTTGTTAATTATTTTTTTTTATTATTTTATTAAAATTTTATTTTTGTATGTAATAATAATATATATATTTAAAAATGTTTTTTTTACTAAAATTATGTTTTTATGTAAAAATATTTATTAGAATGTCTCTTTTAAAATTTTTTTTTAAAATTTTTGTTTTTTGTTAATTAATTTTTTATTTATTTATAAAATTTATTTTTTTAATTTTATGATTATTATTTTATTATTTATATATTTGAATGTTTTTTTAAAATATTTTGAATATGTTTGTTGATTATATTTTATTAATTTAATAAAATTATGTTATTTATTTATTTATTTTTTTGTTTTAGATATTTTTATTACATATTATTGTTATTTATATTTTACTTAATTCATATTTTTAATATTTTTCTATTTAATTTTGATGTATTGTTTATTTTATTTATTTATTATAAGTTTATTATCTATTTAATATTTATCAATTTATTTTTTGTTTAATTTTTATTTTTTTTTTTGTGTATTTGATATATATTTAATTATTACGTTTTTTTTTTTTATTATTTAAGTTACTTCAACGATGAAGAATTATTTGGCCAAACTTGATTCATATTTTTTATTGAGTGTTAGTTTTTACTTATTTATAAATTTTATTTTTTAGTTATTTGCTTTCATATTTAGTTTTTATTTATTTAATTTTGAATAAAATTAAATTTAATAACTATTTTGCCTAGTATTTTATTAGCTATTTTTATTTTTCTATTAAAAATATTTTTTGGTGCACATTTAATTTTTATTTATTTAATTTTTAATAAAATACAATTTAATAAATATTTTTCTATTTATGTATTTTATTTTGTTATATATATTTTGTTATATTAATTTTTTTAATAATTTTTTTGTTTCATATTTATTTTTTTGTTAAAATTAATTTTTGTGTACGCATTTTATTTATTCTCTTAATTTTTTAAATTTTTTTTGTTTCGTATTTAATTTTTATCTATTTTTTAAATAATTTTCTTTTATATGCATTTTATTTATTCTCTTGATTTTTTTATTAGTAATTCTTTGTTTCATTTTTAATTTTTATTTATTTATTATTTTTTAATTATTTATTAATTTTTATTTACTTATTAATTTTTATTTACTTATTAATTTTTATTTATTTTTATCTACTGAGTTTAGTATTCCAATTTTTCCGATTTTTTTGTGTGTATTTTACTTATCTCCTTTTTTATGAATAATTTTCCTCGAATTTTTTTTTAATAACTTTATTTACTGTTTGATTTCCATTTATTTCTTTGCTAATCAATTTTTTATGATTAATTAACATGCTAATTGATCGCATTAGTTTATTTGTAAATTATACCAAATTATAAGCAATTAAATTTAATTACCCCACAAATAAGCGACAAGTGGCCGCAATTGTGGCGCTGAGCCCGCCTTATAAGCCGAGCTTAAAAATTGCTGTTGCCTTTTAACGTAAATTGAGGCTTCATTTTGTTATTAAATGGTTTTTGGCATGCGAGCAGCAAATTACAAAATATAAATTTAAAGAGCAAAGCATAGTGGTGGGGAGAGAGAGAGACAGAGAGGGAGAGCAGCAAGCATAATAATGCTTTTAAAAGTATGTATGAAAATAGAACATTTCGTGGAGAGATAATGACCGCCTCTCATGCTTGAATGGCATCATTTGCCAGCAGGAGCAGCAGCGACAGAGCCAGCGGCAGTGGCTTCGGCTTCGGCCGCGACTGACATCTCAATCACTCACTCATTCAGGCACTGCCCCAGCATGTGTGTAGCAAATTTGAAGCCGGCACCGTGGAGGGGCAGGGGTAGTGCTGAATTTGCGCTTGGGCTGGGCTTCACTTTGTGCTGTGGCTGTCTTTTTGGTTACTGACACTTGCCTCTTGAAGTGTTTACCCGGGCGCACTTGGTTGAGGCTTCTTTGGGTGTTCATTTCAAGTGGAGCTCTTCATTGCTGCGGGCTAATATTTTGGAGGGTTCTTAAAGTGGAGTATCTGTTTGGTTTCAGCATTGGCTCCCACACTTATTTCCTATAAGAAAATGTTCTTTTTGCTATATACTCATGCAGCAAATATGGTTATAAGTCTCTCTAAGTGGTTAATGACCCTGGTAAGAGTTTCATTACACTTTGAAGTGTAACTTCATTTCTATAAAAATGTACTAAATATATCCCTTATTCCTCATATCCTCCTTTTTATCACTCATCCTCATTTTTATCAGTCACTTCAAATATTAAATCCGATCTGATTTATTTCCTAATACTTTCAGCAGCTGAACTGTTGCTCCACTTTAGAAGCCAATTGAAATAAAATCAGGCCATTGGCAATAGTGTGCATCGATTTCCGTTACATTTGCAGGAAGCACTGCTCCAGAATTATCTGTAAATAGACACTGGCCGCGAGCGTATTTAAAAGCAACACCAAATGACTTCCTTTTGATTAAGCTGCATCAGCAAAAGTAGCTGTAGACAATTTCCTTGCTTTTTGTGTTCGAAAATTGCATCATCTTCATTGAATGTAAATTCTTGACCCATCGCTGTCCATCCAATCACCGCAACGCATTTATTGCATCATCATGTCAGGATTTTACAATATTGCAACACAGCAATTGCCTATGTGAGCATAACCCCTGACCGCTCCAGCTCCGGACCGCTTCGAGGTTTCAAGCCGCAACTTCGTAAACGTTATTGCTGCACGACTGCGTGTGTGTGCAACAAGGATTAAACATTTTTATACAATTAACTTGTTTGGAAATTTTCATTTAAGTCTACCGCAATTTTGCACTCTACACTCAGGCCGAAGTTACTACACTCAGGAGTCAGCTTTCAGTTTGATTTCGGAGTTGATTTCAGTTGTTCAAGTCCATGAAATGAAGTGAAAGAAATGAAGGGAAAAACCTGTCTAGAGATACCTCAGAAAGGAGCTATGGAAAATTTATGTTAAGTTCTGTAATCCTTGAGGCACTAAATGTATCGAATGCCAACTTCTATGAGACTTTTGTATATATATTTTCTGCTACTCTTCTGCAACTTGTGTACGAAAAAATTTTTAATTTTTGTTCTAAAACTCTCCTGGACCTCTTTGCCTCTTCTCTACATCTACATACATTATCTGTGGAACTTCAGCTACCTCTGTTCAACTAAAATTGTATTCTGCAACTTGTTTGCAACTTCTATTTGGTTCACGAATAAGTTTTGTGGATCTCTTGGCCAAATTTTATATAAATAAGTATATTTTCTGCATCCGCTGTGAAACATCTGTACAACTACACATGTTTTCTCTAACTCTTCTGCAACTTTGCTATCATTAAATTGGCACTCTGCAACTCTTGTGTAACTAAATACATTTTTTAACAGCTTTCTACAATTTAAACACAAAGGTTCTGTGCAACTAATTATGTGCTTTCTGAATATCTCGGCAACTAAATAAGTCTTTTGCCACTTCCGTGCAACTTCGAAGAAACTGGTAGAGTGTTTTGCAACTTCTGTGCAACTTCGATGCAACTAAATATGTTTTTTACCACTTCTGAGCAATTTCTAAGCAATTAAATGTGTTTTTTGCAACTTCTGTGGAACTTCAAAGCAACTAAATGTGTTTTTTGCAACTTCTGTGGAACTTCCAAGCAACTAAATATTTTTTTTTGCAACTTGTGTGCAACTTCGAAGCAACTAAGTATGTTTTTTATAACTTCGAAGCAACTAAAAATGTTTTTTGCAACGTCTGTGCAACTTCTAAGCAACTAAAATGCAACTAAATATGTTTTATGCAACTTCTGTGCAACTTCTGAGCAACTAAATGTGATTTTTGCAACTTCTGTGGAACTTCAAAGCAACTAAATGTGTTTTTTGCAACTTCTGTGGAACTTCCAAGCAACTAAATATTTTTTTTTTGCAACTTGTGTGCAACTTCGAAGCAACTAAGTATGTTTTTTATAACTTCGAAGCAACTAAAAATGTTTTTTGCAACGTCTGTGCAACATCTTAGGAACTAAATATGTTTTTGCAACTTCTAAGCAACTGAATGTTTTTTGCAACTTCTGTGTAACTTCAAAGCAACTTAATATGTTTTTGCAACTTCTGAGTAACTTCTAAGCAATTAAATATATTTTTTGCTACTGCTGTGCAACTTCGAATCAAAAAAATATATTTTAAGCAACTTTTATGCAACTTCTGTGCAACTAAATGTGTTTTTGGAAACATGTGTGCAACTTCTAAGCAACTAAATAAGTTTTTGGCAACTTCTGTGCAACTTTGAAGCAACCAAATAGGTTTCTTGTAACTTCCAAGCAACTAAATATGTTTTTTTGCAACTTCTGTGCAACTTCTAAGCAACTAAATACGTATTTTTTTTTTAAACTTCCAAGCAACTAAATATGTTTTTTTGCAACTTCTGTGCAACTTCGAAGCAACTAAATAAGTTTTTTTGCAACTTCTGTGCAACTTCGAAGCACAACTGTTCCCTTCACTCTTTTCGTCTTCTATTATGCTGTTGCAAAACTTGATGCGAGGAGAGTAGCGCTTTACAGCAGTCCACCTGACTGGCACTCAAGCCCATTGCACCGCTGGGTGATGCTTCGGGCGGCTTTCTATCAAGCATAGGCGAAACTTTGGCAGCTCAGAGCTGGCAGCAGAGCATGCGTTTCGCTACTACTACTACTTGAAGGGCCTGCCAACTTCTGGCCAGTGGTGGTCATGTGGCATGTACAGCTTGGGTTCCTATGACTGGACAGCGGACAAGGAGCCGAATACTCGCATGTGTGTGTCTGAGTTGGCTCAAAATTTAGCACTGGACAGCGGTGAGTGCGCTTCTTGATCACGTACGCTGCACACGGCTGCGGCTCTGGTGTCAGTATCAGGAACTCAGCCTCTTCTGCACTGGGTGCAAACTAAAACCACGTATTTTAAGAGTGCATGTGAGTGTGTGTGTGCGCGCGCTTGAGCATGTGTCTGCATTCGATTCATATCTCATAAGGTTTAAGTGCTTTAAGAGCCCTTTCATTATGACGTGATTACAATTTTTTTGTTGTTTACGCGCTTGTGCAGCAGCCGCGTGCGTGAAAAAAATGTGGAAAAATTTTTCACCGTGGCTGTGCAACAAGTGCCGCTGTCGGGAAGTGCTCTGTGGTGGTTGGCTGTGTGTGTGTGTGTGTGTCTAGGTTTCTATTTGCGTTGCTGATGGTGTAATATTTTACCGCTTTGTGTTTTTATTTAATGTTATTTTATTTGATTAGCCTGTCTATTGAGTAATTTTTTTAAATATTTTCCTCTGCGTTTGTTGTTGTGACCTTTTTGTTTTTAGCCGCTCAAGGGTTAAAGGTATCTTGTGCAAATTAAACTCAGCTACGCTCGGCGCTCTGCGCTTTACATTGTGGATTGCCTGTGATTTGTATTGCAGTACAAAAAGCGAAATTTATGACAGATAATTTAGGTTTATCTTCGTTGTCGGCTGATGCTGCACCGGCAATGGCAATGTTGCACGCCTCAAGTGCAGCATGGGAAATTTTTGAATTATTTTTAATTGAAGTATTCGCATTTGGGTTTGTAAATGCGTATGAAAACTCGCAGGTGAACGAACTGTGTTCTGTAAGAGTGTGTATATACAAATTGGTAAAATCTGGCACAGCATGCAGCAAATGCTGCAAGTGTGCTGAAATTGTTCACTTATGCGTAACGAACGACACTTGGAATGGTGATTTTTTATTAATGCCCGCGTGAGCACATTGACCCGCATTACTCTGCGGTAAATGCTGCTCGTTTGGCTCTGTGGTACACGACCAGCTGCTGCAGAGACGCATAACACATCTCTAACGCACAGCTTGGCTTACTTTATATCAGCTGTGCTGCATATCGAGCGAAGCACGTAATTAAGTCATAAAGTATGGCTAAATTAGTGCAATTGGCAGCGAGAAAATGGCCATGATGCGTGATGTTGCAACATTGCAGTTCACTGGCAATTAACTGCAGAACGTTGCTGTTGCGAGGCAGTGCAGAAAATCAGGTTATGAAGCAGCAAGTGAGTTGCTATTAGAAAAGTATGTGAAATCATAGCGAAGCAGTTTTTCTGCCACCAACAGCTGAAGCGCTTCAGCAGCATTTTGTTTTGTACCCAAATATTATGCTGCTTACCTGCCTATCTACCTACCTACCTACCCATCATCATTGTCATCTCTATTTGCTTGACTGGCTGGTTCAGAAATTTGGTGGCCTTTTCTTCTGCACACAAACGCAGCATTTCCAAACAAAGTTTCCTTTTGAACCTGCGGCATTATTTTTTAAGTTTATCTTGTTGCGTTTTATTTGAGATTTTTTTTATACAAATTTTTTTCGTGAGGCATCAAAGGTGCAACAAGTGTAGCACTGGCCATGCAGCTGCCATTTGTGTGTGTATGTGCGTGTGTGTGTGCGTGTGTGTGTGTGAGTATTTACTGGGTTTTTACTTCCGCGAAGCCAATATCAAATATTTGTTAACTTTTAAAGCGTTTGCATCTCGTTACCAGCGCATCACCATGCGCCACACACACGGATGCACACAGCCTCGGACAAAGGCACAGGAAGAGTATTCATTTGGGCCCCTACAGCACCAGCCAGCTGCTTCGTTTCACTTTGGTGCGGTTGCGTTTGCTTCGCTAGCAAATATTTTCTTTTTACCTAAATTATCGTCATCAGAGTGTGGCATACCACACGAAATGCTGCACTCACCCCTGCGGCTGTGTGTTTAATAAAAAATATATTTATAAATTGCTAATTTTTTTTTGTAGGCGGCAGTAAAAGTTTTTAACGAGCAACTTGCTAAACTTAGCGGAAGTGTGCGTGCCTTCGAAACGTTGCTTTAGTTTCAGGCCACTTTGCTGGGGTCAGTTTTATTATATGCGGCTCGCTGGCAAATTACTGCAGTCAAATTTTCCGCTCTAAACGCATTTTCAATACTTCCTTATGCAAAAAATTAGGTTGTCCGAAGAATGGGAGGCTTAACTCAGGCACTATGATAGGTAGTGAAGGAGTGAGGAGATTGAGTGAAGGAGTGAGGAGATTGAGTGAAGGAGTGAGGAGGTTGAGTGAAGGCTGTGAATTGGGGCTGGGAGACTTGAGCTAACAACTTTCATGGAGTTGGGAAAAAGTTACTAAAATATACTGTTCTTTAGATTTATTTTAAACCATCTTCTTTGTAAACAGTTTCTATAAAGTTACAAAAATTATACAATGATCATACGAATTTGGCATACCTTTTTCTTAATCCCAAAGTTTGAAAAATCTGCAAGAGAAAAGAAAATGTTTTTCAATTATCTTTTTAATTTCCAATATAATTTATAAATAAATTTATATCCAAAAATAACTTTTAAATATTAGAAAAATTATTTTTTTAATTCAAATTAAATATTAAATGTATTTAATTCACATTCACAATTAAATTTTCAATATATAACATATTGAATGTTTCTTATATTGACAATTTTTTTATATTTATTAATTTTCAATATTTAGAAAAATATTTCTTAAATTCAAATATACAATTAGAATTAAATTTTCAATATTTAAACATATAAGATGTTTCTTTATATTTATAATTAATTTTATTATTTGCAATACTTTTTCTAATTTTTATATTTTTTTTATATTTTTTACAAGGTTATTTAATTTTTTTTTCGAATTTTTAAATTTTTTTTGCATTTTTAATTTAATCTATGAAATTTTCAATATTTTTTTATATTTGTAATTATTTTTATTATTTGCAATACTTTTTTTAATTTTATATATTTTTTACAAGGTTATTTTTTTCAAATTTATAAATTTTGTTTGCATTTTTTAATTTAATCTATGAAATTTTCAATTTTTTTTTTATATTTATAATTATTTTTATTATTTGCAATACTTTTTTTAATTTTATATATATTTTTTATATTTTTTACGAAGTTATTTAATTTTTTTTTATTTTATAAATTTTTGCCATATTTTTATTTAATCAAATAAATTTTCAATATTTTTAAATGTATACATTTTTTTAATATTTATATATGCAATTAACTTCAATATTTATACATATTTTAATTTTCTTTATATAAATTAATTTTTTATTTTTATAATTATTTTTTTATTTATAATACCTTTTTAATTTTTATACTTTGTATATTATTTTAATTTATTTAAATTTATTTTAAGTTAATTTTGAAAATCAATAAGTTTTTTAACATATTTTTATTTAAAATACATTTACTATTAAATTTATAATATTTAAAAAGATAAATTTTTTAATATGAATTTTTTTTTATTTTAATGATTCTTTGAATTATATATATATTTTATATTATTTTTTCAATTTTTATTCATATTTTAATTTTCTTTATATTCATATTTTTTTCTATTTTTATAATTATTTTTATTATTTTCTTTTCATAGATTTTTATTTTTTTTAATTAATTTTTTAAATCAAATACATTTACAACTGAATTTTTTATATTTAGAAATAATTAAATTTTTTAAATTGATGAAATTTTTTCTATAATTATTTTTATTATTTTCTTTTCATTGATATTTAATTTTTTATATTTTAAAAAAATTAGTTTTTGAAAATTAAATAAAGACATTTGCAAATAAATTTTCAATATTAATAAAAAGAAATAAAATTTTTTTTAATAATTGTTATTTTTGTATATATTTTTATTATTTTTTAAATTTTTATATATTTTATTTTTACAAATTTATTTAATTTTATTCATTTTATTTTTATTTGAATTTATTAAATCAAATTGTTTATTTGTTTTTTGTTTACTATATTTTTATTGAGATTTATGGAAATTTTTATAAATTTTTTTCATAAAAATTTCAAATTTCTAAAAATATCTAGTTAAAGTTTTTGTTTTAAATATATATATATATATATATATATATATATATATATATATATATATATATATATATATATATATATATATATATATATATATATATATATATATATATATATATATATATATATATATATATATATATATGTATATATATATATATATATATATATATATATATATATATATATATATATTGTATATTTATACATTGACAATTTCTATTATTTTTTAAATTATTTTTAATTTTTATTTATTTTTTTTTATTTTCTATTTTTAATTTTTTTTATGTTTTTTATATATTATACTTTTAGTTTTTATTTATTTTTTATATTTTACATTATTTTTAATTATACAATTTTTTATTTTTAATATTTTATAATATTTTTAAGTTGTAATTGAATATATTTACAATTTATTTTAATATTTATAAATAGGTAAATATTTTTATATACTTTCTTGTATTTAAACATTTTTTCTTACGTTGTATATTATATAATTTTTTTTATAATTATTTATTATTATTTTTTTAGATTTTATTTTCAATTGTGTGTCATTTTTTGTTACACATTAATTTTATTCATTTTATTTTTATTTCAATTTATTATTAAAATATATAAAATTAAATTGTTTATTTGTGTATTGTTTACTATTTTTTATTGGGATTTATGGAAATTTTTGTAAATTATTTTGACCATATAAATAATATGATAATAATAAATAATATCCAATATAAATATATAATAAATAATATCCAATATAAAAGGAATATAATATTATTTATAATGTTTTTTTTATTAAGTCTTATATTATTTTGTATATTTTCTATATCATTTTGTATATATTATTATATCATTTTATATATATTATATCATAGTTATATTATTTTATATATTGTTATATTATTTTATATAGATTTTTATATTATTTATTATGTTAACTTTATTATTGTTCATATTATAATAGAATTTGGTAAATTTTTTAAAATTTAATGTTTTGTTATTTATTTATATTATTTCTTTAATTTGTGTGTTTTTTTTTTATTTTTATATATTTGTTTATTATTACTCGAATTTTTTTCATAGTTTATTTAAGTAAATGGGCAGATTCAGAAGATAAAACTGCTTCAAAAGATAAGCAAGAAAAGCATTTCCAAAGTGACGGTTGCAGAAAAAGTTGAATGCTAAAATTTCGTACCACTCAAATCAGGTTGCTGTAAAAAGCAGCACTCCTAAGAAAATGGCCCGCAACCCAAGCGAACTTTCTTGGTTTCTTTCTTGATGGGTTTGCTTAGTTTATTGTTTGTTTTTCTTTAATATTTGTTTGCTGTTTGTCTTGCTGCAATTGCCGCTACAAGTATTGATCATGTAACGTACAACTTTGGAAATTCATGCAACTGTCATTAAATCACGGCAATTAAATTACGACATTGCCATGTGACAGCTAAAGCCAAGAAGAACAACAACAACTACAACAACAATATAAAAAATAAAAGAAAAAGAGCGGCCACAGCAAAAGTATCAGCAGCAACAGCATCAGCATCAGCATCAGCAGCAGCAGCAACAGCATCAGCAGCAACAACAACAACAAATACTGTCAACTTAAAAATGCCACAACGGATTTCAATTGAAGTTGTGGCCATATAAAGCCAAAGCAGCCTCAACATGCACCGTTTTACTCAAACAAACACACACACATACATACTCACATATAAACTCACACATGCTCACATATACTCTCCTATATACACAAACACACCAAAACTCAACACAAACATTTGCTCATTCGTTTGTTTTGCTGCCTGCTTTAAGGGGTCACATGAGGAATTTTCCAGCTTTTCCACCTCTCCTCGCCAGTCTCCTGACAGTCTCCCGCTCGCCTGCTGGCACATCCGCTTTTTCTAATGCCAATGCCAGGCCATTGTGACATGGTTCGAGTAGTTATCTAATATAAAATATGGCTGGCAGATCTTTTGGCCACTCAGCCTGGCTGTTAGCCTGCCTGCCTTCCTGGCTGTTTGCCTGCCTGCCTGCCTTGCTGGCTGCTACACTCTCCGCCACTGAGCAGGGAAGCAGGCACTCACATGCCGGAGGCACTCTTGCTAAATATTTGACTTATGCGCTGCATGTGTTTTGCATATGACCTTTTGTCTACTTTTATCGCCAACATGCCACGCAGACACACATCGATGAAACTTGCCAACATTTAGTTTTCAGCTTTTATGGTAACACGGGCGCAAACATTTTTGGTTATTAGAGTCATAAAGAGTCAACTGACAGTTATTGTGCTTTATGGGAGAGTGTCTCTGCAGCGCAGCATTTGAACATCCTTCTCTTACTTTACTCGCGTATGTAAATTTGTTTTATCAATGGGAAATTTTGGAAAATTTTATCTCTGTTTTTAAGTTTTTATTATTATTATTATTATTACACTTTATTCTAATAAATTAATTATTACAATAAATACAATTAATGAGTACTGGCTGCCAGGGCCTTCGACTCGATCTTAATCTATTATTAATTTTTATTATTGTGTTTCTTACGATTTTAAGTTTTATTTCTTTATTATTGTTTTAAAATTATTATTATAATTATTTTGTTTTTATATTTATTTTTTAAATTTTTTTATATTTTTTAATAATTTTTTTTTATATAGTTTTTAATATATATTAATATATTTTTGTATGTTTGTTGTTTATTGTTTCTTTTATAATTTTTTATACATTTTAAATATTTATTTATATATTTTTAAAATCTTTATTTATATATTTTTATATTTTTTAATATATATATTTATATTTTTTAATATATATATTTATATATTTTTGTATTTGTTTTATATTTAATCTTTGATTAGGCCAGCCTCCTTCTGAGTTCTATTTTTAATTCAATCGTCCACATTGTTGCTATTTCTGCCACTGTTTCTGTTGCTGACTGGCAGGCAGACAGCCTTCATTACCAATTGCCAACGTTCATTGACAATCGTCAATCAAATTGATCGCTAGTCGTTGTATTTTGCGACTTGTTGTCAGTATTGTGTGGCGGCAATGTTCGCATTGTACCACTTTGTTGCACATAATGCAAGGATTTTTTGCGCAGTCAATTTGCAAGCTGAGGTTGAAACCTCGTGCAATTTACTCCATGAAAATGAATTCTCAGGATGAGAATTTGCAGTTTCTGTTTTTAAGAGTTTATTTATAACTGTAGCGGAGAGGAGCGAAGCGATTTGGAATTCTGGATTAGTTATTGGGGACTTTATAGGACTTGTAAAATACCATCTTAAGCGAAATTCTATTTCACAGAAATTATGATCATTGTTATATAGATTATGAGGTTCCTTAATATTTTCAGGTTTTAAGATTGTGAGGATTTAATATAGGTTAGTATATATGTTATCAGATGTCCTCTGTTGTAGCACTTCTACCTACCTACTACCTGTTACCAGATTTAAACTTCCTGAAATCAATATTGACAGAGTACACTCTATGCAACTGCATAACGTATACACTATGATAAGGTGTCGAAACTCTCCAAGCAACTGAGTCACCTATACACTACTATAAGGTATCGAAACTCTCCAAGCAACTGAATAGCCTATACACTAAGATAAGGTATCAAAACTCTCCCAGCAACTGAATAACCTACACACTATGATAAGGTATCGAAACTCTCCAATGTATCAAACATCACTCAACTAAGCCCCTTTTTTCCCACAAACAATTAACGTATGAGTAAGTTAAGGGACTATTTCTCAGCCTTCATTCAAGATTCAACTGAATTAATTCAAGTACTATATAAAATATCCTTCTTGAAGCCCAGCTTTTGAGGCGTACTTGAAAGTTATCCTACAATCTTTTAATTAATTGGTTCCTGAATTAGTCACAAGACAACAAAATGAACTTAATGAATAACTTTTTTTACTTCAGGCTTTCGTTTCAGTCTTTCGTTTCAATCTTACGTTGCAATCTTTCATTTCAATCTTACGTTTCAGTCTTTCGTTCCAGTCTTTCGCTTCAGTCTTTCGTGTCAGACTTTCGAATCTTACGTTTCAGTCTTTCATTTCAATCTTACGTTTCAGTCTTTCGTGTCAGTCTTTCGTTTCAATCTTACGTTTCAGTCTTTCGTTTCAATCTTACGTTTCAGTCTTTCGTTTCAGTCTTTCGTTTCAATCTTTCGTTTCCATCAATAGTTCTACTTAGTTTCCCTGCCTTGGACAATAATTCCCATATCAATTACTAACGTCGATTCGCAAATCCCCTGAATCACTGTTCCACCACGCCCCTTTCGTGCGCTTTGCCTTCATTATAAGGCATTACGGCACGCAGTTCAAAGTCAAATCAATCAATCGTATGCTCCACTAAAGATTTCAATTAGGCTAATCACCGACTTCGCCGCGTTGTGGCCAATAATAAATGTGATGTTAATATGAAAATTATAGTCAATATTTCAATTATACGTAAAATATACGCTGCAGTTGATGGAACTAATGCGAACGACTGATAAATGACTCTGCCTAAATGGAACAACAATGAGCAGTGAGTCGTGGCAAATGCCAGCGAGGCGCTTCATCAAACCGTAGGCAATGCAAGGCGAGCGGACGCAGAGAGGCAGGGCAGGAGACAGAGTGGCACGCCGCAGCTTGCAAGTAAATTGAGTATATTTTAAGTTTGAGTAATTGCTGTACGACTAGGCAGTGAGCGCATTGTTCTCGCGGTTTGATTGATGCATTGTGTCAAACGTAGTATGATGCACGCGGAGGAAATCTGCTTGCGAGTGTCGTTGTGGCTCTGGCAGAAAAATGGAAGGCAAAGATTTCAGCATTTCTAAATTATGGACAGGCTTTTTTTAGTCTACATTGTTAAGATAGTTTGGAGGAGAAGGGAAATTGTTGGGATTAGAGCGATGTAAATCAAGATATTTACTACCATAGGCAACTAACGTCATCTTTGTGCAAGCATCTTCCTCTTTTCCCACTCCCGAAAGGATCAAACTTATAAAATTGTCTGGGAATTATGCCTAATTAATAGGATTCCAGTCACTTTCCAGTCTCATCGGGTACTTCGCTAAAGCCACATAATAACCGTATACCAACTGCCTACAATTGCACTACAACATTTGCAACATCTTCTCCAAACTATTATTTCCTTGTCAACAACGCAGGCTCGATTAATAACGTTCACAAAAGCAAACGAAGAAAATCTTAAAAATAAATAAAAACTGAAAACAAAATTATGTTGCACCACCGGCGCACAAATAACACGCTGCTGCACGCATGTGCGGCATGCGCCCTAGAAGCTACATTGCCCAGTGCTGCGCTACACCAGCCGCGCAGATGCAGATTTTTCGTCCAAGCCACAAACGAAAAAGAATCTTGAAAATTTATGACATTTTATCGATGATTTACCGATGAAGATTACGTTGACGGCGCATGAGTTAAGCGCGTATGCAATGCGGGCAGGCAGACAGAGGAGCATCATGCCAGGACACGGGATACATATGTGCGCAGGCGCACACCTGAGCCGTATAAATTCAAAGCAAATGTTTTGCTTTTCATTTTTCTTTATTTTTTGTTTTGCTTGAATTACGGACGACTTCGAGTCTAGCTGAGATGGTATGCAACGGCACATCGGTGGGAGCAGTAGGAGCCGGATTTGCTTTGTGGGCTGCTTTTTATGTTGACAATTGGTTATGCTTTTCGGTATTTATGTGAGCCACAGAGTGAGTCTATGAAATGAATTGTCATCTGAATGATTTATATTTAAAATTAGTAAAATTGTTGACGCGTGCAAATTGGAATTCGAAGACTAAGAAGATGCACTCGGTGAATTGTTATACAACTGGAAGCAGTTCCAACTAGCAAGCAGAGAGTTGGGAGCAGAAGAGGTCCTGGTATACCCCTATAGTGGAATGTGGCTTAGTTTATATTGAAAATGACCAAAGACTACCATAATACACGATGGCCCGTAACTTCAGGATAATTCACACATATTTTTAGGATACAGTAAATTTTTGTAGTTATCAAGAAGCTCGGTCTAATATTGCATACGGAAAAAGAGTTCTTTCGATAATATTCACGTCATTTGAATGTATGAATAATTTAGATATATCGTCAGATGCCATCTGTCGATTCTGTGGGGAAAGTGACGAGACCTCACTGCACCTGATCACAGACTGCGGACCATTGGCACACAATAGACTTAGGTGTTTTGGAGAATATATCTTAGATATGAGCAAGATCCCTCAATTTGATTCCATAGACACACAAAAGACACAGTTGTTTTGGGAGAATACATCTTAGATATCAGCAAGATCCGTCAACTTGATTCCTCCAAAATATATGAGTTCCTGTCGGATATCAGCCTGACAGAAGAACTGTAGATGAGATTGTCCTCATCTTTGATTCGAGTGGCTTCTCAATAAAATAGATCGGTCTGTAAAGGATGACTATAAATTATGGAGAGGTCTGAATAGTCACAATAGATCTTTCAGGTCGCGTTGTATAACACCCTTAAATAAATCGAATCTAATCTAATTTGAATGTATGTCTCAAGACACAATCAGGCGATATGCTGCTCATTCTCAACAATAATGAACCGTAATGACACCCAATCGTCTTCCCATCCAAAGGCTCTAGAGAAAAGAGAACAAAACCCATAAAGGATCTGTACAGAAGATCTGCATCTGGATTCAAAGAGAGGACGCCACTGCTCACGCAAACAGGGAAAGTATTGGAAATTAGAAATATAAGAAATGATCTCAATCTCAATCCAAAGAATATTTTCCTATGCAATCATTGATTGACCTGACCAGTCAGTTCTCTAGGAATGAAAGCAACACATTAATGTTTTATTCTCAAAACAACAACAACAATTGTCGTAGAAAATATAAAATAAAATTTAAAAATTTAATGGAAATGGAATTATTTGAGTAGCTTCTCAATAAAATAGATCGGTCTGAAAAGGATGACTACAAATTACGAAGAGGTCTGAACAGTCAGTTTCAGTGTCGATTAAGATGACTACAAATTATGAAGAGGTCTGAACAGTCACTTTCAGTGTCAATTAGGATGACTACAAATAATGGAGAGGTCTGAACAGTCACTTTCAGTGTCGATTAGGATGACTACAAATAATAGAGAGGTCTGAACAGTCACTTTCAGCGTCGACTTAGCCATGTCCCTCCATCCATCTATCCACTAAACAAGAGAACGAAAAGGCCTATTGATCTAACAGTGATACCTGAGCTGTATAGTGACTTGATAGATGAGCTGTATAGTGACTTGATAGATGAACTGTATAGTGACTTAATAGATGAGTTTAAAGTTTTTGGTGAGAAGGGACCCCAATTTCCATACGCTTATATTCTGAGAATATTCCCCAAGAATTAGCTTCATAAAAAATCTATTTTTGTTACAAACTCAAGACAGTGTAGTGTGTTTGTCATAGTCAGCACGACCGATTGCAAGTAATCCTTACAAGTTTGCATAGCCACGAGGCTGGGAAATAATAAACAAATGTGTAAAATAAATGCACCTGATGCAATCTTTCCTGAATGCCAGCTACTTCCTTAGCATTGCTTAGAAACTATTCAGGTTCCCTCCCCCCTTTCCCACTTGAGGCGCTTATTTATTTATATTAGTTTCTTTTGGCCACTCGGAGAGTACCAGCAGTGCCGCTGATGCCTGAGCGTCCTCAGTGATAGCGCTTTCCTCAGCTGTAGGTGTGCTGCTGCTGTGTGCTCGGCTGTGGCTGCTCACTTTTGACCTCGTTGTTAGTTTTTCTATGGTGATGCTTATGTTGGTGTTGTTGTGGTTGTTGTTGTTGTTGTTGTTGTTGTTGTTTTTGTGGCTGTGTTGTGTATTGTTGGTGTTCGTAAACGGTACTTTCTGCATATTTAACCATGTATCACATATCAGCGGGAGGAAGTTGTCAAAGTTGCGCATATTTTGACCCGGCGAGTGTGCGGTGTGCATTCCTTGAAACGCTGCCGTTGTAGCTTGAAAATGGTGGAACGTGCCAATAACTGCACTGGCACACTTTACGGCTGCAAATGTTGTGCTGCGGGTCTTGCCAGCACAGGCGGCGTTGGCGGCGTTGGCGGCGGCATTTATTAAACGCTTTCATTGCTTTGCGCCGCCCGTAGCCACTTTTCATTTTACTTCTCTTTTTCCTCTTCAATTTGCATGTGCCACAAACCCGCCTGAGTAGACTTCAGTTGCGCTAAGTGAATGGAAATCGTGGACACTGGTGTGGACAATGGCTTGGACATTCCACATTCCTTCCCTCAACTGCTGCATTCTTAAATTTTCTAATTCTTGTATTTAATTTTTCTTTCATTTTCTCATAATTTGCTTCAAAAACTTCACTTCTATTTTCTCGTTTTTTAACTCAGACACTTTTCCCCATTTCACGTTAAATTAGTTCAATTCTTTTAGTTTTTTGTATCTCTAGAACCCGCCCAGCCTCCCCGGCACTTGCTCGCTTGTTTGTTGTCATCGTAGTTTACCAACGACATTAACTACAAAAACAACAAAGGCCACATTCATAAACAACGTTAACAGCAACACAGCGAACAACAACAACAACAACAACAACACCAACAACACCAACAACACCAACAAAACAACATAAAATATAACCAACGCATTCGCACGTCGCTCTTGGGAAGCGTCATAATTGTTGCCGCTGTCAGCGCAGTCATTTGTCTAATGGTGACACTTCTCACTTCGCCAAATGGCATGTGATTAGTGGGAAGCTCGAAGCTGTACTCAGCTACTACGCTTCTCTGAGCTGAGCTCTTGGCGTGTCGATCTAGATACATGTAAACTTTATTATCACCGAAAGATTATCTTAATTAGCTCTGCGTGTGTGACACTTTTTCATGTTTCTGTCACGCTGAGAGAGTTAAGTGAAAGAACAAAAGATGTGGGCTAAAAATTATGAATATTTAAGTGTTTTCATGTTTGTGGATGTCTACAAATTGTTTTCTCCTCACTTTCATATGAGGGTCAAATAAGTGTTTAACATTCGTTTTTCTGCAGTGAAACACCTGGTGCTGTAGTTTTCCAGTCATCGTTAGAAGAATGTTTTACAGTTTCCTTCCTCAGGTTTCTTCCTACATAACAACCTGTTTCTACAATCTTGCTTTCATTGCTCCATTATTTTGAAGTTCATAATCTCCTTAATCCGACCATGAAGGTTCAGAAAATGTCGCTTAGTTTAAGGTTTCTTCCCTTATATCAACCTGTTTCCTCAACATTGTTTTCATTACTGCATTATGCCGAATTTCGCAATCTCCTTATTCCGACCATGAAGGTTCGACTGTCGCTTAGTTTCAGATTCCTTCTCTCATGTCAACCTGTTTCCACAATCTTGCTCCCATTACTCCATTTTTCTGAAGTTCACAATCTACCTAATCAGACCAAGAAGGTTCAGAAACTGTCGCTTAGTTTTGTTGGAATATTTCAATTTTATTTTTACTGTCGTTTTATGCCTCTAATAAGTGTATAGTTATGTTATTAATATAGCATAATTTTTCATGGAGGACTCATGGTAATATTCCACACCTATGATGACCTGAACTGTTTCCAAACATTACAGAGACTATAAACAGGTTGCAACTGCTCAAAGTTTCTTGTTCGATTGTCTGTGATGGACATAGGGTACCATACTTTTTGGTTTGATGGAGTCTGCACGAACATGCAAGCATCGAACCAAATAATATCAATCGAACATGTTGCTGGGCACTTTAGTCCCTTCATACATCTTGCAAGCATAAATGGAAATACGTTTATTAAATATAATATTAAAAAATAATAAAAAAGAAACAAAATTTAAATTTTAAATAAAATAAAATAAAGTAAATTTATATAAATTGAAAAAAATTTAAAAATAAAAAAATATTAAAAAAAAATTTTAAATATATAAAAAAAATATAAAAATAAAAAATTATATTTAAAAAAAAATATTTAAAAATACAAAAAAATATATAAATAAAATAAAGCACAAATAATGCGCAAAACTCAGAACTAAATATTAAAATGAAATTTCTTTATTAACGTTTAACACTCTTTGGAGTGTTTAAATTAAACAACTTCTTCGTTAATGTTGTTTGGAGGGTTTAAATGAAAAAAATTTTCATTAATGTTGGAACACTCTTTGGAGTGTTTAAATTAAAAACATTCTTAATTAACGTTGAACACTCTTTGGAATGTTTTCATTATACAACTTCTTAATGAATGTTGAACAATGTTTAATTAGTGTTGGAACACTCTTTGGAGTGTTTAAATTAAACAACTTCTTCGTTAATGTTGTTTGGAGGGTTTAAATGAAAAAATTTTTTCATTAATGTTGGAACACTCTTTGGAGTGTTTAAATTAAAAACATTCTTAATTAACGTTGAACACTCTTTGGAGTGTTTTCATTATACAACTTCTTAATGAATGTTGAACAATGTTTAATTAGTGTTGGAACACTCTTTGGAGTGTTTAAATTAAAAACATTCTTAATTAACGTTGAACACTCTTTGGAGTGTTTTCATTATACAACTTCTTAATGAATGTTGAACAATGTTTAATTAGTGTTGGAACACTCTTTGGAGTGTTTAAATTAAACAACTTTCTAATTAGTGTTGGAACACTCTTTGGAGTGATGAAATTAAACAACTCCTTAATCAGTGTTAAACACTCTTTGGAGTGTTTTAATTATACAACTTCTTAATTAATGTTGAACACTCTTTGGAGTGTTTAAATTAAACAATTTCTTCATTAATGTTGAACACTCTTGGGGCATAACTGTGAATTTCCGCAGACTCTGCTGCACGCAGCAATAACGTGACCATTAGCGTGTAGACAGCGCTGCTCAGGGATTAGCCAGAGGCTTTGGTCATGCCGCACAGTACGGTGCCGTTAGCTTTCAAATTGTTAATTACCGTAAATTGCTGTTTAAATGTTCTTTAATTGAATTAAATTTCGTATTTACAATTGCAAATGAAGCATTAGCGCATGCGCAGAACAGTAAAGTGGGCACTAAAGTGCAGAATAGAACAGAACAGTACTGTAAAGTGCAGTGTAGTGTAGTGCACTGAAGCCAGTCGGCTATTTCGGTTTTATTTCCGGACGGTACTGATGTATGGTCAAGTGGTGAGTGAGTACCGAAACCGATGCGAAGCTGAGTGCCAAAAGCCATTGAACCTGAGCCGTCTGAGTCAGGTGGTAAAAATGACTGCCTTTCGTTTTTGGCATGGTTGCTTAATTCTTCTTGTTTCCCTCTTTAAATCTGAGTGTGAGCAGCCTTTTACAGTTGCAACGGGTTGGTATGCACTCGAACACGAAAAGAAAACAGAAACGAGCAACCAACATGTTCGAATTCACACTTGCCCCAAATCTGTCAAACTCGAGCAGACCACATGCGTCCACAATGGTACAATAAAAAGCGAAATGCTTGAGTTTCTTTTTTCCCATTTAGTTTAGTTAGACGCCCCACTAGAAACAACAACAACACCACCAGCAACAACAACGCCAACACCAACAAGAGCAACAACACCACAATCAGACTAACAATAACAACCTAAATTCTAAATGAGCATGAGACAACGTCAACTTCAACTCCAATTCCAACTGTTGGCATGCAATTTTCTGCATGCCCAGGCAAATATGAACCATAATGAATGCGAATTATTCGCAAACAGTGTCCACTCGGTTGGTTCGGCCACGCCGCCATGACTGCTTTCTACGTAGCAGGTCAACTTATCAATTGAAGCGCAGCTTGGAAAAATTTCCCTTTTTAATGTTGCTCACGCCACCCAACGCACGGCCGACTGACGTGACTCCCTTTTCCACATTTACCTGACAGCAATGGCTGCGGATAATTTCCATCTCTGGCAGTTGGGATTGTTTTTGCTGCTAGAAAATTGCCCAGAATAGAATTTGACAGATTGCATATGCTCATCCAAGCCATGAGCAATGTTGTTGACTGCCGCCGCAGTATCCGTCTGCAGTCTTTCGCATAGCCCACTTAGCGGCGGGCGTTTGTGTTGTATTTCGCATTATTTGTGTGTGAGTGTGTGTGTGTGTGTGCTGCCTCAACTATAATTTCTGCAACAAATTATTAAATGCCCCAAAAGAGAAAATTCTTGAAGTTGTTCGGACGTGGACGTTCGCTCCAGTGCCTCTGTTGTGGCTGCTTCGTCGGTCAGTCCAATCTCTCTGTGTGTGTCTGTATGTCTGTCTGTCTGGGCGCTTGTGATATGTGCCGAAAGTGAGCATGATGATGTGTGCTCGTTTGTGGTGGGTGGGTGTGCTGCAACTTTCAAATTATGTGCAATTTACTTGAGCTCTTGATGAAGATAGCAGCAGCACACATGATCGTGCCGCATGATTGTGAGACGATTTCTCGCCGCAACTTTGGGAAAAGAAAAGTTGCACTTGGCGAGCATCAAATCAAGGCACATGGGCAGCAGTTGCATTAAATTCGGTATTAATACCGAACTTGCCTTGCCACTTGTTGCTGCAAGTACGAGTAGTAACCTAAGCATGAAATTTTTGGCATAATTTTGCGACTCCTTTCTTTATGATTCTTTTCCCTGCTGCGAGTAGTTAAATTTCAAACGAAAAAAAATCACAAAAATCTTTTCTCATGCCACGAAATATTTCAAGCGTCACTTTGTACAGAGTTTCCTTTGAAGTACGCTCCCAAACTGATCTGCAAGCCAAGTCAAGCCAAGCTCCGGCCCGGCACCGCATTTGCACTCATTTGTGTGTGACCCAAATTTGGCCGCTGTGTGACTGCAGCGAGAACTGGACGAGAATCCGGAGATATTTACGTTTAATCGATAAGCAACTTTGGTGCATGCAAACGTGCACCGCAGCAGCCTCACGGGAAATTGGGGGCAGGCCACATTTAAATGTACAAAATATTCCACCATCGATTTATGACAGCTGGCATTTTGTTTATTTACTTGTTAAGCTCGTTTGTTTATGTGTTGTGTTCGTTTATTTGTTGTGTTCGTTTATTTGTTTGCTTTGTTTAGTTGTTTGTTGTTTATTTGTGTGTTGGCTTCTCTGCTAACAAAGTTGCTGACAATTGTGTTGCCCGTGCTTCGGATGTTGTTCTACAATTGCTGACACCGACCGGCATGCAAGGCGCAACTGTTGACAAGTGTTCTGCTGCTGGTGTTGGTTGCTCTTTTTTGCATATTCGCGTTTAGGAGTTGTGACTTTTTGCCAGGAGATTTTATCGCAGGTGCTCTGGTGTCGGTTTGTGGCATTGTTCGTGTGCCACTTTTGGAATTTGATGTGTTTTCGGCTACTTTTATTAGTGAAAACAAATGTTCCTTTCTTGCTAGTCTTCCGGATTTAGTGTGTCACCTTCTAAATAGGACGTATTGCATTTAAACCAATGAATAAATTTCGACACCTAACTTCTTTCCATACGTTTTCTTATTATTTATTCTTCTTTTCTTATTATATATTCTCCCTTTCTTATTATATATCGTACTTTTCGTATTATATATCTGCCTTAGCGAACTTTCTTTTCTGTCTTAAATCATGGACAGAACAACGACGATTGTAGGAACTGTGGGGAGCACGGAGTAAAGGAAACTCTAAACCATCTCCTGTACCTATGCCATGTACTTTCAAAATCGTGCCTGGCACACCAGGAAGCCACCTGGTTTGAGGGACTGGGCGAGGTGTCACCAATAGGGATGATTTCGCTCTTAAAGTTCGCTAAGAGCGTCTCTCTTTTTTCAACCCCATATTACAACTCTTAAATGCATAACCATCTGGCACCGCAAAGGTCCTTGCAGATGCACGTATGGCCTTCATGCCAGTATAACCTAACCTAACCTCACCTAAATAGACTGATAATCTGTTCCATGAAGAGAAGAACCAAATTTCAGGGGACTTTATTCAGAGATATTCGTTGAGTTGCTAGTAAAAAAATCGCTTCCTGCAGTCAATGAGTAGGTGTGGAAAAAAGTTAATAAGGAGTTGTTCTCCCTTAAACTATGAAAATGATGTTTGTTTACTGAGCCGAAAGCCCTGGCAGCAAGCGCTCCTGTTTCTTTTCTTCTTAATCATAATAATTTATTATTGTGATTACAAAATAAATAAATAAATAAATGTTTGTTTACTAATTTTTCGTTCTTCGCAAATAAGTTCGAAAGAGAACACAATTTCGTACCGTTATCGCAGTGTCATACCGAAATTTGTTAGTTGGTTGCACGTCACCACGTCTGTTACTGGTATGAGGAGTCCGAATTGGTTCGATCAGGCATGCCTTCAGCAATATGGTTGCACGTTACCCTTTTCATACAGAACTTAGTATGTTCGGAACAAATTGTGTCGCTATCAGAACAAAAACTAACGAAAAGACTAATTCAGTTCTTGACCTTCAGCTTGAAGCGTCTTTTTTGGTTAGGGTTTTTGTCTGAATTGTGTTGTATGCCAAACGGAATGAGGGCAACTTTCAACCACTTCTGGTCCTATTTTGTAGTACCATATTCACTTTGTAATACCATTCACGCTTTGTAAAACCATTCTCGCTTTGTAGTACCATTCCCACTTTGTAGTACTATTCTCACTTTGTAGTACTATTCTCACTTTGTAGTATCATCATCTCATCTCAGTCAGTAGTATCATCATCTCATCACAGCCTTTCTTTAAGTAAACATATTCACTATAGAATATTCCTGTGACAGTGAGACAACGCACCAGTCGAACCACCGAACATATCGCAGCCGTAAGCGTTTCAGTTCAAAATGAGGCAAATCAACCATTCACAGGAATTCGGAATCTCTGAATCCACATTGAGCAAATTTTGCATAAAGATCTTGACCTACACACCTACAAGAACAAATTAACTCAAGAACTGGAACCTCTGGATCATTTGAAGCGCCGAAACTTCTGTGATTGGGCTCTGCAAAAGTTTGAAGGAAATCCTGAATTTCATCGAATAATAATTTTCAGCGAGTTCATTTTTGACTTAATAACTTTGTCAATAAGGAAAATATGCGTTATTGGACACCAAACCCACAGGTGCTTCAAGAGACTCCATTGTATCCACAAAAAGTGACTGTGATTTCAACCCGAAGATGTGATTGTACCGTAATTTTTCTAAGATGAACATGATCGCTATGTTCCGTCCAATGGAGCTCGCTATCGTGCCATGTTAGAAGACTATTTTCGGGGCAAATTTAATGGACTTGACATCAGTGATATGTGCTTCCAACAGGATGGGTCCACAGACCACACAGCAATTGAAACCATTGATCTATTGAAGGGGAAGGTCGCTGATCGGGTTATCTCGTGAAATGCTTCGGTCGAAACGCCATCTCGCTCATGCTATTTAACGCTGTTGTATTTCTTTTTATGGGGTTAGTTTATGCCACCAAGCCAACAGCATTAGAGGAGCTCGGGAAGATTATTGATTGCGAAATTGCCAATGTTCCTGCCGATATGTGTGGAAGAGTGATGGAAAATTGTCTCCTAAATTTCAATCGCTTCAATTGTGCTCGCGGTGGTTATATGAAAGAGATTTTTTAGTTTATATTGTACTGAGAGCGGGAACTGGTCAGCCAGCCACTCCTGCCAAGCAGACCTATTGTGACACGCTCTATTGAAACAAATACTTCCCAAGTCTAGTATTCTTTACGAATTGAAAGATTTATTTAGGGGATTTATCCGCAATATCTGAAGGTTCTAGGAAATGGTTACCTGAGTAACGATTTCGGGTCCATATGAGACCATTACAGTGATAAAGCAGATGTGCAGCTGTTTCCTCCTCTTCGTTAAACAACCTACAGAGGTTATTTTGGGAGATTCTCATGTTTTATAGGTGTTTCATTACTCTACAGTGCACAATCAAAAGTCCCGTGACAATGGGAATACCTGACCGAGTCAAGCTCAGCATCTCTTTAGTTCTCTTGAGAGAATGGAATGGCATGAAAGTTTTAGTGTAGCTAAACCCTGACATAAACAAGATAGAACTGCATACTTAAATGTAACATGTGTACTACACCTGCACAAATTTCAGCCTGATATCTCAGTTATACTGTGCTTTATTTACATACGAAATTGTTATGTCCTTATGCCTGCATTATAAGTTCAAAAATACTTCTTATAATTTTACCACCAAAATTTCAAGTCCTCTGGTTTTAAATGTTTCTGAAGTTCATTTCCGGTTTCACAACTGTAGAAAAGGGGTATTAAGGTACGCTACTTGGAACTTACTTTCATAATTAACAACTGCAATTAATAAAATAATTTTAGTTCATTTCCTGTACAATTTGAAGCCCAGCTTTCAATATTTCGCGGATTGAGATATCGATTTATGGCAATATATTAACAAAAGGTGTTTCTAAACTTAATTTGCCAATTTCATGCCAGCAGATATAAATAGTTTACTTCAAATAATGACTTTTCAGGCCATAAATGCATGGAATTATCACAGCACAGCAGGGCTGGGGGGAAGCAACTAATTGAATAGGAAGTGGAAAATACGCTGAACAGCTTTTCATTTATTAATTATTATTATACTTTTTTCCATATTTTATTTATAATAAATTAAGTAAAAAACTGGAGAAATACTTGCGACTGGGAAAGGAAATTTCGCTTTGGCGTGGCTGAAATGAAGTGAATTTCCACTGGGCGACCTACTGAAAACGCATAAATTTGTTCGAAAAGCGGGTTTTGCTCAGCAACCAGAACCCACCTATGGCCACTGAGCCACTGATCTGGGCTTATCGCATGCATGCAAGCGATGCGCAGAGATACCCGTTGTACTTGTAAGAAAAAGCAGCAGCAGCAGCCGCCGACACCGACACCAATTCCCGGGACTCGCACATGTGAACCAGAGAGGAGGACAGTCCGTGTCGTCGTGTGTTTGTGGCACACCACACCATAGCACAGCACAGCACAGCGTGCTCGCGCCTTATAATGCCAAAATGAGCAACTGCTGCCGCGCGGCCTGTTGCATGCTACTCCAACTGGCAACTAGTTTATGGACGTGGCGGTTTTTTTTGCGCACAATTGTATGCCGCATTAGAATCGCACACGCGAATGAAAAGAACTGTTACAAAATCAAGTTTGCCACCAATTTTCAAATAAATACAAAAAAGAATACAACGCAACTTCAACTCTGAGGAATTTAAAACGCGCAGAGTAGCAGCGACATAAGCAGCAGCAGCAGCAGCAACAGCAGTATAAAAATAAGAATAAGAACAAGTGGCAGAGAAGACCACTTCAGCCTGACTGACCGCTAACCACGCCACTGCAATTGTTGACGCCGAGGACGACTTTTGATAATGCGATATTTGCTGAAAGTTGGCTCAGCTCAGTTAATGCTGCTCGGTGGCTGTAATGCTCTTTCGTTTGCAATCATGATGATGTTGTTGCTGATGATGATGACGATGTTGTTGCTGGTGATGACGATATTGATGTCTATCAGCCGCAACATCAGCTGAACATGCTTTTTTCTGCCTAGCAGAGAAGTGCAGTTACAGAGCTTAAGAATCGCTACTCACGCAGCTCGGTCAGCAACAGTACAGACCAAAACCTGCCTCATGGGTGGGGTATTTGAAGACTCATCAGTACAGCTAATTCCCCATATTGCGACTATAATTTTTGATAATGAAACAGTATCCCAAAAGCATGTAAAAGGACGCACATTTTAAGAGCCTCACTGGAAGGGAACAGAAACTCATTTGAAAAAGGCCAAAATTGTGCTCAAGTTCAAAGAAGAGTTGTGGGCAACTTGTTACGAGGTACTCAGTGTTTATAAATTTGTGTGTTTGATTGGTTTGCTGTGTATGTGTATTTGTGTGTGGATTTGTGGATGTGTTTGGATGTGTTTGTGTGAGTGTGTGTATGTGTTTGCATCGTTTTTCACATACAAACAATTTAATTGCCCATAATTACCGCATGAGCCTTTTTCTTTTTGCTCGTACGTTTGGCCAAACAAGCCAGCTCAGCACAAGAGGAAGAAGGAAGAGACTTCTTGTAAGCCTCAATTTGTTGGTGTTCTTGCTGCGGCTGTTGTTGTTGTTGTTATTAGTGTTCTTGTTCTTATTCTTATTCGTATTCTTGTTGTTCTGAGGCAAACATTTTGTATTTTATTAAACTGTTTTATGGTTCGAAATTACAGTTTTTAATAAAATTAGACATAATTGCTGAGGCGCTTGGTGCATTTGCTGCCTGAGCTGACCGCTGCTCCCATACATTGTACTCGTGCTCGCTGACTATCTGTTGACAAATAAATTACAAAGTGATATGCAAAGGAAGAAGAAAAAACAACATGGCAATTATCGTTGCAAATAAATTGAACAGATAATTTTAGATTTGACACCCAGCACGTAACTGTTTCTTTTAATAATTTCCCAGAAATGCTCCACGCAGAAATGGGAGCGCTGAGCTGGAGTCATGTGGGGCTGGAGTCATATAAAGTAAGCAAATAGAGTGGTTAAGGTTAACTGCTAAATTGCGATGATATCAATATGATATGTATTTAATCAGTGATGGAACTGCAATGACACTGCTCTTACTGCTTCTGTGATTCCACCAATAATGACCATTGATCACACTGAAATTGGTCTAGGATTAACTGACGAAAACTGCCGTGAAACTGATCATAATCCAATCCAATTGCTGGGAATTGGAATCAAATGATATTAAATGATGGTTTGATTAAACTGCGATTATAGTGATCTAACTGCGATCACGCAAGGTTTACACTACATTCCAACTTCGATTCAGTGGCAGTTGAACTGAACTTATACTTGTGATCAGCAATTGTGATCACTCTGTGAATAACCGTGCGAGTGTGATCAATCACTGGGATTGAACTAGGATTAAGCTACTATTAAACTGGGGTGAAACGGCTCCAACTCTGATCCCACTGTTGTGAACTGCATTCGAACTGATATTAAGCTACAATCAACTTCCGATTAAACTTTTGATACGATAAAGTGCGATTGAAGCTCTGATCAAACTTCGACTAAACTTCCATCAAACTACGACTAAACTTCCATCAAACTATGACTAAACTTTGAGAAAACTATGCCTAAACTATACCTAATCAAACTACAACTAAACTTCGATCAAACTTTGATTAATACACGATAAAATTACGATCAAGCTCTGATGAAACAGCGACTAAACTTCGATCAAACTGCGACTAAACTTCGATCAATCTACGACTAAACTTCGATCAAACTACGACTAAACTTCGATCAAACTACGACTAAACTTCGATCAAACTATGATTAATACACGATGAAATTACGATCAAGCTCTGATGAAACTGTGACTAAACTTCCATCAAACTATGACTAAACTTCGATAAAACTATGACTAAACTTCCTTCAAACTACAACTAAACTTCGATCAAACTGTGATTAATACACGATGAAATTACGATCAAGCTGTGATGAAACTGCGACTAAACTTCCATCAAACTATGATTAAACTTCGATAAAACTATGACTAAACTTCCTTCAAACTATGACTGAACATTGCTGAAACTACAGCTAAGCTTCGATGAAACTCCGACTAAACTTCGATCAAACTGAGATCAACATGCGAGTTAACTGCGATCAAACTGTGATCAGAATATGATCCAGCTGTCATCCAATATCGATAAAACTGGCATGAAAATACGACCAAACTCCACTGTAAATATTTCAATAAAACGGTGACTAATTTCTGAACAATCGATATAAATTTGGCTGCCAAACTATCATTGAACTATCATTAACTGTGATCCAACTGTTATAGAACTAAGACAAAGCTCCAAGAAAGCTGGTTTAAAACAGGGGTTGAAGTGAGATCAAACTACGATCCAACTGTGAACTGGTGTGACAAAACTGTGAACAAATTTGGATTAAATTTTAATCAAAGAAATAACAATCAAACTGGTATCACACATCTATCAAACTGTGATCAAGCTACGATCCAACTGTGAACTGGTATGCCCAAACTGTGAACAAATTTCGATCAAACTTTGATCGAGCAAATAGCAATCAAACTGGTATCAAACATATATCAAAGTGTGATCAAACGATGATCCAACTGTGAACTGGTATGACCACGCTTTGATAAAATTTCGATTAAACATTGATCAAAATAATGGGGATCAAACTGGTATCAAAAACTTGTCAAACTGTGATCAAACTATGATCCAACTGTGAATTGGTATGCCCAAACTGTGGCCAAATTTCAATTAAAGTTTGATCAAACAAATAGCAATCAAACTGGTATCAAACATCTATCAAACTGTGATCAATCTACGATCCAACTGTGAACTGATGTGACCAAAATGTAACCAAATTTGATCAAACAAATTGCATTCAAACTTGCATCAAACCATGACTAAACACCTATCAAACTGGTATGACCAAAAAGTTAATGAATTTCGATCGAACTTTGATCAAGCAAATAGCAATCAAACTGGGATTAAACAGTCTTAAATCTACGATTAAACAAATTGCAATTCACTGAAATTGAACAGATATTAAACTTCAATGTGATTAAACTAAATAGACTGTGTTGGTATTGCAATTAAACTGCGATTATTCAGTTATTCAGCTTCAAATCCTCTGATTACAGTTCATTCAACTCAATTCAACTTCGATTAAACTGCAATAAAATCAACATTAAATTGCTATAAAACTGTGATAAATCTGCGATAATACTGTGATAAAATTGATTGACATCAAATTACAGTTATTAAAATTAGTTAATGAGTTAAACTAGTTATTAAAATGATGATGATTGTATTCATCTTCATAATGCGATTAAGCTGTGGATAAATATCCTTCACACTGTGAGAAAACTCATTCCAGAATATTTCACTGCTTCAACTCAATTGAATTAATGACGAATGAAGTGAGTTTTAAACTATGAGAACTACGTGGCACATTGAACATTTCATTATTCAGGCAACACAAGAGCATTCAGTACGTAGAAAGCTGCCGGTTGACATTTCCCTGCCTTAACTTAATGTTTGTCGTTACTGAGGCTTTCTTCCAATCTTCTTAAAAAATTATAACAACTTTTGAAAAGAACTTTCTCTATAATAGCAATAAATACCGACAATTTCCAATTTAATCTCAAAAGGCGATAATACGCCATCCCAACACTTTCGCTATCAGTTCTGAGGGTATGCCAGCGGCACAACCCACGTCCACCTGAAGAGTCAATAAATTAGCATTAGCTGCTAAGCTGTAGCTGGAGGCGTTCTCGCGCCACAGTGCCCAGATCTAGACACACCAGTCAGCTACAAAGTAGAACACACGCGTACTACGCATACCAGAGAAAAGTGGGCTGCTGTCATTTTCGGAAGATTGTCGATTCATACCTGAAAAACGCATTTAGTCACTTTCGAAGCCCACATTTTTCTTTTAAACTTGTCTCTTTGAACACTTTTCTGATATTTTGTTTGGGTGCTTTTTTCAAATGAAAGTAATTTCAGGATTTCTCCCCAAACGCAGTTGACGAAAAGTGCTTTGCATGCGCGTAGAATCGTGTATTTGTGTGTAGTGTGCCTGAAGTCGTAAATCTTTCTGGCTCCGCAATCAGACCAAAAGCAAAAGTCTCCAATTGCTTCGAGCCAAGTTAGTTTGCTCTGAGCCCCAGAGTGACGCATTTTGGCGTCTCGCTGTAGGCAATACTTCGGTCTGGCTCTGCTGGTTCTGTGTGTATTTATGCGTGTTTAAGTGCGTATGTGAGCTTATTTGGCCGCATAATTAACGCACTTTACGCATTTAACGCATGCAAATGCAAACACTTTTAACAGAATTTCACACCGATCTGCCAAAGTGCAAGAAACACACAAACAAAGAAGCTTTATTTTGTTCCATGATTCTTCGTTTGAGTTCATATGTAAAACAGCCTCTTTAGGCGGGAGTGCTTGAGAAATGCCTACGCCCAATGTGCTGCATGCAACATTTGCAGCACAGGTTTTTGTGTTCACATTGAGGTATTTACTTTCTTTTGCCTTTGTGTCTTTAGACAAATTTTCAATTAAATTAAATGCTGGTCAAAGAAATTCACGTTTAAATGGTAAAAGAGGCTTCTCAGTCGAGGTTAGTTTTGTGAATTTCCTTCGTCAACTCATGGATCCGCTAAGAAACTGTCACATTTAAGTGTGGTAATTTCGAAATTTTGCTCTGTGGACGGCTCCAAAGGCTGTGAGGTAAAGAATATATAGATTATAGTCAGTCTGCGGAGGCTTTGATCCAGCCAAATGTTGATAATTTTAATACTAACGAGTACATTCTCTGTATTTTCCAACAATTCATTGATTTTTCTATCAGTATATTTACTGAATTTTCTACCAGTAACGAATACGCGCGCTGATCTTTCTAACAATAACGAGTATATTCAGTGATTTTTCTCGCAGTAGCGAGTACAACGGCTGATTTTTCAATCAATAGCGAGTACATTCAGTGATTTTTCTCGCAGTAACGAGTACAACGCCTGATTTTTCTGATAGTAATGAGTACATTGGCAGATGTTTCTAGCATTAACGAGTACATTCAGTGTTTTATTTAACAGCAACGAGTGCATTCACTGATTTTTCTAACAATAACGAGTATATTACCTGAGTATTCTAACAAGAACGAGTAAATTATCTGATTGTTTGAACATTAACGAGAACACTCACAGATTTTTCTAATACAAACTAGTACATTCGCTGACTTTTCTAACAATAACGAGTATATTCACTAATTTTTCGAACGTAAACGAGTTCTAACATTAAAGAGTATATTCAATAATTTTTCTGACTGTAACTAGTACCTTGGCTGATTTCTCTCACATTAACGAGTACATTCAGTGATTTCTTTGTACAGTAACGAGGACACTCACTGATTTTTCCTACATTAAGGAGTATATTCCCTTTTTTTCTAACAGTAAAGTCACCGGTTTTTCTGACACTAACAAGTACATTCTCTAATTTTTCGTACATTAATGAGTATATTCTCTGATTTTTCTTACATTAACGAGTATATTCTTTCATTTTTCCTACATTAACGAGTAAATTCTCTGATTTTTCGTACATTAACGAGTATACTAACTGAATTGTTAACAACAACGCGTACTTTCACAGTATTTTCTAACAATAACGAATATTGTCTCTGATTTTTGAACAGTAACGAGTAAATTGTCTGATCGTTCGAACATTAACGATAACAGTCAAGGATTTTTCTAACACAAAGGAGTTCATTCACTGACTTTTCTTACAGTAACGAGTGCATTCACAGATTTTGTAAACATAAACGAGTACATTCGACGCTTTTTCTAACTAAAATGAGTATATTCACGGGTGTTTCGAACAGCAACGAGTGCATTCGCAGATTTTTCTGAAAGTAACGAGTACTGTCACCGATTTTTCTAAAAGTAACGAGTACAATCGCAAATTTTTTAACCACAACGAGTACATTTACAGATATTTCTAACAGTTACTCGTCACACGAGGTAAATTAACTAGTAACGAAATGTTCCTCTTTCGACAAATTCGCTGTGGTGGCATTCCTAACAATTTTTGTATGAGAGGAAGGCAGAAATTGTGACCTGTGTGAAACAGTCCTCAGCTGGTGAATGCCAACTGATGGGGAGAAAGGGAGGCTGACAGACAGACAGACAGACAGACAGACAAACAAAGAGACAGACAGACAGACTGACTGACGGACTGACAGACAGATCCACAGGCATTCAGAGAGAGAGAGAGAGGGCGTATGCAGTGTTGCTTGCCTTCAAGACGCATATGTGCCACCTAATTGATTGTCCTCCTTTTGGCCTCACTCATCTGGATGGCATCAGTGCGGATACGTGCGCCAACTCAATGCCGCTGCTGCTGTTTCTGCCAACACTGCCATGACTGCTCTGGCCTTAATACCAATTAAAAAACATAGTAATAATAATACAAGAAAAAGTTGCAATTCTTGCTAAAAATATGCCCAGTTCAATAACTCAGCCAACAAACAGACAAGCAAACAAACGAACTGATTGCGGCTGCTCTGCTGCATGTGGCAAAAGTTATTTCTACCGCTTGTGCATTGTTTGTGGCTGCTGCACGCTCGCACGCATATGCGTAACATTTCTTGGGGCTCTCGCAACAGCACCTGTTTACACTTTGACTGGACTGCAACTGGTTCTGGTTCTAATAGCCCCGGCTTTAGCCTCAGCTGGCGGCGCTGTTTCTGGTTCTGCAGAATTTGTGTGCTCTGCAGGAAGCTGCCTCTGCTGCTGCCTCTCTTTGCTGGCAGTTTTATTGAAGTCGTAACTGTTTTTATTAACAAAGCCTGTTTACGCATTTTTCTCGTTGCCGTTTTTTCCCCTCATTTTTTTTTATTAATTTGTTTGTTTTAGAAAAATGTGTCGCGCTATTGGTAATGATGGCGTTTATGTTTCCTAAATGCTGCAAATTGCTGCTCAGTTTAAGTGCTCATAACAAAATTATTTTAATGTGAGTTGTCATAAAAAATCAACCATAATAATAAAAAATAAATAAAAATAAACTCAATAAAAATTATTTTATGTGAAATTAAATATTTGTTGAGGACAATTGGAGAGAAAAAAGCACGAAATAAAAAGGAAACAAATAAAAAAAAAATTATTAATGTAAATAATGAAAAAATGATAATTTATGACGACATAAAAAATTGTTAAATGCAAAATCTTTTTAAAAATATTGAATAAAAAATTGTCATAAATTCCAATAATAATTGTGAATTGACACAAAATGTATATAATAAAAAATTAATAATAGATATAAAATAAAAAATTTTACAGATAAAAATTAATAATTTAAAAAAATATATGTATACAGTGAAAAACTAGTAATTAAAAAGTAATATTAAAAAATTTTAGATTCATTTACATTAAAATTAAATAAACTTTTAAATGCATAATACAAATATAAAAAATTCTTAAAATTCAAAAAGGAAAGTAAAAGTAAAAAACTAAAATTAAAATAAAAAAAATTGTAAAAAATAAAGGATACATTTAAAGATTCAAATAAAAAATTTTATTACGAAAATATATAAAATTTAAAGTTAATATATTCACATTAAATAAAATTTAAAGTAATTATACAATTATAAACAAATTAAGAAAGAAAAACAAAAAAATAATATAGTAAAAATAAAAAAATAAATAAATAAAATACATACAAAAATTAAAAGAATTTAATTATTAAAATAAAAAAGTTATTAAAATAAAATATTTTTGGAAGAAAAGTCATAAAAATTCTAATAAATAAAAAATTAATAATATAGATCGACAGACACGAAATTTTTATTTGAAATCCAATAAATTCAAAAAAATAATAAATAAATAAAAATAAAAATAGCACACGATATAAATATAAATTAAAAATTAAAATAACAAGAGGGAAATAATTATTTTAAAAAAATTAAAACGGGAGGAAAAAATAATACTTAAAAAATTTACTAGAAGATAAAACGGTAAATAATTATAAAAAAATATATTAAAAACATATTAATTAATAATAATTACTTATACAAAATTTATAATATAATAATAATAATATTACTAGGAAAATAATACAAAAAGTTACTAAATAATAGGAAAGGTTAGAAACTAAAAAATAATAAGAAAAGTTGAAACATACAATAAAACAAACAAAAAAAACAAATATAATAATAATAAAAGAAAAATTAATACTGATAAAATGTTATAATTAAGAATATAATAAATAATTAAATAACTAAATATAAATAAAAGAATGAAAAAATTAACATGAAGTACAAAAAATTACGTGTGAAGGAAAGTAATAAATCAATAAAGTAGGTATAATAAAAATAATACTAAGAAGATAAATATAGATAAATGATAAAATAAATATAAATGATTAAACATAAAAATAAATAAATAAAAAAATATAAATGAATAAACATTAATATATTTCACTAAATATAAATGTAAATGATAAACACTAAACATAAATGTAAATGATGTTTAAATAAATATAAATGATTAAACAGAAATTATCAAAAATTAATTTAAATGATTAAATATAAATGATTGAATATTAATGATTAAACATAAACATATATAAATTTACATAAATGTAAATGATGAACAAATATATAGATAATTAAACATGTCTGTAAATGAACAAAAATATGAATTATTAAAAAAATAGAATCGAGTAAACATAAGTATAAATAATTAAACATAAGTATAAATGATTAAACATTAATATAAAATATATAATAGAACATAAATATAAAACATATAATTAAACATAAACATAAAATATATAATAAAACAAACATAAAATATATAATGAAACATAAATATATAAAATAAAACAAATATAAAATATATAACAAAACATAAACATAAAATATGTAATAAAACATGAATATAAAATATGTAATAAAACATAAATAGAAATGAAAAACATAAAATGTTTATATATATATATATATATATATATATATATATATATATATATATATATATATAAATAAAAATAATTTAACAAAAATATAAATGATTACAAATACAAATTATTGATTAATTATTAATAAAATTGAATGATTAAATATATATAGAAAATTAATAGAAATATTATATAATTAGAAACAATAAAAGTAATAGAAAAAGTAATTAATACAAAAATCATTTAAATACATAAAAAACCAAAATAATTTCTAACAAAGTAATAATAAAAAAAAAAATTATTAAAAAAGTGATGATGTGCAAAATGATTTAAAACAAATAAAAAAAATTAATAATTTGAACCAAAAATATTAACACAAAATATTAATAAAAGAATATTCTGACAAAAGAAAATATAGAAAAAACAAAAATTAAAGGAAAATAAATTAAATTGAAGTAAAAAATTTTCAAACTGAGAAGATACAACAGCATCTCTTGGATTTTGTTGTTGTAATTGGAGTTCCTATTCGCACAAACACCAAACAATCAAGTAACAATTGCCAGTTTACTCTATCCTCGAAGCAAAGTGGCGAAGTGCTTTGCGGAATAGTCCTGGGCCCTATTTCCCGAACCACTTTTCAGTGTGAAATTTTACACTAATTTATTGGTGAATATGGATTCACACGGACTACTTATTATTTATTTGCTGACTTTGATTTGAGAAATAAATTTGCTCAAATTTGAGAAGGTGCAAAAAAGCCTCCTATTAATTCCTTGAATTCTTTTGTAAAATAGGACCCGCCTTTTGACTACCCATGCGCTCATGCGGGTACATACTAGCATGTTAACATGGCTTTGACAACAGCCTCAAACTTGTTGTTGTTGCAACAAGTTGTTACCGCAGAGCATGTACAGACTTGGAGTATGAGTGCTTCCCCCCGCTGCTGCTCCCACCTCCTACACCCTACAATATTGTTAATAAATATTTTGAGATCTTTTGTGTTGAAAGCTGGAAACCTACTGCGAGTACCACTACGACGCATGTGTGTATGGAAGAAAGTGTGCAACAGATGCCGGGAGATGTACTCCAGTAGACACTCGACTGGACCGCACTGTCGTTGATAGCCCCACTACTAAATGCTTGTAATTTGATAGTTTTGCCAGCTTTTAATTAGTAGCACTGTTTTAATTGCTATTGTTGCGGCTTCTTGGCTGTCTTTATTGACGGTGGTGGTGCCAAGTAAATATTTGTGGTCGGACCATATAGATTGCATTTTGCGGTTGACGACTGGGTTGGCTTAGGTTAAGGTCAACTGGGAATGTAGACAAAATAGTAACAAAAAGGCAAGAGCAAAAATACACAGAGCTGGAGTAGTCCAGTTGCTACTCAATTGGATGTGGTAAGTGGCAAGATATGAACAATATTTTTGAAAATAGCAAAATAGGGGCCAACTTTTGATTATAGTTCAGTGTATTCCATTCGGACCTATTCAACTGTATTAGGATTATTTTGTCTTCGGACCTATTCATCTGTATTAGATTCTGATCGCTTCGGACCTATTGAGCTGTATTATCACTCTAATGGCTTCAGACCTATTCAGCCGTATTATGAATCTGTTCTCTTTTGTTCTATTCGGCCGTATTTTGATTCTGTTTTCTTCGGACCTATTATGCTTTATTATGATTCTGATTTCTTCGGACTCATTTCAGATGATTTTGTTCTCTTCTGACTGTTTTTTTTTCTTTACACTTTTCTATATGATAGAGAAATAGAGTTTTGGATTGAGTTTCTAGTTTAGCTTTCCTTCTCTCGAAGAACACAAGGTCTAGAATAGGGTTCTCTTGGTAGTTTTTAAGTTGTCCATTTTATTACGAGATGTTTTTATTATAATTATTTTAAACCTCTACATCAGTTTCTATTTCCCTTGCTAGCCACACTTTCTATCAATGTTGGACGGTCTTGTGCTCATTTAGAGCACCCTCTGTTTCTACACATGTTGTATAGAACCACCTGCCCTGCCCATTATTGGCCCGCCAGAAATGTTGGAATTTTTCAACTCACGTATTCTCAATAAAAGCAAAATTCCAATTAAAATCGCTTTGTACTGCAAGAAGGCGTTGCCTGTTGCCTGCTGCCTGTGCGCTTAGCACGTAAAATGCTTACAAATTGGCTGCTTTTATGCCGGCAATTAGAGTACATTTCTGCGCAGAGTTTATTCGCTTCGCAGCTACACTCGTCTATTTAGGCCGATATGTTAATTAACTGCTTGCGATATGTTCAGCGATATGTGTTAAGTGCTATTCGATAAGTGAACGGACGCTCCTCTATCATGTTTTCCTCTTCTACTCGTACGTTTTTTTTCTTCTTTCAAATCATTGCTGCTTCTAAGTTGCGCTTCTGCTGTTCGTAGCAGCTGCAGGCAGTGCCAGCGGCGGCTGAACACACACTTCTAATTGAACTCGAAACTCAAGTCGCACTTTTCGCACAAAAGTGCGTAGGCTTCTGAGTGTGTGGACTCGCTGCTGCTGCTGCTTACGCTGTGCAAACATTTCAATGCCATTTCGTTTAATTAAGAGGAAACAATTGCCATAAAGTTGCAAGCAACTGGTTGCATGTTAACCCACTGACCCTTTTATTGCCACAGACACAGCTCAGAATCATATTAAAGCGTGCAGTTCTAATGTGGTCGTCTAATCGAGGCCATTTCAGCCTTCGTTTCCTACACAAAAACTGTCACTTTTAATTATACACAACTAATAAACTTACCTATCCACAAATGTTGTTTGCCACAGCTTCGGTTGCTCTTCGCCTGGGTAGCAGAGAAAGTCAAGTTGCCGTGTTGTGTTATTAACTGAAATGAGATGAGACATTGAGGCGTAAATTATATATTAATTTATGCAAAATGAGCAGAGCGCAGTACGCGGTGTGTTTTGAATATTAATAATTGACGCGGTGGCCCAAAAGAACATAAATTTAAATTTTTTAACTCTAAACCTACATTCTTTCCAACTCCGGCACACTTCCTTCTACTCCACTCCATTGAGTGTGCACGCATTTGCATGATCGAATTTTTATTTTTAAATACTTTTCTTCTCATCTGTGACCCCATTTGGGAACTTCAGTTAAGGTATCTGGCTTAGAAAGCATATTAGCATTCACACTGACGGGTTAAATGTATTTAACTTAGTTTGGCTTGTTTAAATTAGTTGAACTGGTTTAAATTAGTTGAATATGCTTAGCTTAGTTGAACTTGTTTAACTGAGTGGAACCTACTTAAGATAATCTAACATGTTTAAGTCATTTGAACGTGTTTAACTTACTTCAACTGGTTTAAATTAGATTAACTACTTGAAATTAGTTAAACACCATATTTGTTCCTTTGGTCCTGTTATCATCTGACCTATTATGATTCTATTCTCTTCGGAACTATTCAGCTGTATTAAGGTTCTATTCACTTCTGACTTATTCAGTCGTATTAAGATTCTGTTCTCTTCGGAATTATTCATCTGTATTAAGATTCTGTTCACTTCTGACCTATTCAGCCGTATTATGATTCTCCTCTCTGCTGACCTATTCAGCCGTATTAAGATTCTGTTCACTTCTGACCTATTCAGCCGTATTATGATTGTCCTCTCTTCGGAACTATTCAGTCGTATTAAGATTCTGTTCACTTCTGACTCATTTAGTTGTATTATGATTCTATTCTCTTCGGAACTATTCAGCTGTATTAAGGTTCTATTCACTTCTGACTTATTCAGTCGTATTAAGATTCTGTTCTCTTCGGAATTATTCATCTGTATTAAGATTCTGTTCACTTCTGACCTATTCAGCCGTATTATGATTCTCCTCTCTGCTGACCTATTCAGCCGTATTAAGATTCTGTTCACTGCTGACCTATTCAGCCGTATTATGATTGTCCTCTCTTCGGAACTATTCAGTCGTATTAAGATTCTGTTCACTTCTGACTCATTTAGTTGTATTATGATTCTATTCTCTTCGGAATTGTTCATCTGTATTAAGATTCTGTTCACTTCTGACCTATTCAGCCGTATTATGATTCTCCTCTCTGCTGACCTATTCAGCCGTATTAAGATTCTCTTCTTTTCTGACCTATTCAGCCGTATTATGATTGTCCTCTCTTCGGAACTATTCAGCCGTATTAAGATTTTGTTCACTTCTGACCTATTCAGCCGTATTATGATTCTCCTCTCTTCGGAACTATTCAGCCATACTTCTGACCTATTCAGATGTACTATGTTTTTGTTCTCTTCGAACCTATTCAGACAAATTATGATTTATTGTCCTTTGATCTATTCAGTTCTATTAGGATGCTCTGGTCTTCGGACCTATTCAGCCGTATTATAGTTCCGTTTACTTCTGACCTATTCAGACGTATTATGATTTAGTTCTATTCGGACCTTCAGACAAATTATGATTGTGTTCTCTTATGGCCCATCCAACTGTATTAAGATTCTGTTCTCTTCGGACTATTTAGCGGTATTATTTAAATTAGATGAAAGTCTAACTTAGATGAACTGGTTTAAATTAGTTGGGGGAGGAACTTGTTAGTTGAACTTGTTTAATTTTGTAGAATGTATTCAACTTAGCTGAACGTACTGCACTTAGTCGAATGTGTTTAACTTAGTTTTGACTTGTTTAAATTAATTTATCGTGTTTAACTTATTTCATCGTGCTTAACTTATTTGAACGTTTTTAACTTATTTGAACGTTTTTAACTTATTTGAACGTTTTAAACTTATTTGAACGTTTTTAACTTAGTTTCACTTATTTAAATTAGATCGACTTGTTTAACTTGATCGAACGTGTTTAACTTAGTGAAACGTGTTTAACTTAATCGAGCGTGTTTAACTTAGTTGAACATGTTTTTCCTACTTTTTATTAACAAAATCTTATAGTAACTACCTAGACTGGTCTAACTGTAATACACCCGTAGAAGATGAGACTCACAAGCAGTGATGGATGCAGGAAATACGGGGAAGCAGATTCCTAAGAAACCTAGGAGCACCCCCAATTGTATCTGACCATCAATCGCTAGAGCATGTTTCAAATTCTCCCTTGTTTGCGGCGGACTAAAAGTGGTTGCAACTCTGGGAATCGCTCCACTTATGCGGCTAGCAAAAAATGCCTCCCTATTCAATCTCTACTTTCGCGAGTCCTAAATGGACACTCACCTGGCATCGAACAGGTGAGGACCGTACATATCAATGCGTGGGGTATTCAGTCACTGTAATCTAACCGGAAATGTATTATATGCGGGAATCATTCCTCCCTCCAAGCAGATCTAAAAAAGGTTTGCATCTTCTTTAGTTTAGTACATATTTATAGAAATAGTAGAAAGCCTTCGGTGACTCCTGCATGTCTTTTAGTCCATCTTGAGAGAACGATTTATCAAAATACTACAAATTCTTTGGTGGCTCTCTGATAAAGCGCTTTTAAAACTTTGTATATGGGAAGATCAGTGTAACATACTAAATTTTTAGTACACTTTTAGTATACTTTTCTGAAAGGAGAGACGAAAGGAGTACTTGGCACATCATCAGTGAATATAATTATAATATATATCACCAGTTGATTTTATCATTGACCAGGTTTTTAGTAGAATAGTTTTAGTACTCTTTACTACCGGACCACACCACAGAGAGATTAAAAATAGTTCTATAAAGTAACGTTCCCACGTTCATACTCTGAACAATTTTATTGATTATAAAGAAGGATTTCCGAGGATCATAGCGAGTTCGTTGGTAAACCGATTGCTCGTCTTAGGTATCTATTTTTTGACATTATAAAACGAGGAAAATCACTGGATATAATATTCTTTAGTGTGCTATAAAAACGCATGAAGTCAGTTTCGGAAACGTTCGCTTTGCAATAAATCTGCTGACAATTAGTTGTGTTGCTTTACTTTGGTTTGGATTTTCGCGGACGTGCCAGGAACCTGTCACATAAGCACGGTCGAAAATCGTTAACAGGGCATAAAATGATAATTTTATGCAACCATAAAGACACAGCTGACAATTAATTGAAATTATCGCAAAGAGAAGCAGACGAAAATAGAAATGAAGTTGGCACAAACGCTATCAAAATGCAAATGAAAACACATGAAATGCAATGGCAACATTTGCAGCATTTGCAGCATGAAGCAACGAGAGCACATGCAGCAAGCAAGGAGCCTGCGAAGCTGGCAGCATAAAACATCAAGACTTTACATATTTATGCACAATAAGAGAAATCAAGTAAAACTAGGTTAAATTGAGCGCTCATGCCGTGGCAGTTGAGAGTCCGCCGTGCCAGAGTACCGCAGTTCGTTTGAGAGGCTGCAACGCGGCCGGAGAAGATGTCAATGCTGCCGTCGAGATAAGGCACGGTGTTGAAATTGCAGCTGCTCGTGCCAGGCGGCAGCCATGGCCAAAGCTTTGCTGCATGTGGCGGAAATGTACGTTAGTCTAATGCGCGACTCGGCAAATATAAATAAAAATGTTAATGTTTGCCTCTTCAGTGTGCTCGTGGTCTCTTCTCGAGGACACACACTCATTTCAATTGCAGCCGCAGACTTCGTTGCGCTTGTATATTTATAGAGTCTTTGTAGTATTTGCTTGGGCTGAGTGGTTGCAAATGCAAATGAAGCAGGTTGTTGCATGCACCGGAGCAGAGGCAGACACTAATAAGCTGATGACTTGGTTTCCGTAATTAACTGCATTAAAATAGAGCCTTTATAAATGAAACTGAAGTGAGAATAAGAATGACGTTGAAGCTAAGGATGCAGCGAAGACTGTGAGGATGAAGTTGGGAATTGAAGGTTGGATTATTGCATAAATAATTTTGCTTGTGACTGTGACTGTGCCTGCCATTTTCTCCTCTCTGAGACACTTACTGACAACTAATTTTACGAACTGCCGAAGTTGATTGAACGCACTTGCAAATTAAATTAAATTTGAACTTATTTTTTCCTTCATTCTTTTTTTATGTTGAGAGAGAATTGCCGTAAAACTGAAAACATGTTTGCCATAGCAATAAGCAAGAAAGTATTTATTGAATTTATACCGTATTGGGGCCCATAAAAATTGTGTGAAAATTTCCAGTTCTGTGTGGTGTTTCGGGGGACCAACCTGTTAGTAGAATTCATAAACTTGCCCCATTTACATAAATGAAGCATTATTGCAGCACGCAAGGCTGGAGAAGACACTTTCGTATTCTGCCTTGATTCTGATCTTTACGAATTCATTACTTTACATACTCGTATGTCAGATTTGATAGTCTCTTGGTTTAAAGAAGAGAAGAGGACAAGATACTCTGGTACCTTTCTTTAAACAAAAAAAAGGTTCATGATTAGGTCAACAGCAAATCCATAGTTTGCCTTTCATCGTCATCACTGGTACCCAAGTATAGAGATGTCTGATAGACTAATGCAGTATTTTTCAGGCAAAGGTATTGAATATCAATGTCATGGTTCCATAGGTTCCTTTATTAATATACTTTAGACTACATATCTTCTGAACTGTGAACCATCATTTGAATATCAATGTCATGGTTCCATAGGATCATTTATAAATATACCTAAGACTACATATTTTCATTACTGTGAACCTTCATTTGAATATCAATGTCATGGTTCCATGGGATCCTTCATTAATATACCTGAGGCTACTTTATTCGTACTTGAGTATGAGCAGAAGAATAGATTGATAATTGAAGAATGTATAAATAAATATTAAATATGTTCCAGAGGAACCTTCCTCAACACTTTTGTATACTATGTCTCTCTCTCACTCTACCTCTACTTCTCTTTATCCCTTTCTTCAGCATAATTTTCATTGCTGTAGACCAGTCACTTGATTGACTCCGTCTTGAATATGTCATATGTTCCAGAGGAGCCTTCCTGAACACTTCTGTGTACTCTCTCTCTCTCTCTCTCTCTCTCTCTCTCTGTCTCTCTTTCTCACTGTATATCTCTCTTTATCCCTTCAGCATAATTTGCATTGCTGTAGACCAGTCACTTGTATATAAATTCTGTTTTAAATATGTTATATCCTCCAGAGGAACCTTCCTCAACAACTCTGTGTACTCTTTCTCCCCTCTTTCTTTATCTCTTTCTCTCTTTATCCCTTTCTTCAGCATATTTTTCGTTACTGCAGACCAGTCACTTGAATATAAACTCTCTCTATCCCTTCTTCCCAATCATTTTCATTACCAGTCACTTGAATATCAGCTTTCTCTCTTCGCCTCTCTCTCTCTATCTCTATCTCTCTCTATCCCTCTCTTTACAATAATGTTCATTACCAGACCAGTAACTCGAATATCAACTTTCTTGTTCCAAAAGAACCTTCCTTCATCATTGACTCTGTGAACTGATTTCTCCGTGCCACCTCATTTTCATTGCTAAAGACCAACTTCGTTAATATCAAAGTTCACACTTTGGAACCACCTTTTTCAAAGCTATTCTTGGAATTCTCCCATCACATTAACATCATTGCATTTGTCTCTCAATTTGTCGGTTCCATCCTTACCCTCATTTTTCCCATCTTCTATTTTATGGTTTCAAGGGGTTTAAAGAGAATTTAATGCATCGCTTAAGAAGATTTCCAAATAAATATGATGCAGCGCATACGCCCACTTGGAGAAGATGATTCACTTCAGTCACACACCTCCCCCTTCCATAAGCTATCAACGAAATTTCGTGGTCAACTTGCCGATGTGTTGTTTTGTGAATGAGCCAGACTCGCAATGCACATGTCAACCAACCAGCTCGCTACTCAGACACGGTTCAGCTAACGGTTCATGTAGCATCCCCACGCGCAATGCAACACACATTTCTTTGTTTGGTAAAATTCATTCATAACATTTCCCTCCCCTCTCTCTGCCTCTCATCAACGATTGTGGTGATGTGGTGCTCAGATTGTACAAAAAGTGGCAATAATTTATGCTGCCGCAATAAATACGTTGCCGTTGATTGTATCTGGAAGGATGGATGGGATGGCATGGTGTAGTATGGTATGGAGTGGTGTGGAGTGGTGTAGAGTATTGCTGTGTGGACTGGTGTGGTGTGGAGTGGTGTGTGTCTGCCCTGCGCGCCGAATTGCACTGAGCTCAGCTTAAATGAAATGAAGTGCATCACCACAATAGCCAGTTTAACTATATTCGGACTTAACACTTCGGTACCCAACTGTGTACGTGCATTGTTCGCCTGAGGCGCTGAACAGGTTCAATTGAATACATAAAATTTGTACTGAGCTACATGGTGGGTGAGCGGCTGTTTTAATTTTGGACACACGTTGAAAAGGTGCAGAAAATGAGCATTTAGTGGTGAAGTCTCTTTTTGAAGTTTTACGGTGTGTTTTTTGTCCACTTAATTGTGAAATTTTAAAGGTTGTTATTAACTTAGGAGGTCATTATTTGGCATCGAAGTTGGTAATTTGTTTCATATATATAGGGTATATATGTATATTCATGTGGTATTTTCTTAGCTCTTGCAAATATTTTTAGGGTAGTGGATCCATATCATTCTTTCGCAGAAAAGTCCTTTTGTGTAACAGCTCTATAAAAGCTCTTTAACAGCTCTATATCAGCTATATAACAGTTCCTCACTCTGTAACAGTTCTTCATAGCTCTGTAATAGTTCTTCACAGCTCTGTAACAGTTCTTCATAGTTCTGTAACAGTTCTGTAACAGTTCTTCGCAATTCTGTAACAGTTCTTCACAGTTCTGTAACAGTTCTTCGCAGTTTTTGAAACTTCTGTAACAGCGCGGTCACAGCTCTGTAACAGCTCGGTCACAGTTCTCTAACATCTCGGTAATAGCTCTGTAACATCTTTGTAACAACTCTGTAACAGCTCTTTAAAATTATATGATCAATTTGTCATATTTTGAAATAGACTCTTACGAATATATCACTGAAAAATAATTCTAGAATCGATTCGTTAACATCGAACTTCTTACAAAAACTTCTCGAATATACAAGATACACAATATTTGTTTTTGTTCTATACACAGAACTATAAATATTGTTCGTATTATGGAGGAGCTGCATAACGAAACAAAGGATTTTATTCTGAAAATTTGACTATTCTGAAACTTGGCATTGACTTGACTATTCTGAAACTTAACTAAAATATTGATTCGGTTAGTAAAAATATAAAAGTTCTCAATATATTCTGTACAGTTGAACTTTTATAATGAAAACCTATTTCGGACGTGCTCCGAAATCGCTTAAATATGTTATGGTCTCTTCTCCAATTTTTTAAAAATTTCTTAGATGCGGCAATACAAGGGAGATAGGTGAGTAGCGTAGTCCCTTATCGTAGTCGAAATGTAAACAAGTCTTCGGGGAGTTATCATTATAATCAAAAATATGGCTACGAATGTGACAGACTTTAGAATACTTTCTAAGCAAATATGTTTTTCGATCTCGAATTACCCCGTCATACCAGAGATAGCAGAGTAATCATTTATAGAACACTGAGGAATGAATTTGCTTGTGTTTCTTCTTCTTTCCAGCATTGATTTGTTCAAGGCATTTAGGACAATTCAAGAACATATTATTCAACAGATGTTTGGACTTCTTAGGTGAGGCCCCGGTAAATACCCAACTACCCTACTCAGTACAAAATAATTCCCACTCTTATTCCCAACCATGGCCTTCCAGATTATTATCATATGAGTGATAAGTTACACAGTAATTTCTACTATTATTCCAAAGCGTAGTCCTCATATAAAAATCCTCTAGTTTATTATTATAAACGCCATCTTTATATTGACTAACGCATATGACCGACCTTAGCGGTTATTTTGCTTACAAATTTTCTCTTTTGTTTGAATATTTTTCATATTATTTTTCATATTATTTTCCATATTATGTTCTGTTTGTTCCTGACTCTTCTCCCGTGTCACTTTTTTACGTTTCTTTCAGTTTTCTTTTATTTTTGGTTTTTTGTTTTCTTTATTTTCTTTTTTATTTTTTTATGTTTTGTTGTTTGTTTTTTTTTTTTTTGTTACTTGAGTTTTCTATAAATTCTTTGGTGTTTGTTATAATGACAGCTTTTCGGTCGGTATTGACTGGGTTTGGGTCATCTTCGGTTGGCATCGCCACGGCTTGCCTCAGCAGCTGAGCGGTGGAGTCGTGAGAAAAAGTAAAGATTTCTATGCTTTGCGGCAGGAGAGTAGAAATTGGCACAGTTACAAAAAAAAAAAAACCCGCGTTTGCATTATTTTTGTGTTATACTTGCGAGAGCATGAGGAGGATGAGTGGGGTGAGCGGGGGGATAACTTTTGATTTATTGTAATGAGAGACTTGTATAAACAGTTTAGGGCATGCAGTTGAAGGAAATGTACACGCCTCCAATTACAAACGTTTTATTTATTACCAATGTTATGGAGAGGTATATTTGAATGTGTCTGTGTATTAGAGTGTTTGTGTGTGTGTTGGTGTGATTACATGGGCAGCTTTAATCCAACTGTAAAAGAAGAATATACTGTTAAATGAAGAAATTAATATCCACCACAAGCGTCGAAATTTTAAATCAACTTCATAAATTAGCTGCAATCATACACCTGGGTCTGGCAGTTTACCCTGCCTTACCGTGGCTTGCTTGACCGTCTGTCTATCTGACTGTCTGTCTGCCCATCGACGTAGTCATTAATTTACACTTCCACAAGAAGTTTGCGCACAATCAACGGCGCACTTAGTCAATGTCTGGCTCGGTACCAGTCGCGTCTGCCGCAATCATTGACCCAATTTTTGCGTGGCTCTTTGTGTGTGCCTGCAAATATACTCGCAAACAAACAAAGCAACAAATGGACCCATGTAGGAATAAATGGATTTACCGGGTATGTGCGTCCATATGAAGAACAGCTCCAACACAGACAAAGTACTGATACCGAGCCAGAGCTAGATTAGCACACTAGATAGATGCGCACTTCTTGAACACCTTTGGCGATTGAGCTTTTATGTGCTGTTGCTTTATGGGCATGAGGGCAGTTGTGTGAGCGCGTGTGTGTGAGTGTGTTTGTAACTGTCTATGATCTGCTCTGGGTATGCCAAAAGAGTAACGTTTGCTGTCCGTCTGCGTAACTGTTGGAAATATATGAAGGAACTCAGAATCACTGCTGGTAATTTAGGACAGAGCCAGATTCTTAAGTGTAGAAAATCAGACAAAAGACACGCTCAACTCTCATATATGCAAGTGTCGAGACGCTCCAAGTGATGCTATAATGTAGTGGCAAACTGCCTTTGGTGCGCATTGACATTCTATGAAAGATGTGGTTGGCATATTCCACGCCCACTTTTCACACATTTTATAAACTTTGGAAATACACAAAGTTTGTGGACATTGGGTAGATAATAATGTTTGGATCCAACAAGGGACACGTTCACCTTCTGTATAAGTAACTTCTGAGCACTCAAATGATCCCAGCTTAATAATATAACAATGGTAGCTGGAAACTAAGGTAATACGAGGGGTACTATTTATATTTCGGGAATAGCAAATAATAACAAACATTTTTAAATTGTTTTTGAAAATATTCCCCATGATGATCAACACACTTTTGCATTCGTTCAAACCATTTGTCATAGCAGTTTTCCCATTCCTCTTGAGACACTGCACAACATGGTTTTTGAACGTTTCAACTGCTTCTTCGGCGCTCGTAACTCGTTCACCACGCAGTTTACCTTCGATATTCGGGAACAAGAAGAAGTCATTGGGTGTCAAATCAGGACTGTATGGAGGATGAGTCAACAATTCGATGTCTGACTGCTCAAAAATTCACCTGTTTGACGAGATAAGTGAGAGCTCGCATTGTCATGATGGAGAATGATTCGTCTTTGGCAGTTGGTTTTACGAATTTCCCCGAAGACTTCTGGCAAACAAATGGTCGTGTACCACTCAGAATTGACCGTCCTACGTTGCTCAAGCGGAATAGTGGCCACATGACCCATTCTGCCGAAGAAACAGGCGACCATTTCCCTCGCTGTGCTTCTTCCACGAACAACTTTTAAGAATTTAGCTCGTCTTGGAATACCCACACGGTCATACGCATATATCCATGATTCGTCACCTGTCACGATTTTTTACACGTCTTTTGAAGCACCACGGTCGAACTTTTTAATCATTTCCTTACACCAATTGACACGAGCCTTTTTGTGAGCGATTGTCAACTTATGTGGGATCCAACGTTAACAAATCCATTTTACCACCAAATGTTCATGCAATATTGAATGTATGGAAGTGGAAGTACTGCCCAAGGTGTCCTCTATCTCATGATATGTCACAGGACGATCTTGCATTATCAGTTGACGCACTGCATCGATGTTTTGTGACACAACAACCGATTTTGGACGACAATCACGGAGTTCGTCGGCGACCGAATTACGACCACGATTGAATTCACTATACCAGCGATATACTGTGATTTTTTATGGTGCTTTATCGCCATACAAAGAACTGAGTTCATCGACACATTCCTGTAGAGGTAATCCACGTCGAAAGTTGTGAAAAATAATCCAACGAAAACCTTCTCTTGAAATTTCCATTTTTTGGCCAAATTGGTTTTCTTAACTCACTGTAAACAAAACAAATAGCACTTGTACATCAACACGTTGTGAGTACGTTTATGCTAAAAAATGCGAAACTTTATTATGGTGTTGCCAGATTTTAGCTATTGACATTAGTGTTGCCAGTTCCCTAAATATAAATAGTTAGTACCCCTCATCATATAACAAGAGTAGCTGGAAGCTAAGGTACCGGGAATGATTTATTATCAATCTTCCACTGCCACTTCCTACATTCATAACTGCGACCCTATACAAGATGATCAACAAAATCCATCTTCTCCGTAAATGCATAACTCGAGATCTATTTTTTTAATTACTTTTGTTTCTATTTATTATTTATTATATTTTGTATATTTATTTTATGTATTTCTATTATTTTTTTATTATTTTTGTATTATTGTTTTTTATTATTTTTCTATTCTTTTTTTTTAGTTCTTTGGTTGTTTTCTGCTTTGTTGCAAAACACTTTTTCTAATTGCCCGAAAGTCACGTTTCACTTTTTATTGCATTTGTTTTTCACCACCAATTGCCCTGGAAGGGTTCAGCTTTGCACCAGTCTGGTCTCCCTACCCCCCTCCTCTACCTCCTCCTGCCCTCTGACAACAGCTCCAACACAAATTAAGTAATTTAATTGCGAAAAACAAACTTTTCTGTGCTTTCGGTTTTTGCCCTCTTTTTTCTATTTTATTTTTTGTTTAGTGTTTTGTTTAGTCGTGTTCGCCTCCACCAAGGAACATAGTCCTTAATCAGTTGGTTTTGTTCGCTGCTCATTGTACCAGCCAGCCAGCCCAGCTCCCAGTCATGCTCGTCTCTCTGCGACTGATGATGCCTGCGCACACACGTGACATTCGCCAAATGTTGACTCCTCACTCTGGAGCCAGCGAGTGGCGACGGACGTTATGGGAACGTAGTTTGTTAGCGAATTGTACCAGCGAATTGTGCACTTTGAAAGCGAATTAGAATGTGCAGCTTTTGCAGCTGGTGGTGTTTAATGCATGCAGCATTTATTTATATAAAAGTGTATATTTTGAAATTTTTTTTTAATGTTTTTATTTGTAATTTTTTTGCAGCCCGAATCCGGAGCCATATCAATGAAATTCGTTTGCTTTTTGTTTGTTTCTATTGCTTTATCTCTGCGGCAGCCAGCATGGGTCGTTTTTCTGTCTGCTGTGTGTGTTTGTTGTGTGTGTCTTCCTGCAGTAGTCATGTTGCATTTGTTTGCTGCCGTCTATTTTTTCTGTTGCTGTTTTTGTGTGTTTCTGTGGCTAATGTTGCTGTTGTTTTTGCTGTTTTTATGTGTTCGCTTGTGCAATGAAAACGTGACTTTGGCATTTAAGTAATGAGAATTAAGATTTCCAAAGAACCAACCAACTAACTAGAAAAAGTGTTGAGTTGTTGATCATTAATGAAAATTTGCATACATTTTTTAGTTTTGTATTTTTTTTTTTTTTTTGTGGTGTTTCTTATGTTGTCCCTGGTGCAGGAAAGAGGAGTTTTCCACTTCGGGAAAAATTTTTTAAATTTGCAGAAGTCGCAGCACAAATTGCCCGCCTTACCGCCTGCTCCATATGGAGTTTGCGTGTGCCCTTAAGCAAGCATGATGCCACGTTTCTCTTGCGAACATCGCTGGCTACTTCGCTGGTTGCTTCGCTGTCATTATAATTATACGTTATATTACCAAGAAACATACTTATGTCCAGCCGCCCAGACCGGTGTTTACTCTGCCAGCGATGTGTCAACATATCAATAATCGCATAAATGACACTTCCGCCACACACAAAGCCTGCCATGGGGTATGTCCATTGCTCCGAGAGAATGTCGATAATAACTTTTTGCCATTTATTGCAATATTTTTATGGCTTTAGAAAGGAACATAATGACTGCTCCGATCGCTGTTTGCACTCATCTCTGTTGTGGCTTAAGGAATAAAATAAACCTTTACTGTGCTTTTTATTCGCTGAACTTAGCACACGGAGTTGCCTTTTGCTGCATGCACTCGTGCACAAATTTTTGCAGAATGTGCCGTTTTTGCTATGCGCGGTTCCATAAATTGTTGCAATGTCATTTGGCAGGAATCAGCACAGCTCTTGGCGTGAACCTGAATTGCACCACTAATCAAATCGCAATTTCTTTTTCCAAACTCGCTTCAAGGCCGTCATTAGCTGCCAATCTCAACTACACAACTTGCCGAGGCACTTCAATATGCATCCACCTAAGGATAGTGTCAGGCTGGAAAGACATTCCGGATACCTACCTATAAGGCTGAATAGTGTCATAATTAACTGTATTCTTTCTATGCCAAATGTACAGAAGTGGTTATGAGCATGGATTAGAAGAGCTGTAAATGGTTAATCCATTTGACTAGTTGCAATAAGTTTGACCAGTTGTCATGCCCCACAGAGAAGTAGCTTCAACTTTGGCCAAAGAAAATATAATAAAAATGAATGAAAACTATTCAGACCAGACAGTTATTTCAGTAAGTAGGGAAGACATGCCCACTTTTAAGCGGTGAAACTATGAGACAGGATCTCCAAATCTTGAGGGAGGTTATAAATGGAAATTGTTTAATAAATAAATGTATTCTTATTATACTGAACACCCTCTCAATGCTGTCCTTGATAGTGTTCCACAAGGCTTCTGAAAACTTTAGTAAAGCATGCAATATTTTCCTTTCTAGAGGATTGTTACTAGGAGTGCATAATAAATGTATTCATGAGCAATGTCTTATTGAGCTGTTATAAGCAATGTCTTCTTGAGATGTTATAAGCAATGTCTTCTTTAGTTGTTATAAGCAATGTCTTCTTGAGATGTTATAAGCAATGTCTTCTTGAGTTGTTATAAGCAAAGTCTTCTTGAGTTGTTATAATCAATGTCTTCTTGAGCTGTTATAAGCAATGTCTTCTTGAGATGTTATAAGCAATGTCTTCTTGAGCTGTTATAAGCAATGTCTTCTTGAGTTGTTATAAGCAAAGTCTTCTTGAGTTGTTATAATCAATGTCTTCTTGAGCTGTTATAAGCAATGTCTTCTTGAGTTGTTATAAGCAATGTCTTCTTGAGCTGTTATAAGCAATGTCTTCTTGAGATGTTATAAGCAATGTCTTCTTGAGCTGTTATAAGCAATGTCTTCTTGAGTTGTTATAAGCAAAGTCTTCTTGAGTTGTTATAATCAATGTCTTCTTGAGTTGTTATAAGCAATGTCTTCTTGAGTTGTTATAAGCAATGTCTTCTTGAGTTGTTATAAGCAATGTCTTCTTGAGTTGCTATAAGCAATGTCTTCTTGAGATGTTATAAGCAATGTCTTCTTGAGTTGTTATAAGCAATGTCTTCTTGAGTTGTTATAAGCAATGTCTTCTTGAGATGTTATAAGCAATGTCTTCTTGAGTTGTTATAATCAATGTCTTCTTGAGCTGTTATAAGCAATGTCTTCTTGAGTTGTTATAATCAATGTATTCTTGAGTAGTTTTAAGCAATGTCTTATTGAGCTGTTATAAGCAATGTCTTCTTGAGATGTTATAAGCAATGTCTTCTTTAGTTGTTATAATCAATGTCTTCTTGAGTTGTTATAAGCAATGTCTTCTTGAGTTGTTATAAGCAATGTCTTCTTGAGTTGTTATAATCAATGTATTCTTGAGTTGTTATAAGCAATGTCTTCTTGAGTTGCTATAAGCAATGTCTTCTTGAGTTGTTATAATCAATGTCTTCTTGAGTTGTTATAAGCAATGTCTGCTTGAGTTGTTATAAGCAATGTCTTCTTGAGTTGCTATAAGCAATGTCTTCTTGAGTTGTTATAATCAATGTCTTATTGAGCTGTTATAAGCAATGTCTTCTTGAGATGTTATAAGCAATGTCTTCTTTAGTTGTTATAAGCAATGTCTTCTTGAGATGTTATAAGCAATGTCTTCTTGAGTTGTTATAAGCAATGTCTTCTTGAGTTGTTATAAGCAAAGTCTTCTTGAGTTGTTATAATCAATGTCTTCTTGAGTTGTTATAAGCAATGTCTTCTTGAGTTGTTATAAGCAATGTCTTCTTGAGTTGTTATAAGCAATGTCTTCTTGAGCTGTTATAAGCAATGTCTTCTTGAGTTGTTATAAGCAAAGTCTTCTTGAGTTGTTATAATCAATGTCTTCTTGAGCTGTTATAAGCAATGTCTTCTTGAGATGTTATAAGCAATGTCTTCTTGAGCTGTTATAAGCAATGTCTTCTTGAGTTGTTATAAGCAAAGTCTTCTTGAGTTGTTATAATCAATGTCTTCTTGAGCTGTTATAAGCAATGTCTTCTTGAGTTGTTATAAGCAATGTCTTCTTGAGCTGTTATAAGCAATGTCTTCTTGAGATGTTATAAGCAATGTCTTCTTGAGCTGTTATAAGCAATGTCTTCTTGAGTTGTTATAAGCAAAGTCTTCTTGAGTTGTTATAATCAATGTCTTCTTGAGTTGTTATAAGCAATGTCTTCTTGAGTTGTTATAAGCAATGTCTTCTTGAGTTGTTATAAGCAATGTCTTCTTGAGTTGCTATAAGCAATGTCTTCTTGAGTTGTTATAATCAATGTCTTCTTGAGTTGTTATAAGCAATGTCTGCTTGAGTTGTTATAAGCAATGTCTCCTTGAGTTGTTATAAGCAACTATTTTGATATATGAGTCTATTTCTGGGTCTGTCCAGCAATTGAAGTATCATCCAGTTGGTGTAACTGTCTCTTATACTTCATTTATGCACATCTCAGTGGGTCAAAAGCATTTATCTCCACCCTAATTTTCATAGTGTTGGTCCACTTATATATCCTGGCTATCTTCGAGACTTATAACGATTTGTTTTATAGTTTATGCCTTAAAGGAATTGCGAATACTTTCAATCCTGTTCAGTTTTCCCCCTAAATGGCAGTATCTTTTCATCAATACTGACCACCCCCGCTCAATGTCAATATCTTTTCACCAATACTGACCATCCCCCTCAATGCCAGCCTCACCAGTATCACATCACTGTTACTTTAATCCAACCGAATACCAACTGCTGCTGGAAAGACACTGCTTCATTAATTAGAATCTGCGCATGCGCAAATGTTTGCCCAATTTTGTATGCGCATAAATTTGGCCCACTCCAACGCTAGAAATTCTACACCAGAAGCACAAGAAATGGCAAAGAATTGCATGCCACAAACGCCTCAAATTTATCAGCGAATTTTTATCAACTGATCTGTCTGTCCTCTGGATATATCAAATTACTTGAGCAATATCTCTGCTCGTAGCATTTGCCTGCTGCGTTGCTAGCTGCAGTGCCTTGTGTACCCCCCCCCCCCCCCCCCCCGTTAACTCGCCACACTCGCAACACTGGCAATCGCGTACGTGGCACTGAATTGGGTTAACACAATTGTTTAACTGTAATTTGCTGGTTGTGGTATTGTGAGCGCCCTGTTGGCTGCCGCCGCACCACTGTGCGCATGCGTCGCCGCATGTGTGCCCCATCAGTGGTGAAATTGTTGTTCTGCCTACCAGGCTGCTATTGTGTGCGCTGCTGGCTGGCGGCTGGCGGCAGGCGTGTGGGTTTATCTTTCTTCTGTGAAATTTATTATAGGCGAATGCCTGGAATTTCTGCGGCGATTTGGGCTGACAATTTTGGCTTCATAGAGACCAGATTGCCAATCGGTAGCTGTGTGACTCTGACTATGAGTAACTCTTCTCCCATTAATACATATCTTTGATTTAATACGTTTGACCTCAATTCGGGGCTGCCAAAACAAAGCCAGCCACTTAGGCCGTGTGTGTGTGTGTGTGTTTGTGTGTCCCGCACAGTTAGATTCTTGTGGCACTGCCATTGAGCGGTGATTTCTAGGCGCTTGCCTCGTCGGTCGTGCGGCTGTTCCTGCATTCGTTCGGTCTGTCTTATCGTGCCACCTTAATTCCTAAAACTAAGTGAAGCAACAATTTTGCTTGACTCGAATTTGACATCATAAGAAATACGGAATTCACGTAAATAAAATGCAAACTAGCTTAACTTGAAATGATACGAGTCGTTGCGGTTAACAACTCGCAGCGGCTCCGGAGCACACCACTTGTTATCCTGGACAATTTAAGACACAATTCTTTCGAAATGCCTGCATCGATCAACTCACGGCAGCGGGCCGTACGGTTGTGTGGCAGCTTGCATGGCGTGCCTGGCTAACGCTGCAGTCACTGCCTTGTCAAAGTTGCTCTTTATGCTGCTCAATGCTGCTGCTGCCGATGCTGCTCTCTATTGCCGTGTGCTGGTCAAATTGTCTTCCTGTTTTATGTTCTTACTTGCAACTGGTATTTCTAGATTGTCATTTAAACGGTTTTTGCGGTGCAGTTTCATAGAAATAAGCACGCAGCCGTCACTCTCCAAAGTCTCCAGATAGGGACGAGAAGTTATCAATGAAATTTTGCCTATAATTGTGAGTCTGTACGTTGAAAATGCAGCCACCATAATAAAACAAACAAACAGACAATTGGCTTTCGGCGACGTCAATAAGCCACACCCACTTAATTGCAACATCCGTGGCGTTTTTTTGTAGCTTGACTGGTGGATGGGACTTGTTACAGTAAAGCTACGAGTATTTACAAATGATGCGTAGAATCATGACTATTGTGATCATCTTAGCTAGGAATAGCTTGGAATCAGGCGTGGAATCGTGGCAGGAGTCATCGTCGTAGCTACGAATAGCTTCGGATCAGGCAAACATTCGCGATCGCATTACTACGGGTATCTACGGATCAGGCGTAGCATCATGACAACTGTGATAGCGTAAATCATCACATAAAACCTCATTTATGATGGTAACTATAGATCGAAATTAATGGTATGTTTCCACCCCAGAGCTGAGAAGAATGCACACAATTCAACCTAGATTTATGGAAATCATTGAATACAACTGTTTGAGAGCACTCAGTCTTCATTCATTTTTGATTGATAGATGTGTATGAAGAAATTCATTAACCTTTCAATCTGAATACAGCGAATATAAATTCATTTGGTCGCAATCAGTTACGCTAAGTCAGCTAAGTGTGATTGAAACATTCATTCATAGTCCTAATATCACATTCATTGACTTATGTAAGGAAAAGTAAGTTATGACCAATTGAAATCACAAATTGAAGTCAGTTGAAATAACGACCTGAAGTCAATTGAAATCACAAATTGAAGTCAGTTGAAATAACCAATTGAAGTTAATTGAAATCACGAATTGAAGTCTATTGAAATAATAAATTGAAATCAGTTGACATCACAAATTTAGGTCAGTTGAAATAACGAATTGAAGTCAATTGATATCACGATTTGAAGTTAATTGAAATCACAAATTGTAGTCAGTTGAAATCACAAATTGAAGTCAACTGAAATCTCAAATTTAAATCATTTGAAATCTCCAATTGAAATCAATTGCAATCACTTGTGGTTTCTTCAAATCACATTACTTTAGAGCACATGAAGTCGCTTGAAAGCACATGAAGTCATTTGAATTCACACGAACTCAACTGAAATCATATGAGGTCTATTGAAATCATGTGAAGAATCATCAGGAGACTTCTTGAAATCATGTGAAGTCTGTTGAATTTATGCGAAGTCTCTTGCATTTATGAGAAGTCTCTTGAAAACATCTAAAGTCTTTTGAAATTACATGAAAGTCTATTGAAATCATCTGAAGTCTCTTAAAATTATCTGAACTCTTCCTATCATTTTAAGTTATTTGGAATCATATGAAATCACTCTTTTGGAATAAAGTAAAGTATATCTGAAATCTTCCGAAACCGCATGAAGTCCCTTGAAATCATCTGAAGTCATTTGAAGTGTCTTGGTATCATATGAACTCTCTTGAAATCATTTGACGTGTCTTGGGATCATGTAAATTCTCTTGAAATCATCTTAATTCACTTCTGAAATCACGAGAAGTGCCTTGAAATCATCTGAAGCCTTCTGAAACCACGTGAAGTCCGTGGAAATCATCTTAAGTCTCTTAAAATTAGTCTTAAGTCCTTGGATATCATTTGAAGTTATTTGAACATGCCAAATCAGTCTTTTGGAATCATGTGAAATCTCTTCAGAACATCTGAGGTCTTGCGATATCACGTGAAGTTCCTTGAAATCATATGAAGTCTCTTGAAATAATCGGAAGTCTTAGAATTCATGTGAAGTTCATTGAAATGATTTGAAGTGTCTTGGAATCATATGAAGTGTCCTGAAATCATTTGAAGTATTTTGGAATCATGTGAAAATCATCTAAAAATCATCTGAATTTACTTTAAATCACATGAAGTCAGTCTTCTGAAATCACGAGAAGTCCCTTGAAATCATCTAAAGTCTCTTGAAATCATGTGAAGTCCCTTGAAATGAAGTGAAGTCTCTTGAAATCATCTGAATTCTCTTGAAATGATTTGAAATATATGGAAATCATTAGATTATATAAAGTGATTTCAGTTAATTTAGTGACTCGAGTTGATTTAATTAAGCTTAGAGTGCCCTCAATGACTTCACCAGCGCCAGTCTGCCATCAAGAGGACCTACATCACGGAGTAATAAATGATATAGGTCTGGGCCCGAAGGCACCTCAAAATTTCACTTCATTAGTAGAAAGTGGTTCAATGAATGAATGGTTCAATGAAGTTTAGCGATAAAATGTGTGTTGCAGATGTGTTGTGATATAAAGAAGGCTTCCTTATGAGCTTCCTATTCATAATTAAAGAATATGATAAAAGGATTAAGTTCCTTCTATTCTCCAATTCTATTAATCTGCAGAAATATCAACCCAGCTGATTGATAATTCTGTCCAGTTTTTGGAAAAAAAATTTTCAGTCTGAATTCTAATCACAATACTACGCTACAAAATATATAAAATACCTTTCGGGCAGTTATTAATCCTCCTATTTTTAAATCAATTTCTCCAGATGAAGTCTCACATGTCCACTGCCCCAACCAATTCGCCCAAATTACAATCATAATCAGCTCCAATGATTGCCATCCACACAACAACAACAACACCAACAACATCAACCGCAGCCACCTTATAACGACAACACCCATTCACATTCTACATGCTGCCTGCGAACTGCCAAATTCGCTAACAAATTGAGCGGAAAAAATGCCTCCGTCCACCCAACAAGTTTCTCTGGCCCGGGGTATTTTCATAAATTTAAATCTTATCTATCCCAATGAGTTTTTCGTGATGCCATTATCCTAATTTCAATGCTAACATGGACATATTTTTTCGTTTCTCTGCTGCTATTTCTCAGCTTTTTTTACTGGTTGTGTTGATTGGCGGTGGCATGCCACAGCAAAAATGCGTCTTGCGTCACGAAGTGGCCTCATATGCGTGCCAGTAATTGCGCTTAAATTGACTAAAAGAGGAGGAACAGAGAGAGAAACAATATGTGCAGCAAACCCAATTGCCTCCGAAGCCTTTAGCAGAGCTGACACGTTTAGAGAAGACCAACCGTCCGACCCGACCGCATCAGCAGCAATTGATGTCGTTGTGCCGCATACCACGAGTAGCATGATAGGCCTTTTACGTCACAAACAGCGGACGCATGCGCATTGCATTTGTTGCCTAAATGGTTGGCTGCCTGCTTGGTTGGCAGTTTAATTTGGGGAAAATTCTATTTTATTAAATGGGGGTTTCGCTATTCGCAATTCCCAGCGCATTGTCCCTGCAGATGCGATGCTTTAATGCCATGATCAGTCGCAGCCTAAGGTCCACTCAGTCATCTTCGTGGAGTTATGTGGGTTACCCAGTAACTTGGAGGAAATTAATATTGACATTGCCCGAGTAGTGGAGTGAAGAATGTACCTATTTTTTTCTCTGCTTAGTTTTTGTGGCTATTTCTAACCGCTTTTAACTGCCTGCCAGCTACAGTGGTGGACCCATAAACACTTGCAGCACTCGTACCTTCGCGGCATAGCAGGCTTCTTCTCTTAATTAGCTTTTGCCTGTGCCAACTTTCCGCAGACGAACAACTCCATTTACCTAAGTTCGCTGCAGTTCCTGTAGCAAATATTCACCCTAATAATGAAGTTGTTTGGTATGTTGAAGGTGATGCCTTCTAAGTGTTTGTGTGTATGTTTAAATATGTGTTTGTTTGTGTGTGTCGGTTGGTTGTTTCGTTGCCAAGGGACATCTTTGTTTTCTCCTTCAACAACTCCACCAACAGTTAAAGCAATACCATCCTGAAGTGTTGAAGTGTTTTCAATTTTATTTACAATGCGCCAATTTTATTTGTTTTGACCTGAACCTCATACCTTAGCACTACCACTGCTCCTCAGCACTACCATTGCCCCTCAGTTCTACCAACGCTCCTTAGCACCACCACTGCTCCTCAGCACCAGCACTGCTTCTCAGCACCACCACTGCTCCTCAGCAGCACCACTGCTTCTTAGCACCACCACTGCTCCTCAGTACTACCATTCCCCCTCAGCACCACCATTACTCCACTGCTCTCTGCCAGCACCCCCTCCCCCCTCAGCATACCCATTTTCCTCTCGTAGACATTTCCAAATTATGTGTTTTTCTTCTCTCTCCGCCTGGTCGGCATTTGTGCCTTGCAGTTATTTTTCTTCGCTTATTCTTTGCTTTGCTTTTTATTGTCTCTTTTTTCGCCTGTTTATTTGTATTCTTCTTTTGCATTTCCAGTCATTTGTCTTATTTGTTTACCAATGCCCGTGCGCTGACAAATTTATTTCTTGTTGTGTTGTTGCGTTGTTATTTCGCTGCCTAATTGTAATTGTTGTAAGTGCGCATTTTCACGAGTTGTGCAATTTTGCATAATTTGCAATTACTTTAATTTGATATTCCGACCTCTGGCTGGAGTTGGAGTGTCTGTAGATTTTTCTCTATTGATATTTCTTTATAGAACGTGCTACTGTTGTAGGTGTACTCACCGCTTTCGTGGTATATTTAGGTCAAAGTTGTCAAAGCTTGTAAATTTGTTGCTTACCTGAAATTAGCATGGAAAAAAAATGTATTAGAATTAAGAAAATTAGCTGAGAATGAGAATATTTGCTCTTAAGGTAGATAAAATTTTATGGGTGAAAGCGAAATATTAGTTTGTGACCTTTTTAAGGTTTTGCGAATAATTCGACATTCTCTTCAATAGAATACTTGTTTGTATATTTGGTGATATTAGTTGATCAAAGAGGCTGCTATGTTCTATTGTAAAATGGCAAAATATTTTACTAGTATGTAATAAAATTGGTCCGTCTCTGTTGAGAATGAATAATTGAGTGTTCTGGCATAAAATTGTTCCATCTCTAATCTTCTCTCAAGTAACATTGAATACTTAAGTTCACTGTGTATATCATTCATGTCAGTTCAAGTAGAACAACCGAATCATTCAATGTTACTTGAGATGCTCAGAGAAGCCTGGAGATTTAATAAAATTGTTCCATCTCTTCTCTGAATAATTGAGTGCTCTGGAATAAAATTGTTCCGTCCATTCTGTGAGTCTCTAAAGTAACATTGAATACTTAAGTTCTCTGTGTATATTATTCGTATTAGTCCAAGTAGAACAACTGATGTATTCAAATTTGCTTGAGAGACTCAGAGAAGCCCAGAGATGTAACAATTTTATTCCAGAACACTTCATTATTTTTCCATTATAAAATAGAAAGGCAGTCCAACAGCAATTAATGATAGCAGTAGATAAGTTGAAGTCTTAAGATTCACCTAGGGCTGTTCAAGACCCATTGTGGCTAATTAATGATAAGAATATATTTTAAATTTAATCCGAATCGCTGAAGAGAGAATTAAATTGAACTGAATTTATTGAAATACTGGTCTCTGGAACATAGTGTTTACTTAATGCTACGAAGTATACAGAAGAGATTGTGCCTCAAGGATAATTTTCGTTACACCAATGATTTGACCGAAGATATCAGAAACAAGTCATGATAATAAACAGAAAAAGAGCACTCAGGCCTGTCGGGGCGATTGGCAGCCTAGAAAATTATATCTCATTGTTCCGGACTTTGATAAAGACTCGCAAATTCGACAGCGGCAGGGGAAGATTTTACTGATTGCTTCTAGTTAGCAACATGAAGATGAGAGACTGGGGATCTAGAGATATGTAAATTCGATAAAGACAGGAGAATCATTTTATTTGGTGTCGCTAGCTAGCAACATGAAGACGAGCGACAGGGGTTTCCATACTCTGATAGATATATGCAAATTCGAAAGGGACAGGAGGAACTTTTTAACGGGTGTCGCTAGTTAGCTACATGAAGATAAGAGACTGGGGTTCTAATAATATTATAGAGATATGCAAAATTTGAAAGGGACAGGAGAAACATTTTAATTGGTGTCGGTACTAAGCAGCATGAAGATGATAGACTGGGGTTCCCATATTCTGATAGAGATATGCAAACTCGGCAGGGATATGGGAAACATTTTAACGGTTGTCGCTAGTTTGCAACATGAAGATAAGAGACTGGGGTTGCGGTACTGTGATAGAGATATGCAAATTCGACTGTGACAGAGGGAACATTTTATTAGGTGTGGCTAATTAGCAATATAAAGGTGAGTGACTGTGGTTCCAATACTACGCTCAAAGCGATAAGCCGACATTTTTCCTAATTAGCGAAACTCTGAAACATGTTTCCTTCGTCGCTTCCGTGCTACTTTGAATGTCTCCATCGAAGTATTGGAACTTCATGATACAATTTGCCAGTCTCTTATCCTCCCTGACAGCGCTTGAGCTTATTTTCTATTTCTTCTTTTATTTCTGCTTTACAGACGTCATGATTCTTTCAGATTTCCTTGGTTAAAGTCTCTATCGAAGTATTGGAACTCCACTATAAACTTTGCCATGAGTTTTTCTGACTTCCTAGATCAATGTCTCTATCGAAGTATTCGAACTCTCCGATACAATTTTCTAGTCTCTTATATTCATGTTGCTGGCTTCAGAACTCAGCAACATGTTTCCTCCGCTGGTGAGAGAATTTGTTTATCCCTAATTGGAAAAGCATTATAAATATGTTTCCATAACAGTATGACGACTAAAATCTGATTTTTGGTCAACAAGTGACGTCACTTCTCTTCGTCTCTTCAGCCCAATTTTTCTTCACACTTGTTTTATTGCCTACACGTGTTTGCTGTGGTTGACCACCCTACGCGGATACACCTGTAATTGCCCACATGTGCAACTAAAACAGTTTTTGTTGCTACTTAACCGGTGTGACTGGCCGGATAAATGCCAAGAATACGTTCAGTTAGTGACTGCAAGTCATGGGCCTCAGCCCCCCGGTGGCAATATGAATTATAACTTATTTCAATTTATGCTTGAAAAGAGTTAACCACTTGCGGAAGTCAAGCAAGCGACCAACCAACGGCAGCGGCACCAATTACAAAAGAACCAAATGCCAAAAGAACAGCCAGAATAATATAACAATACCAACAACAACAACAACAACAGCAACAACAGAAGAAAACGTTATCTAAATTATATAATGCCGCGGCGTAACAGTCAAGCGCAACTTTTTGACCATTGGCTGCCTGACTGACTGCCTGCCTGCGTGCCTACCTCTGTCTGAGTCCACCGCTCTCGTGTTGTTCGGCATGAAAGTCAGTCAGTCGCCTACCTCAGAGGCATGCCACAGCGTTTTGTAAATGCCACAGTAGGAACATCGTTTATTATGACTTATTTTATTTACCTTTCTGCGGCATAATAGCGTACCATTTTTTTTTTTTTTTTTTTTTTTGACTAAATAAAATAATGCAAACAAAAAAGTAGGAAGCAAAACATTCTTAAGTCCGCCTTAAGTCAAGCCAAGCCGCCTGCCTGCCTTTTGTGCCACAGAGTTGAGAAAATCAGCGAAGCATAAAAAAAGGCACACAATATTCATTTTAAAATTATTATGTTAAATATTTTGTTAAGCAAGCAAGCAGAAAGCTTATTAGAACTGCCAACAAACCAGCAGGAGTGCCCACAGCCCCCAGAGTCGCCCAGTGCCTGCTACAAGTGTCTACTGGCCGGTGTTCTAAACTGCCTCGAAGAAAGTAAACACACAACTGCAGTGCAACTGCTGCACAACAACAACAACAACAACAAACAACAGAGAAAAACAATATGCCGCGTTTGGGGCATGTCGTGCAAAAATTATTAAAGCGTGACAGCATCAAAGGGAGCCACCAACAGCACAACAACAACTGAAATAACGAAGCGTAAAGTCCTCCTTGTTTTATGCAGGTACTTCCCCAAACAACACAAAACAATAGGACTAGCAACAACAACCAACAACCAACAACAACAACAGCAACAACAAATAATGTACAATAAAAATTGTCATTTCATTGGAAAAAAGCAAAGAACCTGCGCTCAAGTCTCCACACTGAAGGTCATTGCTGCCAGTGCAGAGAGCGCCATAGACCATAAAGTGCTTTAACCCTTGCTTGCTTTTAGTTCAAGAAAAACACAAACAAAAAAAATTATTAAAAAAATAGAAACCTAATGGATAAGAAAAGCAGCAACAAGTTGAATGCCTCTTCTGAGTGAAGTCTTCTTTCATATTATTTCATACTCGTATATATATTTTTTCATTTTATATATATAGAAATAATGTATCGAGTCCATATTATTTTTGCTGTAATGTTGGTAGTGTCGGATTTACTGCTTTTAATGTACTTCTCGTTCCTTTCTTTCTAATAAAGCAATTAAATATCGTTTTACTGTTGCCTTCTTGTAGTACTATTAGCTCAGATTCAAATGTGGTACTTTCTTAAGCGCTTTTCCGCCTGTGGTTGTTGTCGTTGTTGTGTTTGTTTAGTTCACTGTAACTGCAACTATGTAGTTGCCGCTGTCTGCTCATCTTTCTACCGTGTTACTGATACACTCACTTCAGTCACTTCACTCACTCATCTGGCCTGCATTTGTTGTTTGTCATCTCGAGGTGTTTGTGTGTGTGTGCAGCAAGTGTGAAAGTGAAAAAGAAATTCTAGTCTCGATCGAAGCAAACACGCAACATTTACTTCCTCATATGCTAATTGCCTGCATGCAAATGCAGCATACTCGGAATGAAACTCATGAAGCAGATGAAAAAAGTATTCAATTAAATGAAAATATTCCGTATACATTTGAAATGGGGCCAACTTTAGGATTGCACCACAGTTCCCACAAAATAGGAACTGAATGCACATCAAATTTGTGTCGTGAGCATGAGTCAAAAGTGTTTCTTAATGTCCTCCTTATTATGAGTATCCGCCAAAAATGTTGCAAAAGTTGTTCTTAATGTCCTCCTTTCTATGAGTATCTTTCAAAACTGTTCCTTAGTGTCCTCCTTAATACGAGATACTTTGTATAAGTATCTTCTAAATTGGTTCTTGATGTCCTTCTTACTAATTGTATCTGCCAAAAGTTGTTCGTAAGATACTCCTTACTAAGAGTATCTTCAAAAAGAGGTTCTTAATGTGCTCCTTACTGCGAGTATCTTCCAAATGTGGTTCTAAATGTCCTCCTAACGAGTTTCTTCCAAAATGTGTTCTTAATGTCCTTCTTATTACAAGTATCTTCCAAAAATGGTTCCTAATGCCCCCCTTTCTACGAGTATGTTCCAAAAGTGGTTTTTATTCACCTCTTTACTACGAGAATCTTCTAAAAAGTTGGTTTTAATGTTTTCCTTTCTATAAATATCTTCTAAAATTGGTTCTTGATGTTCTTCTTACTAAGCGTATCTGCCAAAAGTTGTCCTTAAGATACTCCTTATCTTCAAAAAGTGGTTCTTAATGTGCTCCGTACTGCGAGTATCTTCCAAATGCCGTTCTAAATGTCTTCCTAACTACGAGTTTCTTACAAAATGTGTTCTTAATGTCCTTCTTACTACGGGTATCTTCCAAATGTGGTTCCAAATGTCCTCCTAACTACGATTTTCTTCCAAAAAGTGTTCTTAATGTCCTTCTTACTATGAGTATCTTCCAAAAGTGTTTCTGAATGTCCTCCTTAGTAATAGGATCTACCAAAAGTGGTTCTTAGTGTCCTTACTAAGAGTATGTGCCAAAAGTTATTCTTAAGATACTCTTCTGAAGATACTTACTAGGAGTTTCTTCCTATTAGATCCCGAGGCACAAGTGACGCTCTGTTCCTCGTTTCAGCTAATACACATAATTCCGGAGTGTGTTGGAATGATCTTGAAAGATATCGAAACAAATGTAGGGAACTCACTGCGATAGTTGAAGTCAGTAAGAAAGTAGCTTAGTTTGCCATGGTGGAAGACTCGGAAGTATTTATTCTGAATTATATTAAATATATCAAAGACTCGGGAAGTATTTATTCCGGAGTGTGTTGGAATGATCTTGAAAGATATCGAAACAAATGTAGGGAACTCACTGCGATAGTTGAAGTCAGTAAGAAAGTAGCTTAGTTTGCCATGGTGGAAGACTCGGAAGTATTTATTCTGAATTATATTAAATATATCAAAGACTCCGAAGTATTATATTGACTATATACACATTATATTCATACTCATACCTCCGTTTGTTAATTTATTTATTATTACTTGCCCCAAAATGGAAATTGTTCCTAGTTCCTTCAAAATTATCTTAAGCTGTCACTGTGATTGTGCAGTGATGGAATATGTAGAATTCTTCATAATTATAATAAAAAATCTTGATGTGTATTCTTTTTTTTATTCACCATCCGTGCTAATCGTTCATTCTTTGGAATTCTTTGAACATTTTTTTACTTAATTAATGAGGCTCAGTTAAGTGAGCAGCACAAATGAGTCTTCAGTAGCAACTGCGAACAATAGACTTGATGATTATAATTTATCAACATTATATGAACACAAAAATCTATCTACACATATTAATCATAATTTTTAAGCAATAGTTTAACAACATAGCAAGGTGCCGTATTACTATGTTGGTGAATGTATTTAAGAGAACTTGAAATGAATGAGTAATCATAACTAAACCAAATATCAGTGCCAGAAAAGGTCCCATAATAATAACAGAAGTGTCTCAAGGAGAACAAACAAATTTGGCCTTTGAGCGAAATAATGGAACCCCAGTTTCTTATCTGCATGTTGCTAACTAGCGATGCCCGTTGAAATGTTTTCCGATCCCTGTCGAACTTGCATATCTCTATCATAGTATTGGAGCACCGGTCACTCATCTTCACTGCGCTATATAATCTGTAATGTAGATACTAAAGAGAATCAGAGACCCTAACATTATGAAGAGAAGACAAAGTGGGTTTCTTTTTCCTTATATTGGGGGAAGAAATACCGCAGTTCTTCCAGAAGGTTTTAAACTGTATAATACAAAATTTTTGTATTCTTTTATATATTATATTATTCTATTATATATTATATTATTCTATTATTATATTATTCTATCATATATTATATTATTCTATCATATATTACATTATTCTATTCAATTAATTTGTATTAGATTACTATACAATCTGATGTACAGTTTACTATCCTGCCTTATAAGATTATTTACTGTCCTTTAAGCTCTATTACCCACTTATGTTTTGTTTTCTATTCCATTACTCTATAATTTGACAGTTCAGTTTACTATCCTGACTTCTACGATCATTTTTTATCCTATGATGACCTTTTACCCACTTAAGCTCTGTTTTCTATTCCATTAATGTATAATTTGATGTACAGTCCACTATCCTGCCGTCTAGGATTATTTACTGTCCTATGATGATCTTTTATCCACTTAAGTGTATACTCTTCCATCTATTATATACGACTCATTCATTGTTGAGTCTCTTTTTTTACGCTTTCAGCTTTTCTGCTTCCAATTAACTTATTAACTCCATCTTTATATTTCCTTTTTTGTATGACTATCTGCCCCTGGTATTCTTTTAGATCACAGCGCCATAATTAGCTGCTTTTTATAGCTGTCTTTCAACCAATTTGGAGACCTATTCCAAAAAAATGTGTTTATTGCATCTTAAATTTGATTATTCTGCTTCTGACTATTTTGTTCATAAAAGTGAATATCTTGTTTGAGGCGAAGTAGTTCCATAACAATGATGGGCATTAGTAAACTTTCAACTACTTTGATCACTGCTTTTATGGACTGCTATCTTCTTAAGAGGTCACACTCTAATTAGCCATAAGCGTCTCATATGTGCGCCACTCTCACTTGGGTGGAAGCGATGAAAGTGACACAGAAAACTGTACAGACCACCCTCACAGTTTGAAATTAGGAACAGGACCATATTTCAAAAGGTCATTGATTCATTTTGCTACCAAGAAGTAAGAAACCTTCACATTGACAATGACCTCACACATACGCGCCCGATATTATCCGTAAGCATCCACACACACACACACGCACACATATTCTTCACACCCATCTCCAAAAGAAACGCGTGTGTCATCGTTTTGAGTAAAATTCCCAGCATTTAAAAACTACCATTTCAGAGCAACTTCCCCCACCACGCTTCTCACAGAACATTTACACAGAATTACAATTGAAAATGGTGATAAAGCAAGTTAACACGGGCGTAAAAAAGAGGCGCGACAAAGCTGAACAAAGCAAAAGAGAAATTTTTCGGTGATCAGCGGTGAAAGTTCTTCGGCTGCAAAGCACCCAAAATCGAACTCGTTCACAGAGATTTTTACTTTAGGTCGCAGCCTTTTTGGGAATGAAGTCATGTGATGACTAAGGAAAGAAACACGCAAATTTGCATTTCGAGAAAGTGAGTCTTGGCAAAAATATGTTTAAAAAATATGCAACAACACAAACACCGCGGACACAGAATACTGTGCTAAGCCATAGTGGCTTTTAGCACTCAGTTTGTTTGGCTAATGAAATGTTCTCCGAACACTTGCAGCATTGCTCTGCTTAATGGTTGCAAAAACCAACTAAACTTTGCCGTGCTGCTGCACATTGTCCCAGGGTTGACCGGCCGCTTCATCATGCCGCCAGTGGGAATTGTCTGAGACACCAGGAAAGCAGCTGCGCCTGGCACTTGTGTACCTACCTGCAACACAGCAGTTCCTTGTACAGTGTCGACCACTTTTCTGCGCAAGGTGTCGATTGCGACCCTGGAGCTCGAGTGTTGTTTGCTTCCTGCTCCAATTAACCACATTGCACGCATTTCTGTTGTTTTAATTTATTTTGTTTTTCTTTAAGAGAAGTCAAGTTTGTACCTAAGCCGGGGCTCAAAAGGTGAATGACCAATCAATTAGACACCATCTCACACACACACACACACACACACACACACACAGATAAATTCACAGCTTCTGTTTGAACTAGTTTGGCCATGCTTAATGTGTGCGTATCTCCTCCATTGTGCCTCGAGCGTTTCTCAGAAATTACTCAACAGAAACAACACAATCAAAATTGTAATTCGTCTTCAGCCATGAAACCGTTTGAACCGCTTTGATTACAACAAACAATTGTGAGTTTAACGATTGATCGATTGTGGGATTTGAAGCTTTCTTTCCGTCGCTTAGAGTCTTGCGAAGAAGCGATAGCAGCAGCGGTACTGGTACTCCCTCTGACACTGACACTGACTCTGATACTGACTCTGGAATTTGTTGCTGGCCGCCAGGCGCTTTGCTCTACAATTAGCGCTAATTTGTTCAGGTGTGAAACTCGTGGTTTAGTGCTATTTAAAGGCGCTCTCCTATAATGCGGTAATGGAAAGCAATTCTTTTCTTTCTAAGCAGATTTACCTTCATTAGGGAACATGTTTCAAGTGTACTTGACTCAATTATTTATGGCGCAGTAAATGAGGCGAAATTTAAGCTCAAATTTTGCACAAACAAAACATTAAACAAACAAAAAAATAATGGAAAAAATAATAGATAATAATTTGTTATATATTTGTAAAAATTCATTAGTTATTTACAATTTTTTTTAGTATATTTATTTAAATTAAATTATTTATTTATAACAATTTATTATTTGTTTATAATAATTTATTATTATTTATTTATGTGAATTTATTTTTTTTCAAATATATTATATATTAATAATAAAGTTATTTTTTATAATTATTTAATAATTTATTATTTATTTATAAGAATTTATTATATGTTTATAAGAATTTATTTTTTTTTATAATAATTAATTATTTTTTATAATAATTAATTATTTATTTATAATAATTTATTCTTTTATAAAAAATTATTATATATTTATAATAATATTTTATTCATTTATAATAAATTTTTTATTTGTTTATCTAATTTTATTATTTACTTATAAGAATTTATTATTTATTTATAATAATTAATTATTTTTTATAATAATTTATTATTTATTTATAATAATTTATTCTTTTATAAAAAATTATTATATATTTATAATAATATTTTATTCATTTATAATAAATTTTTTATTTGTTTATCTAATTTTATTATTTACTTATAAGAATTTATTATTTATTTATAATAATTAATTTTTTTTTATAATAATTTATTATTTATTTATAATACTTCATTCATTTATAAAAAATTATTATATATTTATAATAATATTTTATTCATTTATAATATATTTTTTATTTATTTATCTAATTTTATTATTTATTTATAAGAATTTATTATTTATTTATATATTATTAACAGCAACTAACTTCTTTGCTTGAGTTTTTATTAATTTTTAGTGTGGCTTCAGTTCACACAATTTTTTAAAGGACGAATAAAATGTTTGTTATAAGTAAAAAATAGTTCGTTTTTTAAATCTTTTGTTTTTTCTTTGGTCCCAAGTGCTTCGGTACGTAGGGCAACAACCAAACAAACTGCATTGATTGATTAACTATATTATAACTGTTCCACACCTTGCAGTATGTCACTGCATGCACAATAATCCTTAACAGGATAATTGAAAGATCATCATCACTCGCGGATGAATAAAAAAATTGAGAAGCTCGTTTCCAGGACTTAGAAACAGGATAGGATCTGTCAGAGATAGCGCCTACGAGCTTAACACTGTAGACAATAATATTAAGTTGAATAAATGAGTCGGAATATCCCCGAAAAGAGATTGGATCAGTAATACAGCCTTGTTGCAACCATATACAGACAGTTTAAGGAAAGAAGGGAGTTGGTAGATGCCTATAAGTACTTTTTGTTGAATGAATAATTTTGGAGAATGAATCCTTTTGGAGAAGGAATACTTTTGGAGCATGAATATTTTTTAAGAATGAAGGAAAGTACTTGGGAACGAAGCTTTGACGAAGAGCATGCTTGAGTCTACCGGGATATCCCAAGAATTCTGTGGATAAAGTTGGTTTTTTCAGCAATAAACTCAGTAATATGATAAACTAAGAGGAACAAGGTGAGAGACTAACGCGAATCATAGATGTGAAGATTAAGGACATGGGTTCTACATAGGTATGTGGATAATATTACTTTCTGCTGCTATATACTCAGTAATTTGGTAAAAAAAAAGGAGGAAATCCAGAGACTATCATGAGGCCTACATGTGGAGATTAAGAATCTGGTTTCTAAGGGCCGTCAGGAGCTTTTCTGTCTTAGACTCAGTGCTGCGGAGCGTAACCTTGAACTGTTCATGTTTGGTTTACTCACAGAAATAAGAATAGTCAAAGGGAATTCATTACACAAATACTGGTATAAAAAGAGTTTCTCCTCCTTTAGACGGTATGCAATGGAGTAAGCCTATATCCGACTATCCCAAGCCAGAATATCTATCGATTCTATTCATATGAGGAAATAGATTGGTCGTGTGCTTAGAAACCATATCGAATAGCACCATAATGTGACTTGAATGAACAGTACAAGGAGGTAAAATCAGTTTCCTGAAAGAATACCAGAGGGCAAATGTATCTGGAGTTATAACTGAAACTAGCGATAAATAGTTCCATTAACTTGTGTACATTTTCTTAAACATGATGAAAACAGTGCACTCCTTTTTTATACATTTCACATTGGTCTATTCATCAGACCAGACCAGATCAGACCAGATCAGACCAGATCAGACCAGATCAGATCAGACGAGATCAGACCATATCAGACCATATCAGACCAGATCAGACCAGATTAAATCAGACCAGATCAGACCAGATCAGACCAGATTAGATCAGACCAGATCAGATCAGATCAGATTAATTATTAGCAAGATCTTGAGATTGTACTTGTTCACAGTTTCTTGAACTTCATGGAAAGAGTTTACTCCGCTTCTATAAATTTCACGTTGGTCTAGATCAGAGTATATATCGGCAGGATCTTGCGATATGTTAGTATTGTGTACTATGCAGTTCTTAATACAATGGGCATCAATGCCTGAGTGCGTGGAGGCCTCCTTCTTCGGCGGCTCTCCAGCCTACCGCACTTCTACTATGCAGGCTAATGAATGTAGGACTAGCATCTTGAGAGAATTTAATACTGTATCTGATTCTTAGTTCATTCATCTATGTTTCATATTCTAAGAGAGGTTTCAAAATGAAGCTTAGTGTCATTATAAGATAGTGTGAATAATAGTAATAGTGTTAACTATTAAATTCGTTGTCCTTGCTCCAAGTATTTTGTTTTTAGTACTTTCCAACATAAATTTGTATGCCTTTGAGTGAAAAGTCCAACAACAATTTTCTTTCCATTGACTGATCATTTCCGTCTACTGAAGCCATCAACAGATAGATAGCATAAAGAAAGAAATAGATCGGTGGGGCAATCAATCCACAGACATACACACAAGCATTTCAGCCGCTTGACTGACTGACTGACTGAGTGGCCTTGAACATTGTCTCTGAACGTGCCTCCAGTGTTGGTCTGGGCACTGACTGCTGCCTGATCTGCTCATTTCATGTGTGCTTAATCTAAGCTCGAAAGAAAACTAATAATCTCTCAACCCAGACCTAATAATCCATTCGTGTGCAACTCAGTGTAAATGCGGCTATTCTGGTGTGTGGCGTTGAGGTTTCCCTTTTCTTTGGATGTGCTTAATTGAAAATTGCAATTATCTATTTCTGGCCAGACTGGCGCGTGCCGTGCCCTTTTGCTGCTGCAGCGGCCCGAGACTTCTGCTGCTCTCTATCCATAGTTTCAGTTTATTATTACTTATTTTTTTACAGAAATTTAAACACATTTTTCTGTTTGTCTTAGCACTTCGCTCACACTCAGTCCATTTAATGTCTACACTAGTTTTTTGCCATGACTATCTCCGCACACGGAGGCAGTTTAATGTGTAATCCCCACAGGATTAATGATTTTCTTGTAGCAATTAAATTTCTACATATGTGCACAACTGCAGGTAAATTCGTTGTTGTTGTTGTGTTTAGTGTTGTTGTGTTTGGTGTTGTTATGCACCAAGCAACCACTTCTTCATCATCATCATCGTCATCATCGTTGTGATCACCATGATCATTATCTTCTCTCAGCTGGTAGCTTTTTCACTTAAGGTGCTGCAACTTCTCGTCTTCTGCCGCTTGCTTGGTGTGAATATTTGCTTTATTTTCATGGTTTTTTCTGTCTTGTTTTTTTTACATACTTTATATTTTTTATTACTATATTTTTGTATCTTTATTTTATACTTTTTTTAAGTTGTATTTTTTTTTTTTGTATTTTCCTATGTTTGCCATTTTATGGCTCTCTGCTCACACTTGCTGGGCTCATCTCCGTTTTGTGCACCACGCCATGCGCTCGATTTGTTGTGTATATAAACAGGAGAGGAAAGATTGTGGAATATTTTTTAAATGGCATACTAGTACGCCCTAATGCTAATGTTTTGACTGATTTTGTTGTTCTCGGCCTTGTTGTTGTTGTGGTTGTTGGTGCTTAGATATCTCTGAGCCCAGTGCCCCATGTTGTCTGCAGTTCGCAGTTATGATTTTTTTTCCTCCAGTTTCCTTTATTTCTTTATTTAGTCGAAGTATTTTTCTGCTTATTTTTTGGTTTTGCAAAATGCATTTTCTTTGGATGTAAATTATATTTCGTGCCACATTTTTCTGTTGTAACTACATAGGAGGTAAATTGGCTTCGATAATTTGTAATAATCTTGTGAATGTGAAGAATTTTTAGGTAATTTCTACAGGAATTTTTGTTCTTTGGGCCTCTGTTAAGTAGGTCCCATAAGGGTGACCTTTAACTAACTATTTCAGCAGGTTCGCTTTTGACGAATCTCTTTTTGAGAAACATCTCTATTTACTCGGGTAATCTTTAATTTACAATTTCAGCAGGTTCGCTTTTGAAGAATCTCTTTTTGACAGTCCCCTGTTTCTCCATTTACTCGTCTAAAATACGTGAGATTGTGGTAAATGTCTCTCGAGGGATTGTATTCAGAATAATGTTCACATAGGAACTTCTGTGCCAATTCCCCACATGAGAGTGTTTAATTTTTAGTCATCATATTCAAGTGGATCAGATAATCAATAGTTAGTTATCATCAGTTAGTTATCATCAGTTAGTTATCTCAGTAGTTGCCATCGAATATCAATTGCGTGCCTTTCCCCCATCAGTAAGCGCTCCTAACACATCCAGCGATGAATGTTAAAGTTCAATATGACGGAAGTGAAACGTTTCGAGGAGTATGACGCTTTTCCAAAAAATGTAATAAGAAAATGTGATCCCACCGCGTTACCGGGTTAGATAGGTAGATATATTTAAGGGTGTTATACACTGCGACCTGAAAGATCTATTGTGATGCCCCTATTTATTTGAAAGATGAGGATAGTCTCATCTATAAATCTTCTGTCAGGATAATTTTCGACAGGAATTCATATATTTTGGAGGAATCAAGATGAGGGTGAAGGGTGACTTTAAAAACTCCCCTACAATTTAGAGACTACCGATGATCTCTTCATCCCAGGATGACTAGCTCACATCTATCATCATTTGAAGATTTCGGTTGTACCCTTAAATTACGTCTATTCTGAAGCAATACATCCGTCGATTTCATTCTATAAAGGTGACCATGGTTAGGGTAGGTGACTATGGTTAGGTTAGGTTATCGTGGCAGCCAGTCAACATACCAACTCACTCAGAGCACCATGGTTCCATTGCGATACCACCGCGTAACTACTCACCTATGATTTACTCGTCAAACCATTTCGAGTTCGTAATAAAGTGTTCTGTAAGAGAGCTTGCAAATTGGATCTTAATGTCCTTCTTACTAAGAGTATCTGCCAGGCGGCCATCAAGTCAATGAGCTCTCGGTGGCACTTAAATCAAAGGTTGCTCAAGACTGCCGGGCAACCCTAAATGATATCAGTACCGTTTTCAGGGTACGCCTAATATGGGTTCCGGGACATCGGGATATTGAGGGGAGCTGTACGGCTGATGAGTTAGCCAGACGGGGCACCTACCTTCCTTTATGCACGGACAGATGCGAGGTTGCAATATCAATTGCCACCTGTAAACTGATGCTGAAGGATAGGGTCGTGCGTGAGGCCAATGGGTCTTGGGTACACGAGGGCACTTGCTTAACGATTAGGCTAATGTGGCCGGAGCTTAATAGGAGGAAACCTAGAGACTTGCTTGCCCTGTCTTAGGGAGACCAAGGCACTTGCTTAACGACTAAGCTTATGAAACTTGATAGTAAAACATCGAAAGAAGATATCTCTAACGTCATAGCTTGTATAACTGGTCATTGGCTATACGGCAGGCATGCTCTCAGGCTATATCAGAGGTGCGTTGTTACGCGGTGGTATCAGTGAGGTCTGAGTGATATCTCTAATGTCGTGGCTTGTATAACTGGTCATTGGCTATTCGCAGGCATGCTCTCAGGCTGGGAGTATTCTCTCATGAATACTGCAGAAACTGTGCGGACGAGGAGGAGGAGGCGACTGTGGAACATCTCTTCTGTAGGATCCTGGCTCTGGCTAGAAGCTGAGCGGGCTCTTTAAGCCCTGACTATAAAATTACGTGTGCGCATTCTCTGGTGCCAGTGGTCCTTCACTCCTCGTGGAATCATACGAATTAGTTATTATTATTATTCTCTCCTTCATGGTTTCAAATTTATAGGAATGTTCTTTCAACATTTGAAAAGAGATCTTTAGCTGTTTGTTCCATTTGTGTGTGCATTTTTTGACAAATTAATTGGAAAAAATGCCGAGTAAGCACCTTGAAAGCTTTGTGGAACACCACCCAACTCCTCCCAATACTGCCCACTGTACTTGATATATTCACTGCTCCCTACATTTCAGTGTATATTTTCTTACTACAGCCCTTTGATGGCATTTCCATGGTTATTAATAAATTCCTCACTTCTGGAAAAACGATAGACTGAAGCAACGAACTTTTTTCTAGTTCTTGAGTAATATTATTTTATTGTTTTTTTTGTTATATTTTTAATTTTTTTGTTATGTTTCTTATTTTTTTTTCGGTTGTTTTTTATTTTTTCTTATATTTTTTTTATTTTATTATTTTAATTGTGTATCGAAACATTTCCGCTCAATTGCGTGCGAGCTACACCTGAAATCATTGCGTGGATGTGTGTTAAGATTTCACACACGAGACACACGCGCGGCGCAACAGAACAAAAAAGAAAAGAAAGCAACCTCAAAGCCCGCATGATTGATTGCCACAAATTATTTTGGAGAGCAAACGCACACAAGCACACACACGCACGCTCAAACATGCACTGAAAATGTGCTTTATTTTCATCTAATTGTAGGGTAACAAAGCGTGCAGAGCCCGCAACACCTGACACAGTGGTACTCCTCTTTTCTTCCCTGCTGTTCTCCTCCGCGGCACTTGTCAGTTTGTACGAGTCGTAAGAATTGTATGCGGCCCTTGAAATTTTCAAATTTATGAGGTTTTAATAATTAAATTTATATACCGCCGCGATCTGTGTGGTTCTCTTTGCCTCCCACTATAAATGCGCTCATGAAAAGCGAAACCACTTTGTGGGATTTCTTTTTCTTTAATAGCCCGGAATGCATTCGCCAGTGAGAGTGTATCCTTTTTGCCAGCGAGGCTGTTTTTATTTGTTCGCTTGTCGCCTGCGGCAAAAAGCGTCACACAAACCGACGACGACGGCGAGGACGCAGCAGTCAAAGTGGCGACTGCTCCGACCGTGGCTGCATTAAGGCATTTAGGCTGCATTCAAATGCAGGCATGCATACACTGCTCTCCGCAAATGCAAACGCAAATACAAATATATGCTTGTTGTTGGTGTTGTTGTTGTTGTTGGTGGCCCTCAGTTGCAGTGCTGGCTTGCCTAGCTATCAAATTTTTTCTCTGCTTTTTTCAGAATTTTATTAAAGGGTTTTTTTTTGTGTTTTTTGTTGTTTTTTTTTTATATATTCCTGAGTATAAAGGAATTTGTGTGATTTATGTGCGCTTAATTTAATAGCCAAGAATTTATTATGTTGGAGTTGGTGTGTTTGTTCTTTATTGACTGACTCTCCCCTTAAGCAGCAATGTGAGCTCAAGTGACCACCCCACAGAGCGCTGAGATTTGCATAGACCAAGCAAGAGTGGTCTAAGAATATCCAAGGCATACTAAGGCAGGCAACATATTATTTGCAATTATGATTCGCGGTTTAAGAAAGATTTTTACAGATATGCCGTATTTTAATAAATTAATATGGAGGACTGTTAATTCGTTAGGAAGGAAACCTACTGCAGATGGAAAGAGTATAAAAAACCTTGCGGCACTGTGTGTAAAAGGGTGCCTTAAGGGGCAGCCCTTAACACTATACTCAACAACATTAACTCCATGATATTGAGAACCATCTTGGAATATGTTGTCGTTGAACTGCTTCATTCATGTTTCAATAGATTGTTCCTGAAACTTTCTATGGGGACCTTCCTGATTAACAGTCAGATTTCCTTGGTTATATTATTCTACTTACTGCTAATAATGCAAAGTGTTCTAAAATGTCCTTCTCTGGCAATTAGGAAACATCCTTATTCAGTTCTCTTCACTTTTACTATTCAACTGATTGAATTGTTCTCCAATTTTTTTAATTCAATTTCTTCCCTTCCTATTTTTATTATTTTTACGAACATATTTCTATTCGATTGTGTTGACAGACAAGTGCACGCTGTAGGTGCCAATGTGGCATGGCAGCATAAGCAGGAGAATTATTGAAAACATTTTAGCAGATCCATATGACACCATAATAGTTGCCAGAAGGAGAATTGTTGAAAACATTTTGCCAGATTTATAGCTATTTCGAACACGCCACTTGTCCTCCTAGACATCTGAGGTTACACGTATGTCCTTGTACAATAGATCTCGTATGGTCGTAGTGCTTCTTGGCCTCTAATAATTATAATAATAATAATAATAACTACATGAATCTTTTTCGTCCTTACTTTTACTGGGCTTACGTTTGGCAATTGATTCCCTCGATACCAGTAAGCTCTTTACTTTTTATTTTAGTTTCCTTTTTATTAATATTCGTTTATTATTTTATTTATAATATTCTATTTAAATTCTGAATAAATGTTTTTTGTCTTCAAGGCAACAGACAAATTTTTCTTCTGGTATTTTTCTTGAATTTTTCTCCATCTTAAATATTTTCCATTCAGGACTTCCCCTTAATTGCCAAACATTTTCGATTCCTTTCATTTGCTTTTTAGAATTGTTGATCTTTGGTTGGTTTATTATTTTCTTCTTAATTGCCCAAAATTTGTTCTACCTTTCATTCCCTTTTTAGAAGTTTATTATTTTCTTCTCTCTTATATCTTATAAATACTACCGAACAATTCGGAATATGTATTTATTTAATATATTATTACGTCATTACTTATTTAATTCTTATCAGGAATTCATCGAAAAGATAGACCATTTTAATATTTTTTTAAATAATAAATAATCAGGAATTCATCGAAAAGATAGACCATTTTAATATTTTTTTAAATAATAAATATTATAAACCATTTCATTGTTTTTTTTTATTAATTTCTTCTGATAATTTTTTACTTGGAGTCACGCCACAGTTGGGCACAGGTTTGTGTTTTTCATTGTATTCTTCATTTGTTGCGTTTGGAATTCAATATTTCAGGACAAAGTTCTTCAAATTTTCATTCAATTTCTTTATTGTTATTTCTTTCTATTGAATCATTCATTTTTTATTTGAATTTTTGCTTCTTAATTAATATTTTTTTTCTTCTGTCAAGTTCAGAATCTTAAAAAGTTTCAAAATGTTTGCCCTACTATTATATGCCGTATTTAAAAAATTTTCCCATATTTCTCATATTATTTACTTTTACTTCATTATCTGCTATTTAATTATTCCCAAAATTAAGTGTATTTATTGAAGTTAATTATTCTCCATTTTTCTAGAAATTTATTCAATTACAATCATGGACATTTTTTACTATTCGACTAACTGAATTACTCTCATTATTTTAACCAATTTCTTCGCTTCCAATCATTGAATGTTTTATCAGTATTTTTTTAAGTATTCTGAAATTTTTTCAACAACTTTATTCAGTTCCACTCCTCGGCACTTTTTTTTTATTATTCAAGTAATTGAATTATTCTCCAATTTATTGAATCAATTTCTTCACTTCCAATCATTGAATCTTCTATCAACAACTTTTGAATTATTCTCCATTTTTTAAACAATTCTTATTCAGTTCTAATCATGGACACTTTCATTATTGAATTAATCGAATTATTCTCCAATTCGTTGAATCAATTTCTTCACTGCCGAATCATTAACACTTCTTTCAACATCTTTTGAATTATTCTCCTTTTTTTTTAAATATATTTATTCACATCCAGTCATGGACACCTCTACTATTCAACAAATTGAATTACTCTCCAATTTTTGAACCAATTTCTTCCTTTCTAATCATTGAAAATTCTATCAACATCTTCTGAATTATTATTCCGTTCCACTCCTGGACACTTTTATTATTCATCTAATTGAATTATTCTGCAATTTGTTGAATCAATTTCTGCACTTCCAATCAATTAAACTTTTATCAATATATTCTGAATTATTCTCCATTTTTTTAAACCTTTTTATTCGGTTCCCATCATGGACATTTTTAACCAATTTCTTCCCTTCCAATCATTGAAATATTTATCAATATCTTTTGAATTATTCTCCATTTTTTTAAAACTTTTTATTCAGTTCCCATCATGGACATTTTTAACCAATTTTTTCATTGAAAGTTTTATCAATCTCTTTTGAATTATTTTCAATTTTTTTTTTTTTTTTTTAGAAATTTGTTCAGTTTCAATCATGGACACTTTTCTACTATTCAACTAATTGAATTATTCTCCCAATTTTTAAACCAATTTTTTCCCTTCCAATCATTGAAAGTTTTATCAGTATCTTTTGAATTATTCTCCATTTTTTTGAAACATATTTATTTAGTTCCTTTCATGGACACTCTTCTTTTATTCGACTAATTGAATTACTCTCCAATTTTTTAAACCAACTTCTTCACATCCAATCATTGAAAGTTTAATCAACATCTTTTCTTCCAGTTTTGCAGGATATTTTCTTCATTTAATTGTTCCTTGTTGTAATTCATTCTTCCACCACAATTGCCTAATAAAATGATGGAAGAGTTTGTCTCCCTTTTTGTTTCTCTCCCTTTTTGTTTCTTTTGGTTTCTTTATATTTGATTCTTAACATTTCTACTGTGTTTTGAAATTCTAGTTTCTGGTTTCTATTCTGTCATAATTATTGGAATTATATATTGAATTTGTTGAACTTCACTTATATATAATTTCATTTCTTTTCTCGATGTGACGTTTCTGGAGTTACACTCGTTATTCAATTTCATTTCATGGTTTCGTTTTTTTCATTATCCTCAGAATTTATTTCATTGTTTCTTTTCATGGTTTCATTTCTTTCATTATCCTCAGAATCTATTTCATTATTTCTTTTCATGGTTTCATTTCTTTCATTATCCTCAGAATCTATTTCATTATTCAGATAGCGTAGCCATCGATTGAATTAGGTTATTTTCTCATTAATTTTCTTTGCTTGCAACCGTTTCAAATTGTATTCTGGAGGCGAATCGTTTGTTCTAAATTTCCCTTAATTTCTTTCCTCAATTTTTTGTTCCTTACCAACCAAAATTGTGTTTCACCTGATTTTTTCAGTCGTATTTTTTCTGTCTATTTTTTTTGTCCATTTTTTCTTAATTGTATCAACCAAAATATTCTTCTTTCGCTCTTCTTTTGTTTCTACGGTCATTAAAAAACTGGCCTTAAAGTTTCACCTGCATCTCTGGTTTTAATTCAGTATCATCGCCGCATTTGCCCCTTTTGGCTGAGTTTATGCACTAAGCGTGATTTCAAGCATAAAAACCCCACAAAATTGCTCTCACATCCTGCGTTGATGTGGTGTGCAATTTTTTTTTTATTTATATAGTTTTTCTTTTCATTTCAGCGTAGCATAAAAAATATAATTTACTATATTTCCACGTATGTGCATTTATTTATTATTTAATAGCCTTCATTTTATGTTATTAGAGGATTCCTGTGGACCTCGTTGCTGTCGCGTTTTATTAGTTTATTGACGCTCTCTACGGAATTCGTTGTCTATAAAATACCCGCTAAAGCTTGGAAACCTGGGAGAGATGTTCAAGTTTCAAGCTATTAATTGAATTAGAAGGAACGGTTGAAAGGGAAGGTTGAAAGAAAGGCCAAGCAAGTGCTGAAAACTTGTAGCAACTTGTGTAGAGATGTGATAATCTGATTTCAGTTGCCAGATGGTTATTTCTTGCATACAATTCACGCAGATCAGATCAGACTTTAATTCTTGAAAGGATTTATGGCTCTAGCTATCTACTGAACTCTTCTTAGCTTCAAAGTTCATTGGGAATATAAATTATTCGCTGTGGCTTGCGACAAATTTGAAGAAACCCTGCAAAAATCAAAGGCATTGAAATATTTGTACTCTGACTCACCTGTTCCTTCACTTAACTGTGAAGCAGCTGCGCAAGCGCCGTGTGTCAATCTTCAAACTTTCAAATATTCCAACACAAATCTTAAACAGCTCTTTTAGCTTTCAGGCACAATTTAGCCAAAATTTCCAAAAAAAAAATTCCAAATTGCAAATTAAAAATTTTACAATAATTTCTTCCTCCAAACACTCAACGAAAGTTTGCAAATTGCTGCTATTTTGTTAAAACTTTTTCCATTCATTTGATTTTCTCGCAATAAAGTGCAAAATTCTTCTTCGGCTCACACACACTCGCAATAGAAATGCAACGAAAAAATTAAAAATTTGTTGGAAAAAATCGTTTAGCGCTCTTAACTGGCAAAAAAGGCGCCCAAAAGACCCAAAAAACTATTTTTTTTCTTTGCACACAAGCACAAAAAACGAACTTCACCGTTCTAAGGTCGCCGTAGAACTAAAGTCTTTCGCCAAGGTAATGAGTTGTTATATAAGTTAGAAGACTTCTTTTGCCAGAGCGCTCCAAGTTGCTGTTGGAAATGTGTGAGGGAAAATTTCTTCTGCTGAAGCTGTGCACCAGCAGAGACAGACGGCAACGCAACAAGCCGCGCCGCGCCGCAGCACAAAAACACTCCAAAGCAAACTTGCGCCAAACAACCAACAAAATAACAAAAACAATAAGAAACGAGGAAAAAAGAGCAACTAGCTGCGATTCGAATTTGATCATTATGACGTTCCAACGCAAGCGTACACACTTGCAGCCTGCCGGTGCTGTGGCTTCCGAGCCGTCAAAGAGCTCAACTCCCGTGGATTGCTTGCAGCGGTTGCTTCACGATGAGATGGCAACACTGCCCACAAAGTACACTGGAGAATTATAACTAAAATCGCACAGAAGAGTGGGAATTAGCAACAGCACCACTCATTCTACTAATTTATATATTTCACTATATGCACTGAGAAAGAGCGGAAATGTTTTGGCCAAAACTTGCTGCAACAAACAATACCAGAAAAATTGAATATCATCAAAAAACTGAGCATGAACGACGTGCGCACGTAGCAGAGTTGCAGGGGATCAACGAGCATCGTTCAACTTTTGCACTCCCAGCTAAACGCAAATCAAAGAAATTCTACACACTCAACACTCAGCGGCTTTCTACACCTGTGCAAGTCACTCGCATGCGCTCATCTCACTTTGTGTGGTGTGGAACCACATGTAACCAACTCTCTTTCAAGTCGCCAACTTTCTTCAATGGTCAGACGGGCTCCGTCGCTCCGCTTTTGCCTTCAGCCTGCTTGGCCGCTGTTCTCTTCATACGAGTTTCGTTCCACACTTGTCCAATCACCTCTGCTCGGTTCGTTCCTATTCTATTGCTGGTTGTGTACCATGCTCATACACGCAACTAGCCAACCATCTCATCCATCCAGCGTACATTGACCGTTTGTTTGGCCGGAAAACACACACAAACACAAACAAACGGCTGCGCACAGTTGCGGTGCTCGCTTGCTTACAGTCGTTGAACACTTCTTCGGAGCTGCTTGGAGTAATCTTAACAGTTTGCTCGGTATGGTAAGAGCCCTTACAGCCACTGCTGCTGCTTTTGCTGCTGTTGTTGTTGTTCTTTGCTTCTGTTAAGTTTGACGCTCTCACCACCGCTCATGCCAATGATCGTGAACTTGGTTTCTTGGTCATGGACACAGTGCGCTTAGTAATGATCATCAGAGCCTTGTCTCTTTGCTGTTAAGTGCTGTTATGTTCTCAATAGCAGCTCCGCTCTCTCTATAACAGTACACTCAGTTTTAACAGTAAAGCATTGTATTCGGCCTCTTTCGTGTTTCATGTAAACGGCTTCCACGGTCAGATCGGGTTTCGCTGTTAGGTTGTGCACCTCTGCTATTCACACAGTCCGGAGTTCAAGTTCATGATCGTTGTGCTGGTGTTGTTGCTTCTTTTAACACTGTATTTAACACTGCTCTGCTAATCTGCTGCACTGTTCGGTGGAAATGTGTGCAAGTCAGAAACTTGGTACAAGAGACTTAACAGTGGATTGGTTTACAGCCGCTGCTGGGTCTAAAAGATTATTTTAATGTTAAGTAATTATTATTAATTAATTATACTTTTTTAATTAATTTATTATAGTTTTAAACACTGTAAATGAATTCAAAATAATGGTTACCAATATAAATAAATAAAAATAAAAGAAAAAAATAAATATGTAATATAAAACAATACATAAGCAAAAAGAAAATTATAAATATTATAACGCAGTAAATAAATAAGTAAAACTACATACATAAATAAATTAATCAAGTCATAATATACAAGTAAATAAACTAATAAATAAAATAAAAAATTAAATAATGCTACCTTCATAGAATATTTTAATGGTAACTAATTATTATTTATTCATTATTTTTTGCTTTTCTTCGTAAGAGCATTTTAAATGAATAAATTATGGTTCTGAATAATAATAAATTAAATTAAAAATTAATATAAAAAATAAAATAATAATGCATAAAGAAGTAAATCTTACAACACAACATATAAATAAGTAAAAATAAAACAAGGCTAAATTCATCAAGAAATAATATAAGAGTACAAGTAAATTTATCTTCTTAGACTATTTTATTGTTAAGTAATTATTTAGCCTATTTAAATTAATCTCTTATTAATTTATATACACTATATGAATAAATATATGTATCTATGTATTTATTTTTATAATAATAATTGTAGCTAATAAATAATTAAAAATAAAACTAAAATTAATAAAAATAAATACATAAAATAAATACACACAAATAAATAAATATAAAAAAATACATTAATAATTTAATCTACAAATAAAAAATAAATAAATAATAAATTAAAATAATAAATAATCAAAATAAAAATAAAAATATAAAATAATAAATAATAAAAAATAGAAATAATAATAAATAAATATAATATAAAATAAAAATTATTATCAATTTAAAAAATGTAATTTCGATATTTTTTAAAATTAAACTCTTTAACGAAATACTCTTGTAAAAAGCGATTACAATCAATTTGACCTTACCGGAAGTCATTTGGGGGTGGTGCAGGCAACTCTTATATAGAATTAATACAATGAGCACAATCTAAAATTCTCAGAATCATTACTGTGTCACCTTGGTTTATCAAAAATATTAGCAATCACAATGATCTGAATATACCACTGGTGGAAAAAGGAATCTCTGATTTCAACTGGAAATGTATGCAAAAGATTGTCATCCAAACCACCTAGCATATTCCCTGGTATGTAATAGGGCTCCTAGTCGCCTAAAACGAACTGAAACACCAGCACTATCAACACTTACACTATAAATACTCATATCTATATATAACTATGTATGTATATTTATGTACAAATAACAAGAGCCTTCTTCTGCTTTTCAGTTCTATTTCCAAATTATTTATTATTACTTACAAAAGTAAACTTGTATATTATTCATCTGAGGCTCACAATCTTAACGGGTGTTTCTCGGATCGACGCTTAAACTAAATTTATATGTGAATGGCTGCATAAATTATGCAAATGTGTCCAAGCAATTGAAACTTTGTGAGTCAATAACGTTCAAATTCAGACAAACGTGAACAAACGGAGTTAAATAATAAATAAAGAATAAAATGAAAAAGTTGCTAATTCCCTGAGTTGTCTACGATGGTGCTGGCATTACGCCAGTCAAGCTCACGTGCCCAAGAGTAGCTTTATTGAACTGATCAAAAATGAATTAAAACTGCATGAATGGTATAGGCTCTAAGCAATAGTGTGCTCTAAGCAACAGTTGACTCTAAGCAACAGTTGACTCTAAGCAAGAGTTGGCTCTAAGTAAGAATTGACTTTAGCCAAGAGTTTGTTCTAACCAAGAGTTGGCTCTAAGTTAGAGCTGGCTCTAAGCAAGAGTTGGCTCTAAGCAAAAGTCTGCTGATGAATGCTTCAGCTGCAGCCAAAACTGTTTAGATTATTATATTTTTCGAATTATAGAAATTTGAATTTGAAAGGGGCTGGGCCGACCACACATGATGCGATTTTTAATATTCTCACTGATGATATATAATTTACTAACTCTTTAAATGAGTTGCTTGAGTGTGTCTCGGCCCACTCAATTAATTGAGAAAAGAAAACTGTTTGGAATTGATTTTAATTTGAATACTTTTTCCATCAAAATCTTATCCAAGAACACGAATCTGTCAGATATGAAAATTTATGTTTTCACTTGATCTTAAATCACTCAAGAGCCAGAAACCTAAATTTCCAAAATATGCCGCACGTGATATGATCAAAGCTCATTTGTCACTTTTAACAAATGATGCACAAACCTTGAAAAAGCAATTTAATTTGCGCTCACGTATGAAATCAAAACCCTTTTGCCGCTTTACTTGCAACGTAGGCTGGAGCAGCAGAGAAAAAGTTATATTTCTACTTTATTTGATTTTTTGTTGTATTTTATGTAATTTTTTTCATATTATTTTTTTTTTTATTTATTCAATTATTCAATTCTTTTGTAAAAATATTTTTTTTATTTTTTTGCTTAATTTTTTATTGTATTTTATATAATTTTGATTTCATATTCTTTTTATTTATTTATTTTATTATTTAATTCCTTTGCAAGTCATTCGTCCCTTTGAAGTCATTGTTGCTAATTTTCATATAAATTAACAAAAGACCCTTTTTAACTGAAAAAATATATGGCCTAAACATAATTGACCGCAATTTGTCTACTACCATTCCATGCAACCAACCCGTGGTCCGTCAACCGTTGTCTCTGTGCATGCGCTGCCAGTTGAGTTGAGCGTGCGCAGATGTTACTCGATTAAATCTGACCGAAGCCGAAAAAAACGTGATTTATGCCAGTTTAATTCATCGTTTATTACCACTTAACTCGCGTAGTCTCGTAACTGATTCTTGATTTCTGGCAAACTTGTTGAGTAAACATTTCGGCACTCAAGTGTAATTCTATGCCACTGGCACAATTTTCGTATACATTTTTTTGTGGTTGGTTTGTTTGTTCCTCGTTCGGGAGGAATGAAATGTGATGCGTTCCTGCCAAATTTATTGTTCAGGGCAAATAAAGAAATTGCCGCCTTGTAATACGATTATTTCAGTGTTCTCTCCAGAACTTTGCTGAAAAGATCGCCAGACAAAAAATATGTTCTGATTGTGCAAAAGTATTTCTGAGAATAAGAATTTATAGTTGATAAGAGTGTGCTTTTTAAAAGAGATTTGCTATTCCGTACTATTCTTTATATCCTGGTACACTGTGTTCTGCTGCAGACTATCCATATTCAGCTAACATCAACCTCCTTTGTATGTACACTAGAATTTAAGTTAATTGATGCTCTTAACGGGTTTTTCAACAAGGACATAATGTGGTGGTTGGGCAGGATCGCCATGTGGTGGTCGTTGTAGAATTGTCGTTTCGCCAGTTAGATCGCTTGTCATCTCTGGCGGTGTCCTTGGTTGATATCTAGATATATGTGAAATGTTAATAAGAAAGTCCTAACGACCCAATATGTTGTGCCAACAGACATTTACCATATTTAATTATAAAGGCTGTATGGTAACCCAGCCAATAGTTGTGGCAAACTTTCGTTTGCCGAAATGAATCCCTAATTTTTGGAGGCGTGAACGCCGAGCAAAGAAAAGCAATGTGATTTGCTGAGTTCTCTGTCCAAAATGGAACTATTTTATTTAATAAATCAGCGCTCCTTATATAGCAAAATATTACATCTAATTTTGTACATCTAAGCATAATTCTTATTGTTCAATACTTATCCTAATACATATTTTAAATATTAACCCATATGCTGCACACATGCATTTGTCTGCAATTGCGTGTGGTCAGCATATTTTTGGGTTCAATGCATTTCTGGCCTTCACACCAAATGCCCGCTATACATAGCGTCATTTGATCCGCCGCTTTGGCTTGTGCCATGTTTGCATTGTTATCATGTGTTTGTATGTGCGGTACGCTTGGACGTTAGGCAGTGTAGGTTGAAATGCATTGTAGTGTTTTGGGTACACTACAATAACTCTCTTTATCTCTTTGTTGATTATAAAGCTGCGTTCGATAGCCCGATACGGAATTGCATATACAAAACAATGCCTCAGTTCAGTGCACCTGCAAAATTGATAAGACTCTGCAGGATGACGTTGAGCAAAACAAGCAGCTCCTCCTCCGCCGGTATGCATCGCAATGGCACCATGTTCTATAAAGGTCTCCAGCTCCTTGTGTACGCTGATGATATCGATATTAAGGGTCGGACCAAGATGTTACTGCTGATTTCAATGCTACTGAAAAGGAAACAGCCAAAGTGGGCTTGACGGTAAACTTGGTCAAAACGAAGTATATGCTGTCTGCAAACAGGGAAGCGCGGTGTCGACTCTCTCATGTTTCAGCGGCAACTACAACTTTGTATTTAAATAAAACAGAATAATTGAGTTATCGGGCTGAAATTTGTTTCAGATGTAGTACACGTGTTACGTCTAAGTTTCGAATTATATCTTGTTTATATAACCACCGCCGAGTACGTTTTCAGCGATCGATTTTTTGGAGCCAGTTTTCTACCACTCCTTCTTACACACAAGTCGGCGGGAGCGTTGGCAATTTTGCGTTCGATATTCTTCCTGAGCTCCTCTAACTTTGTTGGCATGGTGGCATAAGCGAACGACCTTAACGTAACCCCATAAAAAGAAATCCACCAGGGTTAAATCGAATGAGCGAGATAGCCTTTCGACCGAACGACTTCTCGGGATTACCCGATTATCGAACATCCCCTTCAATAGATCAATTGTTTTACCTGTTGTATGGCCTGTGGCATTCTCTTGCTGGAACCACTTATCACTGATGTCAGGTTCATCAAATTCTGCCCAAAAATAGCATTCCAACATGGCACGATAGTGAACTCCATTGACCGTAACAAGGCGATCATTTTCATCGACGAAAAGATTCGGTACAATGACAATTCCGCAATGACATCCACAACACACGGTCACTTTTTGTGGATACAATGACGTCTCTTGAAGCACAGATGGGTTTGTTGCTATCATATAACGCATATTTTGGTTATTGAGTAAGTTATGAATCTTTGCTGAAAATTATTCCTTCATGATTTTCATCGCTGAAGTTTATTCCTTGATGATCTTCATCGCTGAAGATTATTCCTTGACGATCTTCATCGCTGAAGATTATTCCTTGATGATCTTCATTGCTGAAGATTATTCCTTGATGATCTTCATCGCTGAAGATTATTTTTCGATTAAATTCAGCATCTTCTTCAAACGTTTGCAGAGCCCAATCAGAGAAGTTTCGGCCATTCAAAGGATCCAGAGCCGTCAGTTAATTGATCTCAGTCAGTTAATTTGATCTTGTAAAGGTGTAGGCCAAGGTATTTACGCAAAATTCGCCACAATGTGGATTTAGAGATTCCCAATTCCTGTGAAAAGCATAGAATCGATTGATTTGGCTCATTTTGAACTGTATCGATATCGATATTTTCGGCACTTGAACCGTTGCTTTATCTCACTGGCCCAGGAACATTCAATAGTGAATATGTTGACTAGAATTTATCTACTATAGCACGCACAGCCTGCGTGGTGGTACGATTATGACGACCACAAATTGGAGGAAGCGCTCTTAAAGTGGCGACCACCGACCCAGAATCTCGGTAGTAGTTCTTAATGGTTTTCAAACGTTGTTCGGTCATTTTTGACTTGACTGACATTTTGCGCCATTGCCAGAGCTTGAAGAAGTTGAACGTTTGTATTACGTACGCTTATATTAAAACACAAAATTGTTGTGTACCTGTTGGAAACCCCGATCTAATTCCAACAACTCCTTACTCTCCCGAATAGCCACCCCAGTTCTTTTCTCATAGTACCGCGAAATCAATTGGGTTCAAATTTGAATACCCGCCTCTTTTTTAACGTATTCTCATTTCACTTCTCTTTCATTAGTCTCCCACTGCCACTATTCTTGGATTATTCTTATTTGCATTTACAATTTGATGTGGGTCCACCGCTTTCGGAGTGTTTGTCTCACTTTGACAGTTATGTGAGAACCAAAACGGCACTTTCCGAACTCGTTTTCCAGCGACTGAAAATATTTGAATCGATAAACAAAATTCTTGCAAAAATTTAATTAATTCTAAGTTTCTTTTCTGGTAAATATTTGTATTTTAGGTCATTGTGCTATCTCCCGTATTCTCATCTGCTTTACATATTTGGTGTGTGATTTAGAACATGTGTTCTTCATTTGGCAAAGCCCTCAAACTTGGATCATAGAACAAAACAAATAAATCTTTGCACAACTCGTTTGTTTATATTTAAGCTGATATTTCTGTCTGGTATAAGCTTTCTTATCCCGCCATACATGGATTGAACAATTTTTTCAACTCTTGGACAGTGGCGCTTCTGAAGAGTTAATCTCTTGAAATCGCTAAACGGCCTTTTAAGGTTGTTTGATTAATCCATCATAATTTCTTATATGGAATTGATAAGTCGTGCTTGATTCGCAAGCCGCTTCTGATTGAATGTCGTTTGTTTTAAGTGTATAACAATATATTAGATTAGAACTTAGATTTATCCTTATGTTAACTAAGATTTATGACTCTGATACATACAGTCATATTTTTGGTGGTTTTTGTCATCATCTTTAAGCGTTTTTTTATATAAATATAAATCATGACTCAATTCTTGTTGCTTTTGTTGTCGAATCAAATATTTGTTTGTAGTCCCATCATCCTGGCGATTTTAGAGGGCATTTGGATAGTTTTACTTTCCATGGTAAACCTCACAGACACTATGGTATTGGGAAACTGAAATAACTAGATTCTCATCAATGAATGAGTGAATGAAATAAAGAAGGAAAATGTATCTCGGCCAATTCGATAAATTGTACTCCTCCTACATGTGCCTATTAAAGGTCTTCTATTAGTCCAACAGTTCTAAGGAAACTTAGCACTCAGTTGGGATTCATTGCTGTAATGTCTCTGCCCTCGGGCCAGTAATGCTCCCGATATTTCTTCCTAATGCGAGGAAGGATTTCAGATCTAGTTTCTCATATTCGAGATTATAATGAACGACTTAGGTAGGTAGGTAAGTTAGGCACACAGTTAAAGGAAGCTCACCTAGGCCAAAGATTGATACCTTGTTATACCACAAAAACATGGGTTCCTTAAACTGAACCACCACCCGGGACTGCAAGGGAAACCAGTGCGATTCCCTGATGAAGCGAGTGATCTTGTTTATGCTAATGAAGTATGACTGAGTAAGATCCTCGAAAAATGGTATTCCACTGAACTGAAATCTTCTGCTCGCAAGGGCAGTGCAGCAGCACATGAAGTGTGGGATGTCCTGCTCTTCAACCGACGACCTGCAACTGCGGCAAAAGGCATTGAAGTGTAGCTTAAGCCTCTGAGCATGTCTGCCAATGATAAAGTGGTGAGTCAGGACTGCCACTATTGTGGCGAAAGGGTCTCGTCTTAGTAGCAGTAATTTTCCTGTTCTTTTCGGGCTAAGCGAAACCCAGGTTTCTCTGCTGATCCTTTCGATATGTTTCTCAGACCAGAGCCTGTTAGCTACACGCCTGTATCCCTTTCTCATTAGTATATTTATAGAGGTGAGAGGTGCACCCACGTTTTGGGATGGTTGTTGTTGTGTTGTGTCTCTTCTCGCCAATTCCTACGCATCACAGTTGCCAACAATACCCTTGGTACCTACAGCAGACCAGCACGTTACCAAAAGCTTGGAGGGGGTGTAGACCCCATAAAGGTGACTTTACACCAACTTGGCTGTCAGAGAATATATAAACATCGGAGTTATTTCTGAAATTGTCTATCGGAATACCGCCGCTATCAGAATCGCCATGACCTTCGCCTGGAAAACACTACAGTGGTCCGGAAGGAGAGATTAATCCCCAGATTGTCCCAGTAGCCAACTCTGTCGTTCTCTTTTCATCCATCAGTGAATAGAGAGGTGGCCTTCAGGGTATTCATCTCACCCAGGGATGTGTGCGGTGAACTTGTGTTCAAAGCTTGTTGCGTTAGGTTGTCGATGTCTTCCGGGGTGATAGGATCAGGCAAGACCCACGTCGGGCCTTGATAATTTGTTGTCCGGGGTCAGCCGTACAGCAGCGAGTTTGGCAGATTAATCCCCACATTGTCGCAGTAACCAACTCTGTCGTTCAATTTCTATCCATCAATAAATACTGCTGTTGTATTGGGAATAGAGAGGTGGTCTTCAGGGTATTCATCTACACCAGATGAGTATGCGGTGACCTTGTGCTCGAAAGCATGTTAGGTGGACTACATAGTCGATATCTGCCGGGATGATAGGATCAGGCAGGAGCATTTTAACATGCCCCATATCGGGCCTGCATAATTTGTTGTCAGGGGTCAGCCGTACAGCAGCAAGTTTCGCCGACTGCTAGGTTAAGAGATCCGATGGGATTCAACTGAGGAGTGGACAACTTACCAAGAAGTATCAGAACCCTCTGGAGTGATTCACTCATGCTCATTAACGCCTGAAACTGGCTCAGAAAAAAACTCAAACTATTTACTCCAAAGCGTTGTGCGGCATCTTGTTAGAATACTGTCTTTAGGTTCCTCCCTTTGAGTTCTATTTCTCCTTATGAATAGTCACCTTAACAGCCTTAACAGTCGGTTAACAGCTGTTCAACAGTGCTGCCAAGTAGTAAAAGCCATGATGGAAGTTTACCAGGTGGACATAAAGAGAGAATCACTTGAACTAACCCGGAGTAAATGGACTGAACTCGGAAGTAAAAGTACACTATTCAGCCATATCACGAACACGAAACATTTTCATACATAGCCAAGGATAAGAAGAAACCTTACTCTTCAACGACACCTAAACTTCCACCACGGTTTGAACTACATTTGTTAAAAAACGCATTTGTTAAATTTTCTAAGGCAATGCGCAGTTTCGTGAATCGACCGCTTGCTCAACTGTTCTGGGTGCTGTCAAAAACTCGTACACCCCGAGTGTCGGAGAAGTGTGCCACAATTTATAAATAAGCAGCAGCCTCACACGAATCTGCGTGATTGAAAATAATCCAAACAAATCGGACGAAAAGTTTTTAAATAATTTCTCAGCGCGGAACAAGTTTCTTATTTCAACTGGCCGCAATTGCAACGCAACATTTTTACCGTTGAGCAGCGTTAACAATTTAAAAATTGATTCTTCTAAATGGTGGGGGGAGCACGGGGTGTGCCGACCACCGGCCACTCGCTTAACCAACGGATTATTAATGTATTTTTAATTTGGCTCTTTTGCTTTGAGAGCTCTTTCAACGCATGCTTTCAATGCTTACTTAGTATGGAGCCAAATTGCCTAGCGAAATATACGAGTAATCATAATTTGCAGATATCACTTTCCCGCTCCCCTCCGTATAATGTTGCCCACAGCATCGCATTTGCCTATGACACCTCGACACATAATACGCTAATTCAGAAAACGGCGGGCGGCGTCCGCTTGAAACGTCAATTTGGTTGAGCAAGTATTTAATGGGCGCGCCGCACTCAGCTCAGCTCGTGGCCTACTTAGCGCGCGTACTCCGGGTACTCGTGATGATTATCTTATCAGTATTTGTTTTTCTTGTAATTGGCAATTGGTTGCCAAGCTACTAGTATTTGTAGGCCAATAAATTCAGAAGTAAAGTATTTGCAAACATGTTTATGCTTTTTTTATTAATAATTTTTGTAAATTATTTCAATTGTTGTCTAATTTGTAATTTTCTCTTTTTTAATTGCAGGTAAGAATGAAGTGAAACTTGCTGTCAATTGTGATGCACATCAAGGAACTTGGCAAGAGAGTGGCACTTGGTGAAAGTGCCGACTTATTTCGTACGATTTGTCTTTACTGTAATTTACGTGGTTTTATTGTAGCTAACAAAAGGGGTATTTCATCTACAGCAATACTGATGTATGGTCTAGTGTCATCGATCTCTATACGAGTTAAAAATGTTCATTATTCCCATTGGCATTGCGCAATATGATTTAAGATGCTGTGAGATACGAGTCTCTTCGATCTGTATACGAGTTAAACATCTTCAATCTCCCCATTGGCATTATGCAATGTGATGTAAAAGACTGTAAGATACGAGTCTAGTATCTTCGATCTCTATTCGAGTTAAAAATCTTCAATCTCCCTATTGGCATTGTGCAATATGATTTAAGAGACGGTCAGATACGAATCTAGTTTCTTCGATTTCTCTCTCTGAATTGGACATCTTCAATTTTCCCATTGGTATTGTGCAATGTGCTTGAAGAGACTGTCAGATACGAGTCTAGCCTCATTGAGTCTAGTCTGATGGATCTGTATACGAGTTAAACATCTTCAATATCCCTATTGGCATTGTGCAATATTATTTGAAAGCCTGTCAGATACGACTGTAGTCTCTTCGATCTTTATCCGAGTTAAACATCTTCAATCTCCCCATTGGTATTGTGCAATCGATCTCTATCCGAGCTAAAATCCTCGATCTCGTCATTGGCATTGTGCAATATGATTTGAAAGACTGTCAGAGACGAGTCTAGTATCTTGGATCTCTCTCACCGAGTTGAACATCTTCAATCTCCCCAATCGGCATTGTGCAATGTGATGTAAAAGACTGTCAGATACGAGTCTAGTCTCTTCGATCTCTATCCGAGCTAAAATCCTCGATCTCGTCATTGGCATTGTGCAATATGATTTGAAAGACTGTCAGATACGAGTCTAGTATCTTGGATCTCTCTCACCGAGTTGAACATCTTCTATCTCCCCAATCGGCATTGTGCAATGTGATGTAAAAGACTGTCAGATACGAGTACTATGAACAATTCCAGTTGTGGTAAGGGAATTGATTCAAAAAGTTTTAAATTTGTATGTTTCATAGATTATGTTCTTGTAATATGTATGTTTGTTATTGGTATGTTTCCAGAGACGTTTTGAGATGATAATCAAATTTCTTATCATAACTCACATATCAATTCTATTAGGGGAAATAAGTCCTCCATCAGTACTACCAACTCAGGTTTTCGAACTTGAAAGTTAACAATTTCTAGTATATGCGCTGGATAGTATTCAGCCCTCCGATCCGATATTAAGTACAAGACTTGGAGGCCGACGACAATTTTTATTTCCACAAACTATACTCGTACAGATACTATATAAGAGATAAATATAAACTATACACAGACATTGAAACCCTGAACAATTTTATTTTGAGTCATCGGAATTGTGTTGGGTTTGACTCACAGCCTTCCTCTTGAATGCTCACTTAAGCACAATCAAAGGCCCGTTGTGAATATGATTGCCTTCGATTTCCTTGTTTTCCGATAGATACATATATCACCCTAACAGAAAGTGTTTCTTTTATAAGTAACATCAGCATGGTTCACAAATTCTTTTTTATATATCTTTTTCCCTTTGAGTCACTTGCAGACTCAATTGCCCCAACACTTGCAGACTCATTTATGGTGTATCCTGATCATAATAATAAATTTATTATTTGGGTGCTTATTCAGTTTCAGATTTGTTTTCGTCTTCACAACTTCTTTTACATAGTTTTCATATTGTTCATCACTATCAGTATATCAACCTTGGATTTCATTACGATTCACCTCTTTTTCATTCTGTGAGTTGGTTTCTTTCTCCAGTTCTTTATTCCAGTGATCCTTAAGACATGTTCGAATTCATCTATTTCTGTTTCATCGTTCCCGACGTTTGTAAAACTATTGTTGAAAACATTTATTATCGCTTATTCTCGGACAATGCAATGCTAGGTATGCAAGACATGTACGATGTTTTGAGGGTATTCCTGATTCTTTTGATTACATCAAATCATGTGTGTCTTCAATGGCATGCGTAAAGTCTCCCATACCCTCCAGGGACGAATGGAAGGACCACTGAATTTTTTATATCTATCTTATTTTTTAATAATTTTTTTATATGTTTTCTTTTAAGGCTTTTGTTATTTTTGTTTTTTATTGCTTTTTTCATTATTTTTTGCGGTCAACTCTTGAGATTTTATGTTTCTATTATTGTTATTTTTATTTCAATACTATTTTTCCTATTTTTCCTATTTGTTTATATTTTTTTATTGTTTTGTTTTATGAAAGTCTTTCAGTACTCGAATTTGATGACAAGTGCACACTATTATAATATTGAAACATAAATGATTGCATACTTTTAGGATACCTCTATTAAGTTCAGAGTTCAAAGTTCATTATAAGTCAAGAAACAATCTATTCGAAAAAAAGCTTACTCAAGAACCATCTTCTGGAACTTCTACCGAAGTGTAGGGAATGTTCTAAAATCTTCTACTTCAACCATAAGAAAGGTATATAAGCCACCACACTGTCTGGTACTGTCTCAGTCCATTGCACTCTTAACTACTGTCTCATTATTATTACCTCTCTTTTTTCGTTAAATTCCTCTATTATTTATTATTACGTTTTTATTTTTTTATTTATTATATTTTTTTCTGGTTATGATTGTTTTTAAGTATTTACTTATTATTATAATTAATAATTATAATTATAAATTTTTCACATTATATTTTTTAATCGTTTTTTTATTAATATTTTCCATAATTCATCTTTCTCTCAATATTTTTTATTTATTTAATACATATTTATTTATTTGATACATTTTTATTTATTGAACATATTTTTATTAATTTAATTTTTATCTTTTGTATTATTTAGTATGATTTTTTGGTTAATTATTTTAGTTAAATATTAATTATGTTATTTCTGTGGTATTTTTTTTTTTTTTATTGCCTACGGTAAATTTCGTGTTTGTTAATTTTTATATATTATTTTTAATGATATTTTTAATTTTCTGATTTTATTATGTTCTTTCTTATTTTCAATTTATTTTCAATAATATGCATTCTTTTGTTTTATGTTTTGTTATTTTCATAATTTTCATTTAGTTTTATTTGATTTATTTTTCTTATTTTTTATAATCATATTTGCAAATTTATGTTCATATTTGTAAATTTATGTTCATGTTCGCAAATTTATGTTCATATTTAATATCAATAATATCAAATATAAGTTCATATTTGTAAATTTATATTCTTCTATGCAAATTTACGTTCATATTTGTAAATTTATGTTCATTTTTATAAGTATATTGCCATATTTGCAAATTTGTGTTCATGTTTGAAAATTTATGTTCCTACTTGCAAATTTAAGTTTATAATATCAAATATATGTTCATATTTGTAAATTTATATTCATATATGCAACTTTATGTTCATATTTGTAAATTTATATTCATATATGCAAATTTATGTTCATGCTTGCAAATGTATGTTCATATTTTCCAATTTATATTTATATTTGTACATTTATGTTGATATAAATATGTGGTCATATTTGCAAATTGTTGTGCATATTTGAAATTTTATGTTCCTGCTTGTTTAAAAATTTAAGTTCATATTTGCTAATTTATATTCATATTTATAAATATATGATCATATTTGCAAATTTATGTTTATATTTGCAAATTTTTTTTTTTATTTATATGGTATATCTATATATATTTATTTATTTTTAAATATTGTATTAATTATTTGATAAAAAATTTTAATTTATATCATTGTAAATTTTTGTTAATTTATATTCTATTTTATTGTATTTGCTGTGGTTTTTTTTCTTTGAGTGTATATTCTGGCACTTAAAATCGCGCTGAATTTGTTCGTTAATTTGAATTCATTTAAAGTGCTTCAGTTTGTGGGTCACACACTCAAGCCGGTCATGTCAATGAGCTTCATGGGCTTCTGAGTTTTCTCAAAGCGGTCGCTGGCGATGAGCGCCTCTTCGCGGCTGAAGCAGCCGTTTGTAATTTTGGCACATATGCGCAATTACTGTGCAGTGAATTTGGCTCTTTAATTTATATTTTTTTCACTTAATTTGCAATACTGTTAAAACGAAATTGCTCGGAACAATGCGAACCTAGTAGCCCCAAAAAACTGACTACGCGCAGTGATTCCATTAAAGTTCCTTATAATTATGGGCTATTGGGGGGTATCATTTCAGACAGGCATATGTGAAAGGCAACTATTTTTTTTATATATTGTAGTTAATTTTGTTGTTTTCTTATGGAAAAAAATTTTTCTTTCTATAAATTTTTGAAAGAACACAAAAAAATATATATTTGTATGATAAAAATTTTTGTTTTATTAACATTCTTTGTTTATTACTTTTTGCATCAGTTTTGTTTCTTTCTTGGCTCCTATAAATTAATGTTTTAATTGGGAAAAATTAATTTTTTCACTATAAATATACTGCGTTTTTATAAATTTTTTTTTAAATAAATTTTTGTTATTCTTATTTTTTATTATAGATTTTTTTACTATAAATTTACTGTATTTTTGTTAATAATTTTTTTTTGTAAATTTTTTTTTTCGATTTTCTTCTTTATTTTATAGTTATTATCTTTTTTGGTCTAACATTTTTCTTTTAAAGTTCCTAAAATTCTTATAAATTTTTGGAATTTTAAATATTGTAATTTAATTGTATCATTTTTTTGTTCCTCCGTTTTATTTATTTTCTTTTATTTTTCATATAATATTTTATTGGATAAATTTTGTTTGTTCCCCTTTTTTTATTTTGACAAAACTAATTTTACAAAATTTTTTTTTTTGTATTTTAAAAATTCTTAATTTTTGTATTTAATTTTTTTTATTAATATGTTTTAATAAATTTTTTTTTTCGTTATATTAATTTTTGTATTTATATTTAATTATTAATTTTTTATTTTAATATTTTTTATTATAATTTTTTTCCTTTTGTTATTTTTTTATGTATATAGTGTTTATTATAATTTTTTTTCCTCTTATTTTTTTTATTTATATGTAATTATTGATTTACTTTTAATATGTTTTATTATAAATTTTTCTTCCATTTGTTAATTTTTGTATTTATATTTAATTATTAATTTTTTATTAATATGCTTTATTATAAATTTTTCTTTTTTTTAAATTTTTGTATTTATATTTAATTATTAATTTTTTTATTAATAAGTTTTATTAAAAAATTTTTTCGTCGATTTAGTATAAAAATTTTTTTAACTATTAAATTTTAGGTTTTTTAAGTTTTTATTTTTATTAATTTTTACTTTTGCTATAAATTTATTTTTATTTCTTTTGTTTCATTTTTTATTCATCCATTTAAATTCTAATTTGTTTTGAAAAGAATTTTTTTTTTTAGTCATTTTTATGGTATTTTAAAAATAGTAAATTTTTTATCTATAATTAAATATTTATTTTTTTGTTAATATTTATTTAAAAAAATTTGTTGTTCGATTTGCTTTTTATTTATTTAATTTTCTCACAAATTTTTATTTTCCTAAAAGTAATTGTTTTGCTAAAAAAAATTGTTTTTAAAAATTATATTATTCAAAATTTAGTATTTTTTTTATTTACTTTTGTTTAAAATTTTTATTTCATTTATTTCATTTATCTTTTTGTTCCTTTAAATTTCTTTTATTTTGAAATGAATTTGTGTCTTTAATTCATATTATTTTTTGTTATAAAAAAAATTTTTTATATATACATTTTTTGTGGATTTCAAATATTTGCTTTCTATTAATTTTAGATAAATATTTTTTATTAGTTTTTATTACACATTTTTAATTTTTCTTATAAATATTATTTTTTCCTATAATTCTTTTTATTTTGAAACAATTTATTTACCAGAAATTTTTGGTTCTTCAAAATTGTGTTTCTTAATTTTTATATAAGTTTTTTTTATTACCTTTTGTTAAAAATAAGTTTAATTATTTTCTTATTCTATTGTTTGTTCCTATAAATTATTTTTTAATTTTGGAAAAATTGTTTACTAAAAAAAATTTGTTTTCTATGAATTTCAATCAATTTTTTTTTATTACCTTTTGTTCAAAATTTTTATATTTCTTTTCTTATCAATTTTTTGGTTGTCCTCTAGAGGTTTTATGTTTGCAAAAGAATTTGTTTTTACCGTAAATATATTGTATTATACATTTGTTTATTAATTTTTATCGATATTTTGTTTTAACACCTATTGTTAAAAATTTTTTTATTTCTTTTCTTATCTTCTATTTTATTATTATTTTTATTTATTTTTTTTTTTTGTTCTTCTAAAGTTTTTATATTGAGTTTGTTTTTAGGTATACATAATTTATTTCTTTTTTTATTTCTTTTTATCTACACAAAATTTTTTATTTAAAAAAAAATTGTTTCCAGCTTTACAAAATTTTGTATTTATTATAAATTTTTTGTGTTTTCATGAATTGTGTTTATAATTTTTTTCATAATTTTTTTTTATTCATATTTTTTTTCAACTTTTTCCCCCTCAATTTTCTCCCAAATTGTTGCTAAACATATTTTTGGCGCTTACCCGCACTTGTTTCTCAACTATTTTGGCTACTAATCGGTTTAATGGCATCCGCCGTGCCGTTACGCTAGAGCAGCGCTGAAAATAACGGATCTGCTGGCTAGAACGCGCGCCCGCCCACTTCCTTAAAGCCTCGTATGTGTACTCGCATGAGCCGCCCTCCCAACGTCCGCCTTTTCAGTTTGTCAATTATTATGCGTCCATTGCGCAGAGAGTGCGCGCAGCTTTATCAGCGCATGAAGCAAATCCCCTAGTTGTGCAAATATTTGCAAGAGGCTCCGGCAGAGGCAGCCAAGAATACGCGCAGTGGTGCCCCCTGCTGCAGTGGAATGTATTTCGATTGTGAAAATTGTGCGGAATTTTCTTTACCTTGCCTGTTTTTTAATTTTGTTGTTGTAATTTTTTTACACTTGTTTGTGTGTGTTTTTGAAATAATTCGTTAGAATTCCGCTTTTATAATTGTAGACCACAGCTTGGCTTACAACATCTGCAGCACTGAATCCATGCGCCTCATTATACGCGCAATTGTCCGTTCCGCATTGTGTGAGAGTGTGTGTGTGTTTGTGTGAGTGTCTGATATTTCGTGGCCACAGCTCACGCCTAGCCGAGGTGTGGAATTCATGATGGGCTGTTTTTGTGTTGCGTGCAACAGTAATTCAAATGTTGATGATTCTGTGTTTGATTCTGATTCTCCGATTCCACAAATGTCTGAATTTTTCAGTTACACCAATTCGCCGGCCATCGACCACGGACCGAGCCGACCATACTCCATCGGCCGGCCGATCCATATTTGCAATTAGCAGTTAAGCAGTTATGAAATGTTCAGACAGCAGTTGGGAGAGAGAGACTACTCTGCTTCTGCTGATTTAATGGTCATGGTGGTGGCAGTGGAGCGCAGATGAAGCCATTAGCTGTGTAGCTACAAATCTCAATGCCTGCTGGTTCCATAGCAGCAAACAGAACGCATAAATTTTATGCTGCTGCACAGCATTTGCTGCATGAAACACCGACAGTAACAACAACAACACCAACAGCAGCATTAGCGCTGATATTAAATTTCAGCATTTAATTCTATTCAATTAACATTTTTTAATTTCACATTTTTTTCTTCCAATCAAAAATCATTCTTTTTCTAGTTTTTTCATGTAACCCCTCCCCACAGACCCCCTCCGCACAGACCACCTCCGCATAGAATAGACCCCACTCTGTTTCGTATATGGTCATAGAATATGTGTTTTTTTTTTCCTAAATTCTCGTACGTTCGAGCATTTCTCCAGTGTCACATTCTTTCTGACCGCTTCCTTCATGCCTCCCCCACTCCCCCGCCTCTACTGTCTCAGTTATTGTATGCAGCGTTTAATTATTGCTTGAAAAATGATTTTCACAACTTGTTTCTCTCTGTTGCTAATTGATTTCGCAGTCTGAGAGGTGCACAGCATGTCTCCACCAGTGTGACCGTTCGCAGGCACCACACCACCTGCTGGAAATTGTCAAGATGCATGCATCTATCGCCGATGGCTCACATATGACCACAGATCGATGGCTAAACAATTAATTAATTAAATTGTGTACACTGAGGCCGGAGCCGGAGCCGCAGCTAAACGACACCTCTTTCCGTGTAAAATGAGACAACGATCAATTTTCTCCGTTGTTTCATCAAATAAAAAACACATCTCCAAAAGCGTGAAAATCGGACATAATAATGACTCTGATAATGACTCTAATAATCTGTGGGATGGTAGCCATCGATTGATTCTCCGCTTCGGTACGAGCATGGAATATGTTTCCTAATGTGTTAGCGTTGCTGCATCTGGTCAAGCATAAAATTCGGCGAAGGTACTCACTCCTTGCCCAATTGAAAGACTTACACAAATTTTTCCAAGATAGAGAGCAATATAATGGAGCTGCACTTTTGCAACCTAGTTAGCAGATGGCTCAGTGGGACAGATGTTAATTTGTGGCCCACAAAGTCAAGGTTTGTGAAGGAGAGGAAACTACTGTACTCGTGTCTTTTTAAAGATGCTTTTGCAAGCAACATCTCAAAGGACTTATATATGTCTTTTGGCCGAACGTTCCTACCCTTGACAGCCACTTAAACCTTCACAAGCAAGGCAATTAGATGGAGATAAACCGGAGATATGAAAACTCCATGAAGATAATATTTTCCTGATTTCAAGAGGAGATAAACCGAAGATATGAAAACTCCATGAAGATAATATTTTCCTGATTTCAAGAGGAGATAAACTAAAGATATGAAAAATCCATGAAGATAATATTTTCCTGATTTCAAGAGGAGATAAACTGAAGATATGAAAAATCCATGAAGATATTAAAAATATTTTCCTGATTTCAAGTGGAGATAAACTGAAGATATCAAAGGACCATGAAGATAATAATATTTTCCTGATTTCAAGTGGAGATAAACTGAAGATAATATTTTCCTGATTTCAAGTGGAGATAAACTGAAGATATGAAAGGACCATGAAGATAATATTTTCCTGATTTCAAGTGGAGATAAACTGAAGATATGAAAGGACCATGAAGATAATATTTTCCTGATTTCAAGTGGAGATAAACTGAAGATATGAAAAATCCATGAAGATAGTAACAAAGATATGCTATTTACTATAAGTTGTGAAGAGTTAAGTACCTTAAATTTATTGGAGTTGCGTTGTCACTTGTATTAAGTACCAATCAGCTTGGGGTTTCTGGTGCCTAAATCAATTAAGATGAAATCAGTTAAGATTAAAGGAATCAAATAACTTCTCCGTAATCACTATCTTCTTATGGTCTGACTATATACATAGTCCGCATTTTCTGTGGTGAGTCCTGCAACCAACCGTCTCTGACAAATTTTATATGAAATCTCCCTTGGTGTCGTGAAAACAACTTTAGATGGTTTACTACTGTCAAGGAAAACAATCATTTAAGTTTAAAGGAAGAAGGGATTCTCCAGGTAATACTCGAGATGCTGATTTCTGGAACAGTCAGCGATAGTATAATATGTGATCATGATCATTTTGAACGTGTGTTTGTTAATTATACTAAGAAATAGAAATACTGTGGACTGTTCTGACACACTGTAGAATAACTTAACCATTTCTAGATAAGTTAATTCTACAGTCTGTTCAATAAGAGAGAAACGACGATAACTTGGAAAGTATGAAAGAATTTGTACAATGAAGTAAATATTGAAAGCCACGACGCAATTATTTAGTAAGCTACGAAATTATTTAGTAAGCTACGAAATGGCCCACACATTTGCTAAAGGGTTGGCATCTGGAGATTGTGGGGGCCAATCCATGGAGAGGGCCAATCCTTTGTGAGGGCGAATCCATTCTGAGGGCCAATCCTTTTTGAAGGCCAATCCATTTTGAGGGCCAATCCATTGTGAGGGTCAATCCACAATCCATTGTGAGCGTCAATCCATTGTGAGGGTCAATCCATTGTTGAGGTCAATCCATTGTGAAAGTCAATTCATTTTGAGGGCCAATTCATTCTGAGGGTCAATCCATTCTGAGGGCCAATCCATTGTGAGGGTCAATCTATTCTGAGGTTCAATCCATTCTGAAGGCCAATCTCTTCTGAGGGCCATTCCATTCTGAGGGTCAATCCATTGTGAGGACCAATCCATTGTAATGACGCCATTTCGTCTCTTCCACTCGTGGTAGAGACGTCTCCGAAGCGTTTGGCAATTGTCTGTTTAAGGAACTCAATTTTAATTATTGGGTCCAAACATCTTCTTGGCTGATTTCAGAAGACCACGGTTGCATAATTTCACCATGAATTCTGCATTCAAATTTAGCATGAAGTGGAGTAAAGTCCCAAAAACGCGTTTATGTTGATTTTGCATTCTCCGTAATCGTAATTGGCTCTGGTGAGAAGTCGTTAGTACTGTACATACACCGTGATGTTATCTTTCTTGTACCAATAGACAACCTTCTTGTACAGTCGAAAACCTTCTGGGGGAACAAAGTGTGACCCCTTGGAACAACATGAAGTTAGGTTAGCTTCGTTTTTCATGGCAGCCAGTCTACAGACGAACTCACTCAGACCACCATGGGTCCATTGCGATACCACCGGGCAACACTGCACCTCTACCTCACTCGTGAAACCATTTCGATGCCCTAATAAAGCGCAGGATTTGTTTGACCTTCATGAAAACATGAAGTTGGTACGGAGTTAGTGCAATGGGCATCAATGTCTGAGAGCTTGGAGGCCTCCTTCTTCTGCGGCTCTCCGGTCGTATCCACTTCTACTAGGAAGTTGGCCGTAACGGTGATGAGAAGAGTGAAACTACTTAAACTGTTGTGTCATATCAAATGAAAGTTTGTTAAATATTGCTTTAGTTAATTTTGCTATAAATTAATTTACTTTAATTAAACCACTCAAAAGAAGCTAAAATTGCAGGTTTTAATATCACTTGTCACAATCCAGTTATCGAACTATTGCAAAGAACTGCATTTCCCCACAATCTAATTAATTATTTTTACATTTTCCTACAACTCACTTTTCAGTTACTTATCAAACATATAACGAACCACTCTTCCTCGATGCTTGCACTCTTCAAATTAATTAATTGCAGGATTTTTGTTGAAAAGTGTACAAAATTTGAACTTAATTAATTTCAGAAACGATAAAATTATAATCAAATTAAAGGCAAAGCAATGAAATGAGGGAAATGGAAGACATTTTTGAAAAACCAATTAACTCTGTGATGGTATCTCGCGACGGATGCAACATTTCACTCATTTCACTTTATGATCAGCGGCAGAGAAGCATCGAAAAACAATTCAAAATTAAACTGAGAGCAGCTCCAGCCGAGAGGACGGCAGAGCCCGAAGAGGCAAATCAATTCCACCACAGTGCCAACAGTTGAAACTGAAACAATTCCATAGGCAACAAGCCACCAGTCAACAGCAGGCACCATCAGCAATTGGCACTGCTGACGATGGCGATGCCGATGCAGATGCTTCTGCTGCTGCTGCTACTGCGTGGTACGACGGATGGTGGGGAATTGAATAGTGAATTGAATTGGTTGGGCTGGCGCGCTTGCGTAATGTGCTCCACTCAGCACCGCGTAAGCGAATTTGCACGAAAATTTATTGCAAACTGCATGCGTTTTAATAAATTTGCAAGCGTTGCTGCGAGTTTTGGTTGTTTTCCGCTGCCCATGTTCATGTTTCCAGGCGCCTGAGGCGATAATTCTGGAAATTACAGCAGCAGGAAATGTGCCAAGGTGCGTGGTGATGGTGTTGGTGGTGGTGTTGCTGAGCTGTGAACAGTCAGAAAAACAGTTCAATTGAGTCCAATTACACAATTTTTGCGGCTGTTCTAGAGCCTTTGCTGGCTGCTGTTATGGTTGCAGTTGTTGTTGTTGTGGTTGTTGTTGGTGATGCTGCAGTTGCAGTTGCTGATTGCTCTGGCAATGCCGCTCTCGCAAATGGGGGCAAATGTGCCATTTGAATGCCAAATGTATGCCAACAATGAATTTATTGCCTCCTTAATGGGGAGCGTAGAACGATTGCGCACATGCGCACAGAGCCAAGCAAGCGACAACATTGGCGAACAAACCTTACAACAACAAAACGAGAAGAAGCAAATAAAATAAGGAATAGAAGAAAAGTGTCAAAGAGTGTGCAAAATTTTGCCTTAAAATTTAATGGCGGAGCGATTAGAGGTGGCATTATTTATGTGCAGCCTATTTACGGCCTCAGAGCAATTGCAGCGGGCTCCACCTGGGCGGAAGGCACACACTACTCACACACAAACACACGCACACACTCTCTCATCTATAGACTCTCAGTCCGAAATAGTGTTGTGGCGGTGGTGATGGCCCATTTAAATCCCGGTTTTTTATTTTCCTCGCTAATATATAAGTCACCACCTCTTTGCTCGGCTTGGCCGTCACTAAATGGTCACCGAATATTTTCCATCTCTTAACTGCACGCACCATTTACCGCTGCACCAACTCCAACGCGACATTATTTTGTTCCTCATATTCATAACGGTTAGATTCGTGGCTAAAACGCGTTATCTATCAAATTAAAACGCTACCCACACACAATGAGACCGCAGAGCGGCGCGTGTACCGCATCCGGACCGCATGCATGAAAATTTGAGTTATTTGCATCTTGCCCAGATTGCAGCATTTTGGCCGAGTTGCCCTGCAAAGAAATGCCGCCAACTTCAGTCTGCGGGTAATAAAATTGAAATAGCACGTTTTTAGCCACACGGAACAGTGACAACTTACGAGTATTTCTTATTTGTGTCCTGGGTTTGAGCGCAACACCTACGAACAGCGGTAACGTGTGCTTCCACAGGCTGGGAAGCGTTAGTGTGGGAGCCAGTGCACGCACTGAGTCAGAATTAAATAAGGTCTCATTCAAAGGTTCGTGCATTAGCCAGACTTTATGCGATTGTAGTTAATCGGTCCTGTCATATGCGGGTAGATTCCGAGGGGATGTGAAAATGTGTGAGGAACTGTGAATTCACAGCGCTTGAAGGTGTTACCATAAAAGCGAAGGAATATATTTCAACACACAGCTGTGTACGCTTCAGACACTTCCTCTTCTTCTATGTTCTTCTGACATTAAAAATTCTTCACCCTTCTCTCCATCTAGGCTCTTCTGACACTAAAAAGTCTTCTCTTCCTGTTCTTCTACGTGCTTTTCACACTGAAAAAGTCTTCCGTTCCTCTCCGTCTGTGTTCTTCTGGCACTAAAAAGTCTTCCCTTCTTCTCCAACTGGGTTCTTCTGATACTAAAAAAGTCTTCCACTCCTCTCCGTCTGTGTCCTTCAGACACTGAAAAAGGCCTCCCTTCCTCTCCATCTAGATTCTTCTGACACTAAAAAAATCGTCTCTTCCTCTCCATCCAGGTTCTTGTGACACAAAAAGTCTTCCCTTCGTCTCCATCTGGGTTCTTCTGACACTAGAAAGTCTTCCCCTCCTCTCTGTCTGTGCTCTTCAGACACTAAAGAAGGCCTCCCTCTCCATCTAGGATCTTCTGACACTAAAAAATCGTCTCTTCCTCTCCATTTAGGTTCTTCTGAATAAAAGTCTTCCCTTCCTCTCCATCCAAGTTCTTCTGAAGCAAAAAAGTCTTCCCTTCCTATCCATCTGGGTTCTTCTGACAGTGAAAAGTCTTCCTCTCCTATCCATCTAGTTTCTGCTGACACTAAAAAACGCCTCCCTTCCTCTCCATCTAGGTTCTTCTGACACTAAAAAATCGTCTCTTCTTCTCCATTTAGGTTCTTCTGTTACTATGAAAGTCTTCCCTTCCTGTCCATCCAGGTTCTTCTGATGCAAAAGAGTGTTCTCTTCCTGTCCTTCTAGGTTCTTCAGACACTAAAGAAGGGATTCTCCATCTAGGTTCTTCTGACACTGGAAAGTCTTCCCTTCTTCTCTATCTAGCCTAGCTTCTTCTGACACTAAAAAATCTTCCCTTCTTCCCTATCTTGATTCTTCTGATACCAAAAAAGTTTCCTGTCCATCAATTACAATCAGAAGCATTCTTTACACAAAGAGAATTCATTCCTTCTCTAAATCGTCAGGGTCTCCATGTGATATTTTCACTGAAAGTTGGGTATAACAGATGATGTTGTTCGTGATTGTATTTTTTTATTTGGACTGTGCATTCCGAGATGATTCTCGAGAACCCAGAGAGAGAGAGCTGAAAGATGATCTGTTTAAAACCAAAAGTTAAATTTAAGAGAACCTGTATAATAATGTAGAGGACGCTGACAACACCAGGAAATGTTCCACAGATACGCCAAGTAATCGGATATGCTTGTAAAAGAATCAGAAAAGTTACTCTCAGAAATCAGAGGTAAAAGATACGTCAAGTTAAGAAAATGAGTGACCTTATCAGGGGGTTGGAATACTTGGTCTTAGAAATTAACACAAAACAAGAAGATACGCCAAGCAAATACTCTGAAGAACTTTGTCAGAACCCCAGGAAAGGTGTTCTTAAGAGTCAACTTTTTCCTATTCCTATTGAACTTTATAATGCAATAATTGGAATCCGAACTGAGAGAATAAAGAAAATCTCCCATAATATCAGATATCTGGGATGTCTCTATATGAGAAAGTGCAATGTAGAACGTGATTTCGATAAATATGAAGAGCATTTTCCCAGCTAAATGAGATCTGGAAATTCCAAATAAAGTCTGCTACACTGAAGAAAATGCCGCAGATCAATAGATTCCAGAATATATACTGTAGAGAAGAATATCGAAAAGTCCAGAGAAACGTAACCTGGAATGATATGTAAATTATATGAAAATTTTAGGCTTCCTATGGATATGTTTCATCGAAGCCCCTACGAACACATCGAATTAAGTAAGAATTTAAGCTTACAAGAATTAGAGCGATCAAGTAATCGGTGCACTGACTTATTGAAGTCATCAGAAGAAATGTTTTTTAGTTCGATGGAACATCATCATAATTTGTTACTTTCATGGCCAATTTCAGCTTAGGGATGAGAAAATAGTCACATGGTGATAGATCAGGCTAATATGGACCCCCCTCCATATTCACCTGATCCCTGAGATGAAATAGATTTTTCAGCTAAAACCTCGTTAACTGTGATGGTATTTTGAGACGGTGCATCATCGTGCAATGAGCACACCTGCTTGTCTTGCGAGTATTCAGATCGTGCACGTACGACCCTTGCCAATAATAGTTTCAAAACTTCTAAATAGTATCCTTGGCTGTCTGACCGTCAGGGACGAATTCTTTGTGGATTAATCCCTTCGAATCATAGAAAGTAATCTACTTTGTCTTGATGATTGACACATTTTTTTGGGTTTCGGATCTTCTTTCGCTCTTCCACTCCATACTCTGAGTCTTTCTTTGAGGATCATACTGAAAATACCACGTTTCGTCACCTGTTACAATAGAATCCAAGACGTTTTTATTCTATTTGGCTGTTCTAATCATGTCTTTCGAATGTGTTAGATGGGCTTCCTTTTGATCATCTGTAATTTTTATCTGGAAAAAAACGAGCACAAACCTTTTGATTTCTTCAAATCCTGACTTAGAATTTTCCAGGTCCGTATCTTTACTTGTATTTCACTCTTCATCTAATATTATTGCAGTGAAATTTCCATCCACGGCAATGATTTCACTCACTTTTTCGACTAGATCTCCATGATTTCGGTCTTTCACCGTCATCGATCTTTCATTGCCCTTGTCTTTCATCGTCATTGGTCTTTCATCGCCCATGTCTTTCTTCTTCATCGGTATTTCATCGTCATCGGTCTTTCATCGCCCATGTCTTTCATCGTTATCGGTCTTTCATCGCCCATGTCTTTCATCGTCGTCGGTCTTTCATCGCCTATGTCTTTCATCGTCATCGGTCTTTCATCGTCATCAGTATTTCATCGTCATCGGTCTTTCATCGTCTTCAAGTCCTCATGATTACTTTTAAATCCTCGATTTCACACATAAACCCTTGCTTTACTCTTACTCCCATCGCCATAAACTTGTTTTAATAAATTGTAAGTTTCAGTACATCCTTTTTTTTAGTTTACAACAACTTTTTATATTAACTCTGTGTTCCATGATTAGTTTTACGACACACGCCCTCAACATACTAACACGAAAACGCGCATAAACTTTTCACCTGTCATCCGATTTGCATGAACTTGGGTGTGGTTGAAAGAGGAAAGATGTCCCTTTCAAATGATAATATTTGTTTACGTTCCATGTTATATAAAACAAGTCTCATTACTTAAAATGCGTATCGCATAGAACCCTGGGTTGTGCTGATTTCTTCATTGCTAGATTGCCAAATTTCCAAGTTCAAGAACTCATCTACTTTGAGAGCAGACCAGCTATCCGAGATTGCAGCGATGTCTGATAGGCATCAACCTCCAATCTCAAAAGGTCTTGAAGAATGGGTTAATAAAACTCACCGTTGCAGAAATATATCTTGGACCCCTCCTCTCTCCCGTTGTGAAATATTTTCAAATATCAGAACACACCTCATATAGCATGGTGCAAAATACCCTTCTGAAATTGCTGATAATATAGAATATGATCACAGATTTATCTCTCAGTTGTTGCTTCTCTCGGAGAATATTTCCAGAGAGGAAGGAGAACTATGTTATTTCCGTAGTATTAAGCTTCTTTCTGCGCAATGGAACATAAATTAATGAAAGTGGGTTGGTAAAAAAAGAAAATGTGCTGATGAAGTATCTCCTGTGTATGACCTTTGGGTAATCTTCTTTGGACAGATATTGAACTTTTGAGAATTGTTCACATATTCCTTCAGTTTCTAGCTACCTCTTTCTCACTCTCTCTTTCCCACTATCTCTCAGTATCTCTTTCTCATTGCCTCTCTCTAATTGCCTCTCTCTCTCATTGCCTGGCTCGTAACAGACGTTTACTACGTAACTGGTCATAGCATTCCTTGCTAATTATTTTTTGTTAATTGGCAAATTCAGCACCTCCGTCCTCCTTGTCACGTCCGTCCTCCTTGTCACATCCGTCCTCCTTGTCACCTCCGTCCTCCTTGTCACCTCCGTCCTTCTTGTCACCCCCATCCTCCTTGTCTTCTCCCCTTTTTCCAAATACACTTCTTACTTGCTTAGATAATTGTTGTTTTGCAAATGCATATAAATTAAACACACTCTGCCAGAATTTACGGCTATTTGTGGTAGCTCACTCCTGGGAAATTGTTAATACTCGTATTTCGCTTCCACTTAAAAGTTATTTATTTGGCTCTCTTCCGCAAGTGGCTAATTACAGGTTTCCAGCGTTGGTTATTGTACAAATATCGCTGAACTCTGCACCACCGCGGAGCTTCCAAATAGGTTTGTTGACCAGCAACAAACGAGCACAGACGTCAGCTGCGTTTACAACATAATTTCGCAGCATTGTCTTTAATTGCGTAACAAACGCCACTGAGGCTGCTGCGTCTTTTGCGTAAAGACAGATTAGTTTTTATAATTAGCCGCCTGGCCACTTACTCCGCCGCGGTACTTGCATGCGCCAAGTACGCACCAGAGTACCATAAAATGTTAATGAAACTTCGCTGCTAACTGCAAATACTCACCAGCCACCCTTCTCTTTCCTCTCTTCCTCTCTTTTCATGGTCATCGTTGGACTTTTTAGCATACGCTCACCGGTCACAGCGGAAAGGTGATGGCCGCGAAGTACGTCCAAGAGCCAATTAAGGTGGTGACTGGCAGCCATGATCGTACGCTGAAAATTTGGGATCTGCGGAGCATAGCGTGCATTGAGACAAAGTTCGCCGGCTCCAGTTGTAACGATCTGGTGACCACCGACAGCCTGGGATCAACCATCATAAGCGGCCACTACGACAAGAAGATACGCTTTTGGGACATACGCACCGAGAAGCAGGCGGACGATGTGCTAATGCCGGCGAAAATCACTTCGTTGGATATGTCAAAAGGTGAGTGGGTGGGGCGCAACGGAACGGTAAAGTTTTATACAGCCGCATATGTCTATTTACAGATTGCAATTACCTCATTTGTTCCGTTAGAGATGATACAATAAAACTCTTAGATTTACGTAAGAATCAAGTGATTTCCACATTCTCGTAAGTTGATTGAGATCGAGACAGATCTCATCGTCAGTTCTTCCTCTAGTCATGGATTAATGTTGTATTTCTTTATTATTACCACAGCAATGAAAACTTCAAAGTAAGCTGTGATTGGGCCAGAGCCTCGTTTAACATGTACGGTACGAAAGTCGCCTGCGGTTCGGCGGATGGTTTAATTTATATTTGGAATATCGGCGGTCGTCTGGAGACCACACTCAAGGGTCACACGTAAGTAGAACAAACCCCATCCTATCATTTACCTTATGGCTTGCTTATGATCATCATTGTGTTTTGCTTGAGTATATTTAGTGTAGTTTTGGTATTTTGGAACATTTTTGCACTTTTGATACAATCAATTTATTGTTTATAAAGCATGTCAGATAAATAACAGGAATCTAATCATGTGGTGCAAATTCATTCCCATGGGGTTTGGAACATGAATGTGAATATTCCTAGTGGAATGGTGTTAGAAATCCTCTCAAAATCGTAGTAGAATTAGCATCATATTTATTTATAATAGTTTAATATTTATTTATAATATTTTAATATACGAGGGTGGGTCAATAAGTCCCTCAAAATGGAAAGAAGTGACCTCTCGAGAAAAAAAAGTTTTTTTTTCAAGATAGTCTCCATTTACCTCGATAGACTTCAACCAAAGCTTCTCCAATATGTTGATGCTCTCAAAATAATATGATTCATCGAGGCACTTAAAATAGGCATCGATGACCTCTTCATTCGACCCAAATCTTTTACCGCCGAGCCATTTCTTTATATTTGGAATCAGGAAATAGTCGCCGGGGGCTAAATCTGTAGAATATGCTGAATGAGGAAGGAATTCGTTACCTAATTCTTGCAATTATGCCATTGAGACTGCGGACTTGTCCGCCGGTGCGTTGTCTTGGTGATAAAGAACTCCCTCTACAAATACGGTAGTTTCGTTGTCCTGGTGGAAAAGAACTCTTTCCTCGCCAAATGCGGTAGTTTTGGCTTCAAATCGGCTGCGAATCTATCAAAAGCTCCGCATAATATCCACAGGTGATCGATCGTTTCACCCTTTTCAAGGTAATCGATGTGAGTGATACCGCGCGCATCCCTAAAAATGTGGGTCGGCTCTTTGAGGTTCGGTTCTATAATAATTCATTGATATTATGGCTTCCAATTTAAATTGAAAATTCACTGTTGAGCTGAGGTAAAAGTCCAGAAACTATGAAAAAACACATGAATATTGCTTCCAGAACCTCTTTCTTCGTTCAAAAAACTTAACGATAGTACTCACGTGTCCAACTAAATTTATAGTCACGAACAGGGATCGGAAATGCATCATATTTAACCATACTTCTTAATATTAAATATAAGTATATTATAAAAAGTTTACATTATACTTCAAATAGTACTCCAAAGTTCTCCCAATCGTCATACAAATATTCTGATTGTTTCAATGGGGTGATAAAATATTTAATATCTTTCTGGTATATGCCATTTTTTCTTATACTTCGTGGGGTTTTTTAATCATATCTAAGCATCACTGAAAAAGTCGTTGCTAGTGGAAGAAAAGTTCCTACACTAAATCGTATCACTACAAAGTATCACAGCTACATAGAACTTTTAATAGTTCTCTAGGAACATCATCAAAATGTATAGTCCAGACAATGAAAATGGAATTTCCTTTAGAAAGTAAACAACAATCAAATATCTTTTAATTTTTTATCATTATTATATATTTTATTACTCTCGTTAACATTATATTTTTATTTAATACGAAATTCTATCGAATTGTAGAACATATCATGTATATTATAAAATATGGTAAATATAGTAATATTATATAGTAAATATAGTAAAATCGATACTTACTCTGCAGATCAGCATTTTAGAATTACTGTATCAAAATCATATTTTCCCATCAAGAAAAACTGTCTATATTTAATAGAGTGAAACCATTGTTTTATTGTCTGTTTTAAGAATATCATATTTCTTTCCACGAATTCATAGGTTTACCTACCCACGAATTGATATGTTTACCAATTGCCTGAACTATTTTAAAATTGTTATCTAAAGCTGGTCAAAACAAATCCTAATCCTTTTTCTACTATATTTATATTTTGTAATCTCTCTGCCTGAATGTTGCTATAAAGTTCTGTCATTGTTCCATCGTTATTTGCTATCGAATATTTTGGGTTCCTGAGCATTGATCAGTGATTTAAATTTTCTATGAATTATTCAGAGATAGATTATAGAAACATTCCAGGAATATGTACGATGGTTTCAGTTTCTTCCGGAGTATTGATCGGTGTCCTCCAATTTAATATGTGTTCAAAGGCAGAATATTGAAATATATGAAATTTCTGTATGATGGTTCGATTTTCGTCAAGTTCCTTCATTTTTCCAAAATGTTGCTTCTATGGTAAATCCATCAATTTCCAACAATGTTCCGTAAACTACATGTTTGGAGGTAAATCCATCAATTTCCACCAATGTTCCGTAAAATACATTTTAGAGTACAGTTGATGTAGTTTTATAGTCTTATAAGGAAGTTTCAGTATGTCTTTTTGGGATCTATCCACATTTGTTATTAAGTATGTTCTGAACTTAGTTTGTGTATTAACTTGATGATGATTCTAATTGCTTCCAATTTGTAGTGCACTACATTAGTAGAGTCCATGTATAATTCTTCTATATAATAATAATATAATTCTAGTATGATAATAGAGTTTTTGCGTGGATCTTATAGAACAAAATTGTACCTTTCATATGATTTTCATCTAGCACTATAATAGGCGTAGTGGCTAATAATTTGTAACTATTCTAGTGCAATACAGTTATTCTCCCTACACCCAGTATAGTTCCTACGCTGTTCTCCCAGTACATAAGTAGAGTCCACATGTAGTCATTCCGCAATAATTTTGGGTATTTATTCCAGAACAATAGTAGTGTCTATGTTTGGACATTCCAGTAGAGTTCATATGTGGTTATTCTGATATCATACTGTGTGGGTCTTCTAGAACAACAGTAGCGTCCATATGAGTTTCTTCAAGTAATATAATAATAATAATTGTTAATAATTTATAGTTTTTCTAGTGGAGCCATTTGCAGTTATTCTATGACACCCAGTAAAGTTCCTGCACTATTCTTCTAGTATGTAGAATAGAGGAATCCATATTTAGTCATTCTAGTAGAATAGTGGTGTTTATGTTTGAATCTTATAGTACAATAGTAGAGTTCAATTGTGGTGATTCAAGTACCATACTAGAGTTCATATGTACGTGTGTATGTAGGACAATACTAGATTTCCTATGTGGGTCTTCTAGAACGATAATAGTGTTCATTTAAGTTTATTCTACTACTATAATAATAGTAATGATTAGTAATTTTTAGCCTTTTAGTGCAAAATCTAGACCTTGTGTGAGGACGATATGTAGTTACTGTACAACACCCAGTATAGTTCCTGCACTGTTCTTCTAGTATAAAAGTGGAGTCCATATGGAGTCGTTCCAGTACAATAGTAGTGTTTATGTTTGGATCTTATAGTACAATAGTAGAGTTCACTTGTGATTCAAGTACCACACTTGAGTAGGTCTTCTAGGAGTATACTAGAGTTCATATGTGGGTCTTCTAGGACTATACTAGAGTTCATATGTGAGACTTCTAGTACCATACTAGGATTCATATGTGGATCTTGTAGTACTATACTTGAGTTCATCTAGTACAATATTATAGCATCAATATGTAATTCTTTTAGTACTATACTAGGGTTCTTCTAGCACCATACTAGGGTTCAAGTGTGAGTATTCTAGTTCTATACTTGGTCTTCTAGTACAATATTATACCATATAGCATTAAAGTGTGGGTCTTCTAGTACCATCCTAGAGTTCATATGTGGGACTTTTAGTACAATAGTATACCATTCAGAATAAATATGTGATTCTTCAATCACAATAGTAGAGTTCATATCTGATTCTTCTATTACCATACTAGAGTTCATATGTGGGTCTTTTAGTACCCTTCTTGAGTTCTTCTAGTACAATATTATACCATATATGATCAATATGTGATTCTTCTAGTATAGTTCAAGTGTTCTTTCTAGTATAGTTCAAGTGTCGTTCTTCTAACATAACAGTATCGTCTATATGTTGTTATGTTAATACCTTACTAGAGATCTTATGTAGGTCTTCTTATACTATACTTGAGTTCTTCTAAAACAATATTATACCATGCAGGAAAAATTTGGAATTCTTCTAGTACAATTGTAGAGTTCATGTCTGGTTCTTCTAGTACCATACTAGGGTTCATATGTGGGTCTTGTAGTACACTACTTGAGTTCTTCTAGTACAATATTATACCTTATAGTATAAATTAGATTCTTCTAATACAAGAACAGAGATCATATCTGGTTCTTCTAGTACAATACTTGAGTTGTTCTAGTATCTAGACATGTAATTCTTTTAGTACCATACTAGAATGTTGGTCTTCTAGGACAACGCTTGAGTTCTTCTAGTACAATATTATACCGTATAGTATCAGTGTGTGTTCTTGTAGTACAATAGTAGATAGTAATAGTAGATCGTATTTGAATTTTTTGAAGCTATTTTCTACAGCGTATTTTGTAGTGGATCGAAAGAAGACACTCATGATCGCTCGTCGGTGACGAGTGGCATGATTCGGTCCTTCAATTGGTTGCGAATCATCCCCATGCTTTTGTTGTTTGCTTATTATTATTATACATTTTTTCATTTATGCTTTATTTACAAACACGCCCACTCGCATGCATACTTATATAGCCATTTTATAGCTACTTTATAGCAAATTTATAATGCTTACATCCGCACACACCGCAATGTTTTTTTGTTTTGCTCTTTTCTTGTTTCTTTCTCTCTCTTTCCATATCCTTAAAGTTCTGGTTCCGGTTTTTTTCACAGCTCGGCGGTATACGCAGTCAGTTGGGCTCCCAACAGCAACGCCATCGCTTCGGTGGGCAAGGGCAAGCGTTGCATTATCTACACTGAATCGTAGCCTCCAGTGCTAGGAAGGGCAGCGGCAATGGCAATCGCCTCGCCGAGTACGGTGCATCACTTAACCACATCAGCATCCACAACTGAAATAGGACTAACAGCAACACCACAACCACAACAACAACAACAACAACAACAACAACAACAACCCCAACAACGACTGCTACAAATGACATTGAAGAATACTTTCGTCGGACGACGACGTGGGCGATTGTCGCGCGGCCCCGTCAGCGACAGACCGAGCGCAAATTGTCGGCTTATAAATATATTTAAGAAATGCGAAGAGTATGTTAAGGTTTTTTAAGACAACGTGCAGACAATTGTTTCTATATTTTTTTTATTACATAATAAAACAGCATAATTTCTAGTTTTAAAGCGCATTATTATTTTTTTTTTTGTTTGTTAATTTTTTGACTGCCGCGGGTCGCCTCGGGTCGGTCCACGAAAATTTGCCACCAATTGTTTTACGAATTTAAGGGCAAAAAAACAACAAAAAACTCAAAACCAATTTAATTAAATTAAAATAAAATCATGCAAAGAAACCAGGTAAATTGACTTAAGAAATTTATAAATAAAAATGAAAATACACGATTTTTTATTACGAATTTTGTTCCCACCTTCCTTGCTTCCCACAATCCACATTTTTGTTTTATTTTATTCGTAATTTTAACTACTTTAAATATCACTCACTTTGTACTGCTTTGTAATATTATGAAATGCTTGTTATGATAAAAAAACATTTTCGTAAATAAGTTTAAAAAATAACAACAACAACAACAACAACAAATTTTTATGTAATTATATGTGTTTGTATACATTTTTAAATACTTTCTAAGTCGAAATATTTATTTTCCAATATAAAATGTAAAAAATAAACACAAATTTAATAAGCAAAAATCCCCTTTCGAACGTATTCGGCTGGTTCAGCTCTCCACAGAATTTTGGAAGCTGTTCAGAACTTTCTTCGTTAAGAAGTTTTTCCTTTTGAAAAAGTGCAAGTGAGCTTGTTGGTGGTCGTTGGATAGAATTGCAACTGGATCAACACGCGATTTGAGTGGAATTTTGTGGAACTACATGAGATTTCTGTGGGATTTCCCGGACTTAACAATAGCTGGGATTATAGCCCTAAGGTTGCAGAGCGACATAAAGCAGAAACTTTCCAGCCACGGTTTATTAAATGCGCGATGCTTAGATAGTTCTGTTCTCCACATGTCGTTGCAGCAAAAATAAAGTAAAAAAAGGGAAGGAAGATGGTCCATGTAGTTCCCTGCATCGAGAATTGTTTCTGTTTTGTCGCCAGACGCTCATTTTCTGTTGTTAGATTTTGTAGATTCTGTTACTAATTCGGTTGTTGAGACCTATACGGCCATAACCAGTGATATTGATTTTTCGCTAAGGACTCCTACCAGCTAGGAATGGCTCGAGGGAGATCCATCATTACATACTCCCATCAAGATATAGACGGATCAAAAATGAATATCGGTGTAGGATCAGGGTTTTATTGCGCAACACCCTCAATCAGTGAATCCATGAAACTAATGGATCACTGCAGTGTTTTTCAATCGGAAATAACTGCTATTCACGAAGCCTTGAATTGGTTGAGGATAAACGAGGTAACCGGTAAGGAAATCTGAATTTTATCAGACAGCGAATCTGCACTAAGAGCTTTGGATGCATTCCAAATGGTATCAAGGTCTTACATTGTCTTCGATCTATTAACGAGATGGTTAAACAATTCCATATCCATTTCTGCTGGGTACCAGGTCATAGGGATGTGCCAGGGAACTGCATAGTTGAGAAGTCAGAACTTTAATGTAATTTAGGATCAAACTGCAAGGTTGATCAATTTGCGAGAGATGGCACTTGTATGCCAAATGTTGGTAGGCATATGGGTATACCTTTCGCAACTTGTAAGTCATAAGGGAGACACTAATTAACTCTACCAATCAAAGGTGGATCTGTGCCACTACCTGCGAAATCACCAGACAAACATGGCCAAGGCTAAATCTGCCTCTATCTAGGAATATCACTAGACTCAATAGACTACAAATTAGGACCCTAACAGGAGTCCTCACGGGACATTGTCTAATAGGAAATCATGCCAGAAGAATGGGAGTTTATACACATGATTTCTGTCGCAGCTGCAGAAACGAGGAAGAACTGGAAACGGTCTAACATCTCTTCTGTACAAGTCCAGCTTTTGTTGGAAATGGGGAACGTTTTCTGGGATCCCACTTCTTAACAAGAAGTATAGATGGATAATCTATACCAATCGCGTGCTTATAACCTACGCTTTATTAAAGGGTCAGGTTGGTTCAGTCTGGAGGGAGGAGCGTGCCCATGGCCCGACACCGCGGCTCACAATGGACCCAACAGGTGGCATCACCGTTTTCCACCTACCAACTTACCTACTAATGTTGTCGTTTCTGCTTTGTTACTCTGCGCTAGAGCCCTGGGAAACTATTTTCTAGCAGAACTATCCGACCTCTCGGCTTGACCGAATGATCTTCTAAAATACCTAAATTCCACAAAGTGGATCTAAATAACGACCCATATTTTTTCCAGCGTCTAGGAGGGGTAGTGGTCATCAAACGGCTCTAAGGCGCTAATTGTGAATCATGCTCCGAAGCCGTGCATCAGCCACCTGAATTAACCAAACTGCACCTTAACCATCAGTAATCACATAAAGTATCGTCGGGTTAAATGTTTTATGGGATACAGGTTTCCACTGGCACATGTAACAATTCAATTTGCAGCGTTTTGTCGCTGTCTTAGGGTCACACGGATATACCTACTGTTCAAAAAGTGCACATTTGCCCATAAAATGAACCGCGCTTAAGATATTGTCAAAATTTGGTACATCAACATTTGCTGGCTACCGGGTCACTCGGGGATCGAAGGCAACGAAATTGCTGACGAACTGGCTAGGGCCGGTTCCGCAACAGAACTCATAGGTCCGGAGCCATACTGTGGTATCGGCTGGGGGGAGGCTAAATCCAGTGTAGACAACTGGGAACAAAGTGTCAGAATGTCACACTGGGAAGGGATAAGGGACTTCGCCAAGCCAGAAAACAGGGAAGGCCATTCAGAACAGTGCAATATGTGCAAAGCAGACATTAGGAAAATAGAGGTTTTCGATCAGGTCATTACTACCTGAAATATCACCTGACTAAAATCCACATTTTTGACGATATGGAGTGCAGGCTTTGTCTAGAAGAAGAGGAAACCACAGAACACATACTGAGCAACTGCATTGCTTTGGCAAGAACTAGAATGAACATATTCCACCGCGAGCAGCTGGCTCTGGAAGAAATAAAGAATGCTGCTGTTAAGAACATTCTCAAAATTCATCCATAAAGCGAAAAAGATAATGAAAGAACATGACTTTCAACTACTTCCTTTAAACAAGTAGCATCGTAGTAGAAAAGGATTTGACTTTAAATTTGATGCTTTGACTTCGCAAACCGACAAAATGCTATGGCATTACGGAAGAAACGCCGGTACTAAACCTATAGGGCATAGTAGATCGGAGAGTTGTGGTCGCATGTATCAGTAATGACAAATATAGTATGACACAAAATATATTTTAGGTCGCAGTGTCGGCTATGGGGAAACTACTGAAACTAATTAATATTATTATTACATTTACATTTATTTACATGTCAATTTTGCCGCAATCTGTCAGATACTATCTGCGTAATAGCTTTGTAAACAAGTCATTGTTTGGTGTACTTCGTGAATTTCGCTACGTCGAATTTAGTTGCACAAATTCTGAATGATGCAATTTTCAGATTCTAACAAAATATCATCTGCGGAAGCATTAAAAGGGTTAACGGTAACCTACGGGAACTCGACAATGTCGAAAAGACAAACTGACGAGTGGTATAAAGAGATTACAGTGGACCAGGCCGTACTGTGGTGGATGATTTACCCCGTTCCGGTCGTGCATCCAACTATGTGATTGACGAAAACATCGTAAAAAGGAAGAAAATTGTTCTCAAAGTTCGTCGTGTGCGCATCACGAAGATAGTAGCCGATATTGGTGTCTCGCTCGAATCGGTTCAGAGCTTTATGCACAATGTTTTGGGGACGAGACGAGTTGAAGCGCGGCGCGGTGTCGAGAGTGTTGAATTTTTTCCAAAAACAGCATCACATTGCTGATGCTAAGGAAGTGCTTTCTTTGGGCCAGAATGTTACCGAAGGCATCATTATCGATGACGAGACATGGCTCTATGAATATGAAATCGAAACGAGCCAACAATCATCGGAAAGGCGCTTCTCACAAACGAGCCAAAACCCGAAAACCATGACAAAGTCGTTCCAAAAACAAGGTCTTGTTAACTGTTTTCTTTGATTTTCGTGGTGTCCACTCCGAATTACTTCCGCCAGACCAAACAGTGAATAAGGAGTATTATGTGAGCGTACCGAAGCGTTTGAGGGAGAATGTTCTGTCACAAGAGGCCGGAATTGTGGAGAAACAACCAGGGATTTATTCACTACGTCAATGCACCGGCCCGCATATCACATTTTATATACGACTATTTGACCAAAAAGAACTGTTCCACAAGCTCCGTATTCACCTGGCAATGCCCCATGTGCCTTTTTCCTTTCCCCTGTTACTACTTCGCGAAAAGCATTCTGAGACGATACATGAGAATGCGCAGAAGAAAAGCTGAGGGCGTTTCTAAAATCGGTCTAGGAAAAGTGTTTTAAAGAGTGGAAGAATCGTTGGAATATGTGTATTGATTACCTTGGAGATTAAAGAGTGGAAGAATCGTTGGAATATGTGTATTGATTACCTTGGAGATTACTTTGAAGGGAATGAAATAAATATCAGAATACCTGAACCGTATTATTTTAATTGACAAATTCCGAATACTTTTTGGACATTAGGTAGTTACTTGCAAATAGAGTGATGGAATAAATCGGTAGCTTAAGGTCACAGGAATATAATTACTTACAAATTGATTGACTGAATAAATTACGGTAAGATTGTAATTGTTTATTTTTTCACATAAATTAAATTATCAGAAATATATTCATGGGGCCCAGAATAGTATTCGACACTATCCGAAGAATTACTGTTGCAAACCGGTGTTACTTTGGGCTCAGTAGGCAACCGAAGACCAAAGCCCTCTTCTCTCCTGTCCTGCTGTATGGTGCCGAAACCGGGACGACGACTAACAGCGATGAGCTGCGTCTACGGAGAGTATCGAATCAGATGGAACGATGAGCTGCATTAACTGTACGCAGACATTGGTACAATGCAATGCATTAAAAAACAGCAGTTGCGTTGGCTAGGTCATGTCGTGTGAATGGATGAGAGTGTTCCAGCCAGAAAAGGGTTTGAATCGATGCCATCAGGTGGGCGGCGGAGAAGGCGAAGACCGTCGTCACGACCTGGCTGTACCAGCTTTTCCAATTGGCGTCAGCGTGCGCTTTGCAGAGACGATTGGCGAAGGCTAATAACTCGGCAATGGTCTAAAATGGGTGTACGCCAATAATGATGGTGAAGATGCTGCATATCCGAAAATTCAAATAATATTTTATAATGTGAAAATTTGTTCCCCATATCTTTCAAATCGGAGGTATCTCCAGAGACCAAAAAGTTGTATTTTAATGCAAAGTCGTGGGTTTCTGTAAATTTTATTTAATCTTATAATATAGTGAACTTTCCATTATGTCTGATCCCACATTTCTTATAATTAGTTCCTGAATTCTAGCCTGGGGTCCACATTAGTACACTTTCTTTCAACAAAAGTCTGAAGTTCATCATAAACTGGTGAGTTGGGTTCAGCTTATTTGGGTTTTTTTAAAATGAAGACAATGTATGATGTTTCCATTATATATTATATAGTGTGATACAGTCATTTACATGTTTATGACTAAACATTAAGAGACTTTTTAATATACAACATACGAGCGCCGATATTACTGTCTGGTTATAGATCATTACAATAGTTGATAGTACTGTTGTATCTTTCTATTCTACAACACTGATAGTATGAATCATTAGTGATGCTATTTCTTTCAATTATGCAGAATTTAATGATAGTTCATAAATGTAATGCCATAATCCCGAGAGCTTACATCATGAGTAAAAGGGCGTGTGGATCAACCAGTTAAGGTCAGTTATGACTTGAAAGTGAAACGTTTCCGAACTTTAAGTAGCACTCGTGTACAAATATAAATCATAGCCAGGTTGTTTCTTAAGTGACTCTGTCTACATTCATGGAAGTGGAATAGTCAAACAGTGGTTTTGGGTATAACCTTCCACAATCCAGTTATTCGAACTGTTAGCCAGAATAAAGTTTCCTGCTAAAAATAAGTATTGAAATAGCTACGAGTACTTTTCGAAAATATTTCTTCAGTTCAGAAAAACTTCGATGGATAAAAAATGGGGCGTGTCACTTCTAAACTTACAGATATGTTTGCTAGAACCCTGAGTCCCACTTAAAGACCCTCAAATCTATCAAATACGCCTATCTATAAACCTGTGTATTTCTTTTCATTCAAATCCAGAGTGGTGCCTTCACAGTAGTCGGTGTTGCCGGCCACAGCAATTGTGCATTCATTGAGTTACTCTTGTTAACATGGCGCAGAAATTGTTTAAATTCACAAAACTCCACTTTAACGGTGGAATTTCCGACATGCCGCAGATGAGCTCACTGCAAATGCCACTCGCATCGTGCAACTCCACTGAGAGTGTGGTGGCAGCTTGGTTGCGTATTTTCAGCCGTGCGTGAGCATTTCATTAAAACCTTCGCTGCGCTCTTATTAAGGTAATCGAATTAAAATCAGCCGATTTGGAGCGTTCATCTTCAGCAAATTTCGTACAATCATTTTCTAGAGCGGACTTTTACGGTGCAACTTTCTTGGCAGATGCTGCTGAATGCCAATAAATTTTATGACTGTGTGAAATGTGGCCTTAGAATTCCCGCCCACTCAAAACTTGGCTACGCAAATGACCATTTCAGTATAATTCATTGAAGTGTCATAATTCTGTAGGTGAACTTCATGACCACTCAATTAGCATGTGCAGTATCAGCACCGCTAGTTTCTTGGCCTGATCCCATGCCTGTCCTAATGCTAATTCCCAGTGATACTCATAACTTTGGCATGACCAATCGTTTCCAATGCAGTCCATGCTGCACGCCGCAACGACATCAATTGGCAACGGTGCGTTCCCACAGGGGAGCACTGCAGACCGCGGTCTATAATAGTGCTAAATGGAATACGTCGGTTATGTATGTAATCCAGAGGTTCTCAAATAAAGTAAAAGGGCGTGGGAGTTGTAGAACAAATATTTACTGAGTATTTTAAGATAATTCTAAATACACTCGCCAATTTTGCTGAGAATCAGTAATTGGATTATAATATTTCTGAGATTTAATTGCTGACTTCCAGAAATTCAGGAGTAAGTTTTAAATAACAGCAATTGTATTACTTATTTTCAGAAATTAATTTAATATACTTCCTTGAGTTACAAACTTATTTAAAATATTTCATTGCTGAGATTTGTCCCTTAAACTTTTAAAAATAAGTAAATTAATTGCTGAAATTGGTCGCTTAAACTTCTGAAAATAAGTAATTCAATTTGCTGAAATTAGTCCTTTAAACTACTGAAAATAAGTAAATCAATTGCTGAAATTGGTCGCTTGAATTTCTAAAAATAATTAAATCAATTACTGAAATTGGGCGCTTAAACTTCTGAAAATAAGTAATTTAATGAAATTATTTCCTCTTTAAATATAATTTGGAATTTCTGAACATAAGAAATTGAATTACTTATTTTCAGACATTGAATTTATATAATTAATGTACTAAAATTTGTGAAGTTGGGATTTTTGATTCCTAAGTTGATCACAACTGGATTATTTATTTTCAAATAATGTGTTGAAGAAGAGGCGTAGTCTCAGTTTTTGATTATCAGAAAAGAGATTACTTATTTTTAGATATGAAGTTTATATAATTAAAGCATTGAAATATCTCTAGTTAAGTTGATTACAGTTGGACCACTTATTTTCATTTCAGTTTTGATATATGAAGGCTGACTTATTTTTAGTAGAGAAGATAAATTGATAAGATTCCAATTAGAAATTTTTTGTATCACAAATTCAATTGATGACTGAATGTAATTAATTAGTTAGTTTTGAGTATCTGAAAATCAGCAATTACATTACACGTCTTCTGAAATAAAATTGCTGCATTTCAGTAATCAAGTTGTTAATATTCAGCAATCTCTTAGTAGTAGAAGTACTTTTTATACACTGCTGTTCAATGACAAATTCCTCACTTAAACTAACTTCCTTTCACGTGCAGTTTGAGAACCCCTGTTTCTAATCTTAAACCCTCTGCATATGACGTAACGCCTTCGTCTCTGCCAGGCCGCAATTGAGTCACTTTGTTTTATTGTGGTTTTATCTGCACGTTGACTTCAGGGCTTGTCGTTCCTCACTTCATCAGCATGAAAATAGTGTCGTGGCCATTTTAATATTCTAATACAATTGCCAGTCTGTCCCTGTGCCTCTGCCCATCCATCCATCTGTCCGTCCGCCCGTGTCTCTGTGGTTTTTCTTTTTATGGAGTGTTTGGTGAGAAACGTTTGACACATTTGAGTGTTAAATTGTGGCTATAAAAGATATCAAGGATATTAATCTATCGCAATGGAGCTGCATGGAATGAATGATATGCTGCGGTTAGTGGGTCATCCTGTCCACATGTGTCCACACATTCGCATAGATTTACGTGAGCAGTTAAGGAATGTATTCGAGATACTGATTGCAGTACTCTCAGTGTGACCATGGAGTTTGTGTAGTGCGATTATCAATCAACACTGTAACATATCCTTTAATTATCTCTACAGCATTTGTTTGCATTATAAAAACGATCTGAAATTGCTCTGATGCCATCATTGAAATATCAATGCTGTTCTCCTATAAGGGTTTTAATGTTCTTATCGAAGAACTAAAACTATAGTAAATAAAACTACCACTGGGATGGGCAATCTTCAATCCTCGTGTGAACGATTCATGATTTAATTCACGAAGGATTTATTCATTTGTAGGTCTGGGATGGGGAAAAGCCAGTACCCAATTTGTTGATTAGACTTGTCTTCAATCACACAATCATCAGTATCCCAGTGTCATAATGCATCTAGTTTATTAAGCAAGGGTTTAGCGGTTCAATAGCTTATTAAATGATCAGGATGCTTACTTTGTGTTGTGGGCAAGTCCGAAGATTGTCGGAGCATTGCTCTGTTTTTGATTCCTGACTTGGTCCATAGAAAGTTTCCACTGCAGCAACCAATCTCACAAGTCCCGGGAAGAGCAATATATTATGTTCTCAGATTGGGGTACAGTCCCGATTCGTTATTTCAAAGCATTAAGCTATACACGGTGCACCGGTGTGATCTCTAGAAATTAGGCCAGAGGCCAGTAACTAATAAACGAATCATTCATCTTTGTGGTATCAAGAAGTCCGGTTTCGATTCCATGTAAGTTTTCTTTCCTTATCGCTAGGGAAGAGTGTGTATTAATAATACGAGGGGTACTATTTATCGGGAACTAGCAACACTAATGTTTATAGCTAAAATCTGGCAACACCAGTTTGAAATTTTTTAAGATAAACGTACTCACAACGTGTTGATGTACAAGCGCTATTTGTTTTGTTTACAGTGAGTTAAGAAAATCAATTTGGCCAAAAAATGTAAATTTCAAGAGGAGGTTTTCGTTGGATTATTTTTCACAACTTTCGACGTGGATTATCTCAACAGGAATGTGTCGATGAACTCAGTTCTTTGTATGGCGATAAAGCACCATCAAAAACTACAGTATCGGTCGCCGATGAACTCCGTGAAGGTCGTCCAAAATCGGTTGTTGTGCCACAAAACATCGATGCAGTGCGTGAACTGATAATGCAATATCGTCATGTGACATATCGTGAGATAGAGGACAACTTGGGCATTACTTCCACTTCCATACATTCAATATTGCATGCATATTTGGCTGTAAAAAAGATTTGTTCGCGTTGGATCCCACATAATTTGACAATCGGTCCAAAAAAAGGCTCATGTCAATTGGTGTAAGGAAATGATTAAAAAGTTCGACCGTGGTGATTCAAAAGACGTGTATAAAATCGTGACAGGTGATCATGCATATATGCGTATGAGCCGGACACAAAACAACAATCGACCGTGTGGGTATTCCAAGACGAGCTAAATCCAAAAAAAGTTGTTCGTGGAAGAAGCACAAGAAAGCAAATGGTCACCTGTTTCTGCGGCCGAATGGGTCATGTGGCCACTGTTCCTCTTGAGCAACGTAGGACGGTCAATTCTGAGTGGTACACGACCATTTGTTGGCCGGAGGTCTTCGGAGAAATTCGTAAAACCAACCGCCAAAGACGAATCATTCTCCATTATGGCAATGCGAGCTCTCACTCATCTCGTCAAACAGGGGAATTTTTGAGCAGTCAAAACATCGAATTGAAGACTCATCCTCCGTACAGACCTGATTTGGCACCCAATGACTTCTTCTTGTTCGCGAATATCACAGGTAAACTGCGTGGTCAACTATTTACGAGCGCCGAAGAAGCAGTTGAAGCGTTCCAAAACCATGTTTTGGAGGTGTCTCAAGAGGAATGGAAAAACTGCTATGACAAATGGTTTGAACGAATGCAAAAGTGTATTGATCATCAAGGGGAATATTTTGAAAAACAATAAAGCCATTTACATTTAAAAATGTTTGCTATTATTTGCTATTCCCGAAATATAAATAGTACCCCTCGTATAAAGAGAAGATGTTCAGATATTCCTTCATATATATTGCAACGGAGGGACAAGGAGACTGTGATGGGATTCCCCATTCCATAGAATTGGATTGAAAAGTGTTCTCTTTCAGTTCTACTTCCCTCAAGAATCATTGAAAATATAAGAAAGTAGAAGATAAGATTATCGAACAGTTCCGCTTGCACCATGGTCTCCAATAAGCTTCAACTCTGGTGATTTAAATCTGAACGGTTGTTCTACAATTTAATGTACTCATCTCCAGTTCTCAAAGATCAGAGCCCATACTAATTATACCTTCATCAGTTAATTGATTTTTTAATTACGAGCAGTCTCTTGCTCCAAGCCAATTTCTGTTTGCTGCTGCTCATGGTTCACCACCGGCGTTTGACAATATCAATTTCACTGTATGCTGGTACGAAATATCATTCCACTGCCTCTCCAACACGTTGCCTCCCCGCTGGAACGAAATATCATTCCACTTCCTCTCCAGCACGTTGCCTCCCCTACACACAAATTACTTCATCAGCTAGTATCCAGTTACTTCCTTCAGCTGCTTGCAGGCTGACTTGCTCCGTTGTCATGTACTCATAAACATGCACTGTTTAACTTCGGTTTGGACCCCGACAAATGTCTCAATTTCTGCGTGGCGGTAAATCATGGCCCTACAGAACAGGCAATTTAAAATTTCCACACTCATTTCAGCGAGGGCTCCTCCTGCTGGCCGCCCAGCCACTGCGCTGCCATGTCTCGAATTCGTGTCACAGTGTGTTTTGGTCATTCCGACTCGTACACTCGTACTCGAATTACGGTTTAGTCCCTAGGGCCATGTTAACGTGCCTGTTAATGCCTTTTTGGCAGCAATTCTTATGAAGCCTCTGTGCACGTGTGTGTGTGGGTTGCATGCAAAGCGGAATTGAAAATGCAAATTAAATGCAAGGCGAGCGTATTCCATGGTGGCGGTAGTTGTGGCCCTGTCATATTTGGGCCGTTTGGGTTTGTGGAGCTGCGTGTTCGTGGAGTTGAATTTTTCGTGCAAATCAATTTTTGCCCTGGTGATATTCCTTACTTTCTTTTGGAAATTATGGCAGTGAAGAGGAGAAATTCGTTTGCGCCTTTTTAGGCTCAATCGCTTTTTTTGGGGTTCTGCATGGCAATTCTGAGGAAAACGGTCCAGGGTCTGTAATTTTTGAGACTCCTTTTTTTTGTGTGTGAACTTTTCGTATTCTGTTGATGCCAAAATTGGCGCTACATTGGAGTGTACGAATTATCATAACTCATGTCCGCGTATCGAATGGGATTGTACCGCTGTAATCGATATTTCCGAAAGTGAAAATCAAATTTGGGGCTGCCTTTGTGAGTTCGTTCACACACGAATTTGGTAGTTTATGATACGAGTGCCAATTTGGAGATGTTTGCAGTCTCTTAAATTAAATTGTTCCTTAATTTCCTGCAATATGTAATAAAGGGCGTATACTGTAAAGGGCGTTGCCAATTGCCCAAATTGCTTTTTGAGCAACCACGGGCAGCCTCCTAAATTCTGCACTCAATTCTGTTCTCTCGCATAATTTATTATTAAAGGGGCAGTAAATATTTAATTGAATTTAAAACAGAGCTTGGAATTGATCACATTTTGGATTTACAGCAACACCACTCCGTGATACAACACCTTCTTGGTTTTTAATTGTTATGGAATCACACGCAGTTACAAGGTCCATTGCAGCCATTAAAGAGTATTCGGATATTTATTTGTATATAATACGATGGCTGTAAGGGTCTCGGGATGAGAGTACGGATGCCATTGCAAAAAGCGGAATCTTACTACCAAACGAGCAAGTAAGTAACGTACTGATGTCTCTAAGAATGATCAATCGCCCTATTGAAGATGACATGATGAGAAAGGTGAAAGAATAATGGAGTACAGCCACATATAAGATCGCAAAGCTCATGTGCAAACCGTACGGCACTCAGACCAAATCGATACTGGCACTTCCGCGAAAGAATTACAGAACGGTAGTAGGAATACTCAGAGTTCACTGTCTAACGGCGGTACACGGTAACAGGATGGGACTCAAAACAACAATGAATGCAGGAAATGTGGGGACCAAGGCACAAGAGAAACTCTGGAGCATCTACTATGCCTCTGCCCCGCAATATCTAAAACGCGCTTATAACATCTTGGAGTCCCCTGGTTTGAAGAACTAGAAGTGGTCGCCCCACTGGGAATAGTTTCTCTCTTAAGATTTGCTAAGAGCGTCTCCCTGTTCAACGTTTCATACTTTAGCTCTTAAATGGATATCCATCTGGCACCGCCAAGGTATTCACAGGTCTATGTGTGGTATTCATGGCCGGCCAGTCTAACCTAACCTAACCTAAGGGTCTCGGGACTGAATGTGCTTGCACGTCAAGTCTCGAAGAGCAACAGAAAAACAAGAAACATTTCGACTGCGATATTCGCATGCTTCCCACTACAGCACAGAGGCTGCAATTTTTTGGAGCATAGAACAACCGAGGAAAAGGTCCGTCAAATCCACAAACTTCAGGACACTGAAAATCAGCACAGTTGGCTAAATACTTTACGCCATAATAAATTATGGCTGCAAGGGTTTGGGGAATGATTTTGTGCAAGTAAAGTCTACGACTCGAAGGATATCAGATACAGAAATGAGCAATTCGACTGGTTCGTAAATTTCATAAACTTCTCCAAGAAGACAGCATATGAAGATGAGCACAGTTTGCAAAAAATTGTATCAACTTAAACTGTGCAGGCACGAATCTTTGGACATGAGAAAGCTTGGAAATCATTGGGTACACCTTTTACTCACAGCAAATTAAGGATGCATCCGAGCCATGTCTCGGTTAAGAAACTGATTGAAGCAGTTCCGTCACAATCCAATTGTATGCACCTCAACTTAAGTTATGCAGGCACGACTCTTTGGACATGAGAAAGCTTTGAAATCATTGGGTACTCCAATTCCTCACAGCGAATCAATCCAACATCCGAGCCCTGTTTCAGTTAAGTAACTGATTGAAGCAACTCCGTCTCAATCCAATTGTATCCACCTCAACTTAAGCTATGCAGGCACGAATCGTTGGACATGAGAAAGCTTTGAAATCATTGGGTACTCCATTTCCTCACAGCGAGTCAAACACGCATCCGAGGCATGTCTCAGTTAAGTAACTGATTGAAGCAGTTCCGTCACAATCCAATTGTATGCACCTCAACTTAAGCTATGCAGGCACGACTCTTTGGACATGAGAAAGCTTTGAATTCATTGGGTACTCCATTTCCTCACAGGGAATTCCAACCAACATCCGAGCCAGGCTCGGTTAAGTGACTGATTGAACCAGTTTCGTCACAATCCAATCGAATTCACAGGCCAGTTTTTCACTAAGGAAATTACTTGAGTACTCGCTTCAGAGACAAATGAATTGTCCAAACCATGAAGACAGGTGGACCTGTTGAACTTTCCTAATCGTAGGCATCAAATACATCCCCGTGAAAGTTTCAGTTGACACAGTACAATACGTTAATAGCTTCACACTCTATCCTATGAGTGGTTTCGTTGGAGTTCTCGAAATTGATAATATGGAGGGTTGGATAGAAAATTCCTTCCCCACCTGGATTAGTTCACTTCTAGTGTCTAAAGATGTTCCATAATTAAGCGAACGTATCTTTGCAGATACCCTTCTTAAATATCCAGTTTCTTATGTCAGAGCGAAGATGCTGAACACAATGATTTGTTGCATTTATTCCACTTTGCCTAGTTATTCATCACTACCTTAGTCCCTTCTTTATTCGCTTCTGCTGCTCGCTTCTTTTCTCAACACACTGTTTCAGACTTCGTTGTAAATATAATTTGAGTTCTGCACCTGTTTATCAGTGGATTCATACATTTTAACTGAATGCAACTTTAGTTCCTCACTTGACAGCTTAAAATTCCTGCTTTTAAAGTCACTTTATCTTCACTGCGGAGATTTTATGTTCCACTCCAATAAATTAGTCCTCTGTCTGTCAGCTTTATGGCAACAACATATGCGTACGCTACTTACTTCATATCTATTTGCAAATTTTATGTTTCCGTGCTGGAAACAGATTCCTTTCGTTTGCTGGCGACTACTCCACACCCCTCATGAATTGTTGCTTTACACATTTTTATGAACATTGCCCATTCTATTGGCAAATAAAGAGGCTGTAAAACAAACGAGTAAAGTTGAGCACTCTACTTCATGTTTTTAGTGCCGGGTTGCCTGTCATATCTAACTGTACTTTGGCATTTGTAGTATCCTTATGGGCCGCTGCTGTGACCACTGCAGTCATCGATATTGGCTTAGTTAGCTCCCAGTGGCGTGGATGCCGTTGCTACTATTTTTATGGCGTCAATGAAACACCAATAAACTGCCCAGTTCTGTTTGTTTTTGGCTTTTAGAAGGAGTCTGCCCAACTGTTCTAGATAGCTCGTATAATCGTTAAGTAGACACAGTGGCGGTAAGGCGCTGTGTCAAGGAACCCGCCATGCCACGCCACTTTGCCCACTTTTATGGCACCTCTGTTTGCTCACTTGTTATGTTATGTTATCGGATTTGTTTCTTTCTATTATTGTAATGGTCATTAAGTTCTATTTGGAAACCAATTCATAGCGGAAGAGTTGAGCTTCTGTTACTCGTATGTGGGGCGGGCAATTAGAGCAGTCCTCGTGAGAAGTGAATGGAGTCATCGCGCCATTCATTTTCCCATTTGTGTTGTTTTATGTGCCAATAATGAAGTGAATAGGCAATTATCGTTAAGAAAATTAGTAAGAAATTATTGTCTGTAGTCGTGGAATAAATTATATTTTTATGGACGAGTAGTGAGGATACCATATAAGGACTAAGCTTTGTATAGTGTCGCATTCGAAGTCATCATTATAAAGTCTTGTGTCACTTCCAAGTGTTGTTTTTGTTTTCCTGGTTGGAGTTACTAATCCATTACCAATTTTCCGAACTATTCTACTGATGTTCTCAATATTTCTAATAAATGTTCTTGATATCTCTAATATTGTTCTTGATATTTTTAAATATTTCTAATAAATGTTAAGTACCTTCTTCATTATCACTATGAATAATGGGACATAACAAATCGGTTCTGTACCTCTTTAAAGAGCTGTTCTTTTTAGGGTTTTAATCCATCTCTTTTTTTGCCGAAGAATTCTACCGATTGTTTAGAAATATATAACATGATCAAGAATAGAAGCTTTACTCTTCTATTCTTTATCATCACTGTCCATATCGCGATACACTTGAATGGTTCTGGACCTCTTCAAGTGTGAATTTCTTTGTTCCTATCTATTTTTTAGTCAATCACTTATTTGCATAATAGTTCTGCTGATGGATCAGAGAGGCACAATAAGTTTGCTTTACAATCCTATCTTCATCATCACTGTCATAAATGCAACATAATTGAATGGTTCAGAGAATTGTTTCTTTTTTCCTTTAGATGTTTATTCAATTATCGATTTACAGAAGAATTCTATCGATATATTAGAAACTTAAAATAATTTCCTTTTACTATCCTATTATCCATCATCACTGTCATAAGTGTGACATACTTCAAAGGTGCTGGCAAGGATATGTTTGTTTTTCCTATTGAGGTTTTCATTCAATCATCGCCTTCTTCATCATAAGTGGGACAGGCTAAAATTGAAGACTTATATCAATGGCTAGGTAAATGAGAAAGCTGATAGCTTAGCAAGGAAATCTGCGGCCTCTCAGTTCAACGGCCCTGAATCCTTCTGTGGACTATCATCCAGCACCATTGGAAGTCTGCTGAAAATCTTCACAGATGCAAACATGGAAAAATCTTCCGAGATTAGGACAGTCCAGAGCTCTCCTGGGGCACTTTTATCCTAATGGAGCTAAAGAGTTAATAAAGATGCGTCGGATTAGGTTTTTAGCAGACTCTGTGGACTCAACTATCATATGAAGAAGTTGGGTCTATCTGTAGATGCCATTTGTAGATTCTGTTAAGAAAGTGACGATACCTCACTGAACCTGATCACAGACTACGGACCATTGGCACAAAAATGGCAGGTGTTTCGGAGAATGTATTTTAGATATGAGCAAGATCCCTCAACTTGATTGCTCTATAATACATGAATTCCTGCCGGAAATAGACTTGACAGAAGATCTATAGATCAGATCTATAGAAGATCTTTTAAATGAATAGGGGCATTACAATAGATCTTTCAGATTGCGGTGTTTAACACCCTTGAAAAAATCTAAGAAATCCATATCGATGACTAAAAAAGCTTTATTAAGGTTGCTCTATCTGTGGATTTATCACTCTACATCGGTTTTAGAGTGATAAATCCACATTGAGATATCTCTTATCTTAAGCTAACTTCTAATCAACTAAGAATTTGCGGAAATATTCTATCAGTGAACTAAGATTCAATAATTTTTCTATATGATCGATTATATTGTCATATGATCATGATTCATTATTCATATTTTCAATTATATAATTGGCGTTCAAAATTATTTATATCATCATCTTTCCTATCCTCATCATTCATATCATCATCATTAATATCATTCGTTTATATTATCATCATTCATATCACTATCATTCATAACATTATCATTCATATTATTGCAATTCATATCATTACCATTCATATCATCATATTTCTTTCCTTCATCATTTATATCATCATTCATATCGTCATCATTCATATCATCATCGTTCATATTATCATTATTCATCATTCATAACATCATCATTCATATCATTATCATTCATATCATCATCATTCATAACATCATCCTTCGTTTCGTTATATTTCTTATCATCGTTTATGTCATCTTCATTCGTATCATCATTATTCATATCAACATAATTTATATCATCATGTTTCTTAACAACTTAATTTACATCATCTTTCATATCATCATCATTCATATCATCATCATTCATAACATTATTCGTATCATTATCATTCATATCATCATCATCATTCGTATCGTCATATTTCTTATCATCATTTATGTCATCTACATTCTTATCATCATTATTCATATCAACATCATTCATATCATCCTGCTTCTTATCATAATCATTTATATCATCCTCATTAATATCTTCATCATTCATATCCTCATTCAGATGAAATCAAATCTTTGGCTCCTCAACAATATGTTTTGTACGAATTGAGATATGAAATCAATCATATATTTTCGTTTCTCCGATAATCTATGAAGTTCTCCAGTCATAATTTGACATATAGTTAGAGATCTAATCTGTTCTTGGAGTCTTCTATTAAATATGTTGTATTTTTTATTCAAATTTCCTATGACTTACTCTGTTCCCCATTGTTTTGTTCAGCCACACATCACAATGAGTTCTATAGGAAAGCTGGAGATTTCTAAGTCTTTATGTGAATTACTCTGTGGAACATGTGCATTGAACTTATCTAGACAGCCCGTCGAATAACAGGATAACTAAATGCAAACTTAAGTCCTACTTCAGCGCCTTAAAGACGATTTCTTTTCGTTGAATTAAATAAGTTTTTGGGTCTCGAAGAAATGAATGACCATATCAACTTTTTATCCTCTGGATAGCTTTTTTTCCCTAAAGGAGTTTGTTACAGGAGTACACTCTTGTGAAAACATGGTTAGATATTTGTGTGAAGCAATCGCTTCCTCAATTAAAAACTATCCAAAGGAAAACAACATTTGATATGATTCATATCAGTATTCGAAGACTACTGCAGTGGCCCTCGGCTGAGAATGAAGTCTTCTCTGCTCCATTAGACAGACTATTTGTTTACGAACCCGCCCACTTACTTGCAGCCCACTGATTTGACCATGATTTGTTTTACTCTTGACGCCATTTCATCTAAGTTGCTGTCATTTTTCCGTGGCGTTGGCTTATTTGACGCTGCATTGCATTGCCCCCGGGGAAACTGTAACACGTTGGATTTTCGTGCGTCCATTAAAACGCCATTTATCAACAAATGCAGCGCGGGGATGCTATTAATTAAAATTCCGTACGCCGCAGCAGCAGCAACTGAAAAGTGTATGCTCGCTGCTGCTGATGCCGCTGATGCTGCTGTTCTTTTAATGGATTGAACGCCTTAAGCCACTTTTGCTGTTTCAGCAACTGAAATAAATTCTCTACTCCTTCCTCTTCAATGCAACTCAAGGCACTCGGGCACTGGCCTGGCCGCTGATATAAAATTCAATTAAACACTTCGGTAAAAGAGATTTTCAGTCATTGAGTGTCAGTGGCTTGGAATGCCTTTTCAATGGCCATCAACGGACGTCTCTCAGCACCGCTTACAGTGTACCGCAGCACCACACAAGGAACACTCCAGTTTTCGGCAAGGCGGATTCACAAATGCTCAAGAGGCAAGTTGCGGGAAAACTTGGAAAAGATGTTGAGCGGTGCCCCCAGCGAAAACCACACTTCCTCCTGCAACTAATGCAATCATAAAATCATTTATTATATTCTTGAATTTTATGATTCCTAATTTCACCACGATTGCTTATTACTCTCGTATACGATCCTTTTATCATTCCGATTAATCTCGTCCCTTTTGTCTGGCTCGGGGTGGAAGTGAGTGCGATAAAGCATTTCTACTGCTTCGCTATCATGTTCAAGGTCAGAAGCTCTCTGTCGTCTGCCACTGTTCTGCCATGGAGTGCCAGAAATCACATCATGCCGTGAGTGTAAAATAATTAATTACAAAATTATACTAATTTAGATTTAATAAAGCACATTTCTGAGAAAGCGCTAAAGCCGCCGAGTTTAATGACTCTGCTCTGCACGACCACTGCGGAGTTTGTGGGGAAATGAATTAAAGAAAACACAAGTATGAATAACTATTTCTATTATTTTTTTAAATGCTCGTTTATGTCCGAAAAGAAATCAGAATATTTCAAGGTAAAATAGAAAATTATTATTTGCTGTGAACAATTTATAAAATATTTCCTTTGATATCTTCAGACGAAAATCACCTTCTTGGGATTATGGGAAAATAGTCGTAGACTTACTGTGATGCGGGGTGTTAGAAGCTATGAGGGAATAATTGGTTTCTAGGTAATAATCTTGTAGTTAATCTGGGGTTATAGCTAAATCTTTTACATATTGTATTCATCAGTTATCATATATTCTAATTTATCAGTTAGGATATTGTTACGAAATTGCCTTACTGATAATTTATACTGTTACGTAATTGCCCTCCTGACAATTTACTCTAAATTTCAATACTCGGATTCATACCACTGGATTGTGTAGTAATCCAAAAAACGCAGGCTAAATTAAAATAATTAACTACACAGTTTACACACTTAATATTAGGCTTAAAGTTTACTTTATTACAAATTGCACTTTCTTTAATAATTCGTTAATGACTGTATTACTCCTTAATACTGTAACTGCTACAAATGAAATGCACGATGTATACACTGTTACGATTGCTTTTCAACTGTTGCCTCTCGAATTTCATTGTGTGGTGGCTTATATACCTTTCGAATGGTTGAAGGAAAACATTCTAGAACATTATCTTTGGAAGGAATTTTCGAGAACATTCTAGAACATTATCTACACTTTGGAAGAAACTTTAAGAACATTCTAGAACATTAACTACACTTTAGAATGAATTTTCGAAAACATTCTAGAACATTATCTACACTTGATGAACATTCTAGAACATTATCTACACCTCGAAGGAATTTTCGAGAACATTATCTATACCTCGAAAGAAGTTTTGATAAGGTTCTAGACTTTATCTTCATGGATTGTGTCTTGGCTTAAATTTCTCAAACTTTAAATAGGATCCTAAAAGTATGCAATTATTTATGCTTCAATTTTCTAGTAGCTCAGTATACTATTCGAACAACATGGTTGAGTCTGGATTATAACTATTTTGCTAATTAATAATTTCTTTTCAAATGGAAAAATGAAACGCATTTGAGGATGTGATGAATGAAGAAATGTTAGGAAACCTAGTCAGCTTTTGTCGTAGTAAAAAAAAGTGACCTCTTTTTAATATAGTTTCTTTGCGTCCCTGATTGTATGTGATTATAGTCTCAGAAAAGAGAAACCGCGTCTTCTCTTTAAACAAAATTTCTGATATCGTCTTTCTCATGGTGTTTGATATGAGAAACACGTGTCGTTTAACATCTTTTGAAACAAAATCTCATCTATCTTGTTTCTTATAGTCTGGGGAAAGAAGAGCTTCATGTCTTTTTCGTACTCTTTAAACACATCTTCATTGAGCGTATCATCGATCATCTCATGGTCTCTGTAAACATTTGAATTGAGGTACCGAAACGACGCTTACTGAAAAGTTTCCGCACATGATGTGAGTTTTCATAGGACATTGACTTAGTAACTATGATATCACATAGACCGGCTTCTGTCGAGTAAGAATCTACACATTCTGCCATGAAAAGGATGAGACATTTTGTAGTGTTCTTACAGGATAATTTAAGGAGATAATGCTGTGTATCATATTCAAGTTCATCATATTCCTAAATTATCTGACAAGACTTCCATTAACGTGCGAAATCATTATGAATTAATCTCAAAAGTATGACATGATTGATCACGAGTTCTTAGTGCAATAAGAATATACTTTGTAAAGAACCAATTAAAGATTCTACCACATGGGGGAGATACCTCAACTCAATTGTATAGATTCTGTTCAGTATTAAACCGTAAACTGTGCAAGATCTTTGTTGCCGAAACTATTCCTTAAGAATCCTTACCTAACATGTCATACTCATGTTGTCAAGAGTTGTTCCAGAGGTCGGCAAAACCATTATTATTAAAGGAGTTTCCTTTATTTTGTGGCTGAGGATAGTACGAGTTTTATATCCGCACTGACTTCGAAGTTTCTTGCAATTCGCATACCCCTCACTTCACTCCTTTCTGCTTTCTGCTTTCTCCGCCCCCACTTATAAGCATATTATTGACCGATTATTCTGCATATGTGGATCTCATTTCAGCAGGTCATTTAAATTAAGTTTAAAATTTATTTAGCCAGCAACCTTGAGCCATTAAAGAAGCCTCTGCAGCGAAATACGAGTAAATTAGTGCAATTGAGTGGCAGACTGCCACAGCGCAGACGCAGACGCAGCAACCGACCAAGCCACCGTCCATAAATAGAACTGTTAAGTACCACCAATAAAAATAGAACACTCGGACTTGGACTGTGCACTATTTCCACTTTTAATTCGCTGGTCATAAAACCACAAGAAATGCCTGCAGCAAACAGCATGAAACCTTCTCTATTTGGAGCGAGCGCCCTAGTCTGTTTGCAGAAATATCTCTTAATTCGATGAAAACCACAAAACTGACCAAACTCAACAAAGAAACCAAAGGAAAACAAAAGCTGAAAGCACAGAGGACACAAAAAAGAAGCGAAACGAAGGACTCCGTCAAACTGAACCAAACTTCGGCTCAGATCGAACGCAGAAAATAATCACAATTGCCATAAAGTTTTATCGATTTGCTAAAAATAGTTTATATATGCCAACTAAGTGCATTCCAGCATGCGTGTGGATTAGCAGAATGATGACAAGAATTTTAATGGCTTTGGACAGGGAGGACGGGTGCGAGCCCAACATCAGCTCCAACTACAACGGCAACTGCACCTCCTGCTGCAGATCACAGCTCACAGCGACAGCTCCAGTTCCAGCTACGAGTGAGTACCACTGCTCAAAGAGGAGAAGCCCTACACAAGCCGAAGTGCAAACTGCTGAAATGGTGCGGCTACCAGAGCGAAAATTAAAAAAGAATTGCAGAAAAACTCACATTTTATAGAATTAAAACGACTCTGGGAGATAAATGTTAAATGCGCCTGCGCAGCCAGCAGAGTCGATGCGAGGCGTCTTCATCAGTATCAGCACCAGCGCCAGGAGCAGCATGCAGCATGCAGATTCCCATATGTGAGCGTATCCCGGCCCAATCTGCCCTGCGGAAATCACAGCGGATTTGTTAATCTAAGCACACCTGCAGCACTTCTGTTTTAGTATGTGGCCCATGGCGGCTCCCTGCCACGCTGATGCCCAAAACAAAAATGTGTGAAATTCAAAAACACAAAAAAGTTCCTTTGGAAAAAATTAAATCGCCACAGCAACAACACGAAAACGAGTGCAAGAATGCGTCCATTTATGGCGCCACTGCCGTAAAGCATGCGATTGATGGATTCCGCTGGTGCACCGCAAACAAAAAAATCCCATACCATGACGTTGAGCGTTGTGTGGAACGTTTGCGTTAATTACGAGTACGGCCACTCGCAGTTTGGCCAACTCCGAATGGATTCACGCACTCGTACTCAGGTCCTCCGCGGCATTGTTGTTCGTGCTCCTTGCCGTCAGCACTATGTGTTTCGGATGGGCCTTTAGCAACGCCTTTTAACTTGAACCAAGTCTTAATTGTCTTGGCATAATCCCGCTGGTTGCTCCCCTGCCACCTGCCGCCGCCTGCCTTCCTCAGTGTGCAGCAGGGCTCTGCAAGGGCACGCAATCCTAATTAAGTCTTTGTGTGTGCAAACTTGCCACGTTGGGGTGACACTCATTGGACAGTATCGCTTTCAGCACATCGGTAGGTGGGAAATGGGCTTAGGGAAAAACCAGTTCACGGTACAGCTCAGCACGGGACAACGGTGTGGATGCCCAGATACTCGTACGATAATGGAATAGTTAAGCTGGCAGCATAAAGTTAAAGAGTGCAGGCTGATATTAATAATTCTATTATATGAACCACCGATCCGTTGCAGAACAGTGGGCATCAATCCAACAAAGTTCTGTTGTGCTACATCAACGCTATTCTAGGGATGACGGTAGTGGTTGAGTTGGTTGAACCAAGGCGCACCATCGTATTTTGTATATAGTCTCTATCCTTTGCAGTAAATTTCTTCACTATGTCTTTTATGGTATCTGATTGGACGTCCTTTTCTCAGTGGTGTGTGCGAGTATGTTCAAATTACAAGGTCTTTATTATACTCGCATGTTTCTCCAGAGAAACCACTCATAATCCTCTGAGAAACTACCTCTATGAATTCATTAACTCGAACTCTGATATCGGAATAGCAGAGAACAGGTGGTGGTCTAAGCTTGAAGAGTCCTTTTCTTGTGTTTCTTATGTTAAAAAGAAGATCGAAGATATGGAATAAGGCATAAGACATATACACAGTGGATATCAGAGTTAATGGTAGGTTATATAAAGTTACAAACTTTGGTTTATGAGAAACCACTCGTAATCCTCTGAGAAACTTCCTCTATGAATCTAGTAACTCGAACTCTAATATCAGAAGAGCAGAGAACAGGTGGTGGTCTAAGCTTGAAGAGTCCTTTTCTTGTATTTCTTATGTTAAACAGAAAGTTGAAGATATGGAATAAGGCATAAGAGATACACAGTGTATATCAGAATTAATCTAAGGTTATATAAAGTCACACACTTTAGCTTATAAGAAACTCATAATCATCTGAAAAACTTCCTTTCCTTTTTAACTCGAACTCTGATATCAGAATAGTAGAGAACAGGAAGCGATCTAAGCTTGAAGAGTCCTTTTCTTGTGTTAAAAAGAAGGCGAATGATATGGAATAAGGCATAAGACATACACAGTGTATATTAGAGTTAATGTAAAAGGTTATATAAATTTACACCATATTTTGTCCACTTTCTCTCTCTACCCATGTACAGAATACTGTTATTGCTGCTGCTACCAAATAGCTACTGTACCGCTGCATATGGCAGGATACATTTTACCTGAAACCATTTCAGAGGCTTTCAGAGTCATTCCAACACATCCCAGAACGAGTTTTAGCAAGGGGAAAGACTTCAGGATAATTTATGACTTGTTGCTTATGACTCGCTGTTTATTACTTGCTGTTTATGACTTGTTGCTTATAATGTTTTACTAATGATTATACATTAATGACCTTCATTTCATTTTTTCATTAATGACTAACCTCATTTGAATAGCATTTTAATGTTTATCCATGTTTAGTTATGAATGCCTACTATACTTTTAGTCTCCCAAGACTTGAAATTCCATCAGACATACCATCAGAAATTCCATCAGAATTTTCATTTACTTTGAAGTCTACGAACTTTCCGTGCAGCCAACAACAATCTCCTCTGATTGTGGCTGGTGTGCTGAAAATAGATGACCTTCACTTAATCCTTCCTTTGATAGAACAAAGCTTTGACGTGCGAAGCATAAAAATAAATGCGATTGCATGGCTCTGAAAATATTTATAGACATTTATATGAAAGTGTGGGTTTGTTTGAGACTCTGTGTGTTTGTGTGTTGGTGTGTATTTGTATCCATGTGTGGTGGATCAGAGCCGACCGTGCAAATGTCACAGCCTTATAAAGAAATTTGGCATTGCTATTGATGGCATCAGGTCCCCGGGTACTCGTTTTGTTTTTGTGTCCATTCGGCATACGCGACATGCCGCGATAATTGCCTAATTGCCAATGGGACCGGGGCATTAATGAAGAGATTGCGGCAATATTGATGGGCAATTTGTTTAAAGTTTAATTGCGATTAATGCAATGCGTGGAATTCTGCGAATTGGACATGACAGAATTTTAAACTCAAGCTCATGAATTGCCTTCTCTGCTGGCAGCAGGCTTGCAGTGACGCTCAATTGGCTGCCCTTATGCCCACATTAGGAGAACTATTTTGGTTTCGTAACAAATTAAAAATTACACGAAGAGGCCTCTGCACTGGCCGGATCCAACGATTAGCCAACAATTTGCTGTCTGGATATCTGTCCAGCTGCCCAGATTTCCATGAGCTCAGCGGACAATCACGTATTTGGATGAGACGAGATATTGAACTAGTTGCATTGAACTGATGTCTCATTCCATTGCTGACATTGTTATTTGCATTTCTTGCTGCTAGCTCCGCCTGGAATGCTGAGTTTATGTGGCAGCAAGGGTTGATGTTGGTGGTGCTTTTTTTTTTGTGGGGTAATGGGGTAACAAAATGCCTACCGCATCGTTAAAGGGGTCGTCACACCGATGGTATGTGGAGTTCGCTTCCACTAAAAATCTTCCCCCTCCTTGGACTTTGGTGGTGTTGATAGTGGTGTTGATGGTAGTTCTGTTTTCTAATACTCCAGCTTCAATCTGTCGCTATTGAGATTCCCACTCGAGCTTATCTGCAATAAGTGCAATTCTGACACCTTGCTAGGCATTCTCATGTTTAATTTGAGCTACTTGCACATTCACAATGTCCACTTTTAGTCTTCCTTTCTGGCCTACCTTCTTTCTTCTTCCCTGCTGTTGGGATCTTTGGGGATGAAACTTTCACACTGACTTCAGTGGCTCTGCTTATCTCTGGTATCGACACTTCTTGGTCGCTGCTTTACGAGTTTATCAGTTTTCAACTAGAATGGAAATATTTTTATACCCTGCCCGTCGTGCCACCTGTTGCTGAAATAGCTGCCTCTTTAGTTTCTATGAAATTCTGTGGCAGAGGCACATTCCACTGCCGCCTCTTAAGTATGTCTTCTTCCTTTGTAATGTAGCTCTGTTTACTGCTACTGCCAGCGACTTAACTGCCCGCATTCTATATATCAACTAATTGAGTTTCCTCTCATTTAAGTACACCAGCAATCACTGCCACCGCAGGAGAACCACACCTGCATAAATGTTTAATGACCTCCCGGTTCCCTCTTGGAATGACCTTGTGGTATTCTTCACAAATCATTAAAATTCAGCCTCTTCCTGTACACAATTCTTTGCTACGCCATCCCGCTAATTTTATGAGAGTATGAGCAATTTCACTCTTCTATTGGGGAGTTTCACATGATCGAGTGTCCGGGGTGCTAAACACTCTCAAAATGTAAATGTTTTGAAGCGCGTTGTACGAGTATATGAAAAAGCCTCTTGAATGAACTGCCAAGAAGACGAGCAAGTATTGGACAGAAATATTGGAGAAATTGTTTGTGTGCTTTTCGTGACCTTGAAAGGTTGCAGAGTAGCGAACTGAGTCAGGTGAAAGTGAATATCACTGAATTGGCAAGGGAATGTGAAGGATGTAAGATCTGTGTGATTTTCAGGTTATTTTATTTCCTTCTTTGTCTGTTTTCACAGTATGAATATACCTTCTTTGGTATTCAAACCAACTTTTTTCATATGACCTCTAATTTGATTCTCTTGCATTAGGTTCCAAGATCCTTTTCTACTCTAGTTACATTCAAATAGAATACAGAAAAGTGTTGAACCTGATTGTAGAAACTCGTAAAAGCATTTTTCGTGAGCTCCACTAAAAATCACATGCACCCATGCCGCCTAAAACTATGGCAGCAATGCAATTAGCAGCAACTCCCATTTAACAATGCCACATGCGCCCAGTTGCTGGTACAAACCGCCAAGTGCCAGTACCAGTCCTAGTCACGGGCACGTGTTAATGCACCCGAATTAAAACAAGGATTAAACAATCGCTTAATACTTGTACCTGGCTACCATGAGCCCAGCACTGCCGGACTAGCACAGCCAACGGCAGCAACGACAAACAACAAATCGCCACTTGCGGCTGCTAAAACGCCTCGACTGGGCCGGCTGCCAAGCCTCGGCGAAGTGAAAACTAAACGCAAGTTCGCTAATGTGAGACCGGACAGCGAAATGCGCATCGCGCCGTCTGTCGCTGGAGCGCTGATTAGCTGCAATTGGAGCTACTCGTACATTGCCGACTGTGGTTGGGATGTTGCACAATTTCCGCGCCGGCAGCAGACACAAATATCACATTAAGTCAATGCCACAAGTGCACGCGGCACTGGACGCACCGATGGCCACTGAGGGCGGCCGAGCACACATCTCGGCAACCAGTCCAAGCCGAGCTGCAGACTTCCGTCTGGCATTGAGAGCCGACAGGGAGGGAGCGCATGCGCACATTCGCGTACTCGTACATTTGCGGCGTGATTAGAGCGTATGAAATATTTTATTATTTAATTAAATATTAATTATCCTTGCGTAATGCGGCGTTCGTACGCTGGCGGTGCCGTGCTCCGCGATAGCCGGAAAGGGGTGGCTCGGATTGCAATGATGACAAATGATCTGGCGCTACCGCTCCGCCTGCCGCCGCCAGCAGGACTGCGATTTTTAGTACATCTAATTAGATATTTTATGAGTAGGTACCGGTGCCTCGTGTGGCATGCTGCCAGCTGCCCGCTGCCACTGCCCGCTGGCCACTGCCCGCTGCCCGCTGGCCACTGCCCGCTGCCCGCTGCCACTGCCCGCTGTCCGCTGCCGCTGCCTGCTTGTCAGGTGCCATTAGCAGCGGTGTGTATTGCATTTCTGGTGCTTTGAATGCTGCCTGATGAGTGTCGTGGCAAATTAGTCTCAGCTTGTATTACTGCGGCGCAAACTAATGCAAATCACTCGTGCCACTCTGTTCGTACACAGCTGCCAGGCTCGCCATAGGCCCGCAACAGTAGCCACAAATTAGCCTTAAATAGCCAGGAATGAGTGTGCTTCAATTTGCGCCTGCAGCTGAGATGCTCCCGGCTACTTCACTGTCCTAAGTTTGCCAGGCGAGGTTCAGTGTTGGTGAATACATTTGAAAATACAAACGCTGTAACACTCGAAAGGTAGAACGAAGAACTGAGCAAAGCACCGTGCTGCGATTCCCCACAATGAGCGCATACAATTACAGGGTGAGCGTTTCAAAAATGCATACCTTCAGAAGCATTGCTTTCTGTTTACTGATCACTTGAGAGTGATTCTATATCACAGTTCATATTCAACTCCGACATGCCTAAGAGCTTTTCAACTGGTTACTCGAGAGTTTTGACCCTACATCAGTGATAATCTGAAGTAAGATTTCAAGAAGAAGGTAGTGTCTTTAATCAAAGACCGACTGGGAGAAGCAGATAAGGGGCCTGAACAAGAGAGTCGCAAACATTAATCTATGGAAGAAGAAGCTTCCAGACGGACCAGCACCACATTACGGAACATATTTCAAAATATTTGTATTAGAGATAGAGAAAATGAGGGAGAGAAAAAAAGAGAATCATGAAAATAGAAAAGAAGATAAGAAAATATAAAAGAAAATTTTAAGAAATAGAAAGAGAGAGGAAAAGAGTAGAAAATGGATAGATAGAGAAAGACTGAAAAATATGAAATAGAAGGTAATAGAGAAATATGAAAAAAGAGAGAAAAATATAAGATAGATACAGAATATATAAAAGAAAGAGAAAGATATAAAGAGAGAGAGAATGAAAGAGGGGGATAAAGAGAATAATAAATATACAAAAAAAGATAAGAAAATATAAAGGAAAATTATAAGAAATAAAAGAAGAAAGGGAAAAGAAAAGAAAATGGATAGATGGAGAAAGAGAAAAAGGATATGAAAGAGAAGATAATAGAAAAGTATAAAAACGACAGAAAAATATAAAAATAGAGGAAAAATAGACAGACAGATATAGAGATATAAAGAGAGAAAGATATATAGAGAGAGAGAGAAAGAAAAGGATAAAGAGAGTCAAGAAAATTTTAAGAAATTGAAAAAGAGAGGAAAAGAGAAGAAAACGGATAGATGGAGAAAGACAAAAAAATATGATATAGAAGATAATAGAGAAACATAAAAAAAGAGAGAAAAATATAAAAATAGGGGAAAAATTTAAAAATAGAGAGACGGATATGAAGATACAAAGAGAGAAAGAGTGAGATAATGAGAGTCATAAAAATAGAAACTAGCTTAAGAAAAATATATAGGAAATATAGAGAGAGAAGTAAAGAGAAGAAAATGGATAGATGGAGAGAGAGAAAATATATAAAATAGAAGATAATAGAGTAATATAAAAATAGAGAGAAAGATATAAAAATATAGGAAAAATATAAAAATAGAGATAATGATATAAGGAGAGAGAGTGAGAGAAAGAGAGAAAGAAAGAGTGGGATAAGGAAAGTCATAAAAATAGGAAAGAAGATAAGAAAATATAAAGTGAAATTATAAGAAATAGAAATTGAAAGAGAGAGAGGAAGAGGATAGCGACAGAGAAAATGATATGAGAGGGAAGGTAATAGAGAAATATAAAAATTTGGAGAAAAAACATTTATAGAGAAAGATGGTGAATCCCAGAAAAAAGTACGAGATAAAGAGAGTGATAAAGATAGAAAGAGGTAGAAAAATGGAAAAAGAAAAAAAGGAAAAATATATTGAAAAGTGGAAAGAAAAAGAAAAAAAGAAAAGAGATAGAAAAATGGACAGAAAAAGGAATAGAAAATAGGAAAGAAAAAGGAATAGCAAAAGGGATGGAAAGAGAGAGGGTGAGAGAGGAAAACAAAGAGAGATATGCAAAGAAAAAGAGAAGAAAGCAAAGAGAGATATACAAAGAAAGAGAGAGATACAAAAATATTAGGAGATAGAGAGAAAAATAAAGAGAGAGAAAGAGATAGAGAAACATAAAGCGGATAGAGAAAAATAGAGGGAATTACAAAAATGGAGAGGGAAATACAAGGAAAATAAAAAGGAATGCGGATTCAGGGGTACTAGAAATTGTAAGAGAAATATAGAAAGCAAAATGAAAGTGAAAAAGAGAGTGAAAGTGAAGTACAGAGTGAAAGTGAAATAGAGTGAGAGAGAGACAAAGAATTTGAAAGAGAGAAATAAAGAGAGAGAGAGAAATATTGAGAGAGGGAAATACATTGAGATGGTGAGAAAGAAAGAGAGAGAGAGAGAGAGAGAAAGAAATAGAGAGAGATAATTAAAGAGAGAAACAAAGTGAGAAAGACGGAAATATAACGAGAAAGGGGGAGAGAGAGATTTATATACAAAGAAAGAGCGATAAAAACTCATATTAAAAGAGAGATAGTAAGATAGAGATAAAAACAAGATAGTAAGTGATATGAAAGGAGTGGTAAAAAGTGATATAAAACGAGAGGTAAAAAGAGATAAGAAGTGATATAAAAAGAGAGGAAAAAGAGATTAAAAGTGAAATAAAAAGATAGAAAAAAGGGAGAGTAAGAATTCTGAACGGAGAGGCAAAAAGAGATAAAAATGAAATAAAAAAGAAATAGTAAGATGAAAGGAGAGCAAAAACGAAAGATAAGAAGTGCGATCAATTCAGGGAGAAAAAGGTAAAGAAAAACAAATAGAAAGAGAAATATATAGGCAGAGATACAAAGAGAAAGTGGCAAAGAATACATAGAAGGGGAAAACTCTAAGAAAATATATAATGGGAAAGGGACTGCGAGACTAGCTTCGAAAAGCTACTACAAAATATTATACCGAAAATGCTGAGTGGAAAACTATGAACTCCAAAGGATATGAGTCCCCAGAAATGCTGTCTAGACTGCTGAAGACGGATTACTAGGAATTGCTTGATGATCTTCCAGAGGGGAGATCGTTTATGTGGTGAACTTGCTTTTAATAGGTAATAATTCGACTTGTAGATTGGATGGCTGAAACACATCTCTTTATCTATGAAGACTTCCATCTTTTCCTATACCTATACATAAATTTCCATCCATAATTGATTTTACTGTCCACACGGATGACATCTGGGAAGTTCTCTGGATTGTCAATAAATTTTGGCTGCTTGAATTATCCTTCCAACACCATCATATTACAGAATATTTCTTTCTAAAAGAAGTAAGACTCGATGTGGTTGTGACCACCTTCTATTTGTTTATCTACATTATTAGAGGCAACACTTTGGACCGCGGTTATTTGCTTCCACTGACGTATTGGCTTCACTGTACTTGTTATTGTTGTTGTTGTTACCGTGGTATGTGGGAAGACATTAGGTCTGCCACAGCACCGCCTGGACGCCACCACTCGAACAGGCATTTTGATTACCTCTTTTTATGCAGTAATATAGTGTAACTGCAGCATAGTGGCAGCTTCCAACCGCTGCCTGCAGCTGCCAGGCTCTTGACTGCTCTCATACAGGAAATACTCGTAAGTCAAACATTAGCAACGCTCATGTTATGATTTCGATTTCGCTTGCACTCGCAGCAGTCTGACTGACCGTAGTCATAAATGTTGGCGTTGCTGGCATCAGGTGCAGTCATTGCGCCTGCGCTTGGGCACGCTTCCAGCCGTTACGTCACTTACGGCAAGTGCCACCTGGTCAAATCTAAAATGACAAATTTGCCTTTTGATAGAACAGTGTCTGCGTGGAAAGTGTGGCTCAGCATTTCGCACGCTCTTTCGCTCCCCAGCAGCAGTTATGCAAACGCGCGTCTTTCCATTACCGTTGCCGTGGTTCGATTGCGCTGTGAGTGGCAAGCGCAACACCGAAGGATGCGCAGCTGCAACGCCTTTTCCGTGTTGTCGAGCCGAATGCCAAATAGTGCAAGTAACTACGTTTGCATAGGACTGCAATTGTACTGCAAGTCCAGAGTTGCGGATGAACTCCAGCAGAGTGGTGTAAATGTGTGGATTAGTGGCTGCGTGCAGTGGCAGGAACCACCACCGGATGCGGAAGACTTCTTTGTTGGAAACGTTTGTAGTAGCAGTTCTAGAAACTTCTCTCCATAAAAGTCATTATTAATGGGAAAGGAAACTTGAGATGTTGGCTGAAGGAAATGCCTGCGTGGGTAATAAAAGAGCGCCAATTGAACGCCATCACTTTTTATGGGCAAACAACAACAAGAGAAGATGATGGAATAACACAAAGATCATGACACGAAGGGAACAACTTCTTTATTTTGTTGTCATTGGGAGGGGTGCGAATTTGTTTCTCCAAGTTTCCATATTGAAGAATAATTCTGGTAATGTCGAAAATCAAGTTTTGGTTGTAGAAGGAGAGATGGAAGAACCACTGACGTAGAAGTCGAAGTCTCAGCTTTGACAGAAAGAAACTTTCGGGATCATATTAAATAGGAAAGTAGACAGAGTAATCTTAGGTAGCTTCTATTAGGTTTAAACGTGACTCTAGGGTCAGATCAGACTAAGGTACGTTAACACAACATTTTAGGCAGTGACGTGGGTATCTCGGAAGTAGCTTGGTTCATTCTAAATATCAAGATCAAAAAGCGACAATTCTGCGGCTCCCAAAGAACAATTGAAACTGTCCCCAAAGAAAAGAAGTCAGTCTCTAAACCTCATTAGAAATATGGACCTACTTCGTTTGGATGCTATTTTAGACAATTTGAGAATGATTGGAGGCACTTTAAAAATATTCTTCAAAGATTCTGAGAGATGTTGAATAGTGGAACACTTTATCTCTGGGTTAAGAGATAGAAATTTGACTCTGGACTGTCCAGTATGGATTCCAAGACACAGGATTATTGAAGACATTGACGTCGGTGACTCAGAAATCACGAATTCAGGAAGGTGCTTGAAATATAGTAAGGAAATACAGTAGGAAATAAAGTTGAAAGTAATGAAATAAATAAGTAGTCCTTTTAGATAATGTAATAAAGGAGTATGAAGATGTAACCGATGAGCATAAACTTTGATAAGGCAAAGGATACATTGGCATTTGGAAAACTGTTTAGGTCCAATCGGACTAGTTCATGCATACTTTTCGACATAACAAAAGAATAAAAATTGTATTAAGAATTGAGAACCTCATCGGGCACAATGATCGCGGACGACATAATTGGTTGCTTCAGTGGACAATCCTAATATTCTAAACATCGGAAACATCGGTGAATTTTATACCATCATTAAACGTAACACTGAATATTCTAGGATGATTTACAATGATCCCCAGAAGAATTACTAAATTGAGTCCTACGTTTCCCAACAAAGAAAGTCTTTACATAGTGCCACCCAGAACGAAAGACAGGAAAAGGACCCGTCCACAAGCCTTAAAACGTTTCAAAGAATTTTTGTTAGTTGCTAAAGTTCTACTGAGCTCAATACTAGGTGCAGACAGGATGACCCCTCAACAAAAACATTCCCAAAAATTGCTGAAGATCTTTACTTGCTAGCAGAGACATCAGGAATACTACCACGACCTTTCTATCTTAACAGTACCATCAATTGGTGAACAATAGAGAGTGCCCACTCTTTTTAAAAGATGATGCGACTACTGAGCATACATTATGCCATAAATAAAAGTTCAGTAGCGTCGTAGTGCAGCTGTCCGTACCTTCGCCTGTACCCATTGGAGCAAGCCATTTCTGATTTATTAGATGCCAATGCCTATTCTTTGGATTCCTTGTGTTCCCGTTACGGGAATTCGTATACAATTTAACACAGACGTGGTTGCGCACCCATGCAACTCATGCCCAAATGGGGGAGACAGTAAAAGTACAGCAGCTTAGTGGAACTCGGCGCAGCTCTGTTCAATTACCGCAAAACTGCCCAATCATTAGCACCTGTGTGCGCGAATGCTGCTGCTGCTGCTGCTGCCGTTAGAACTGCAATTGCTTGGCTGTCAATTGTTGAACGGATTCTGAGCAGGCAACAATAAAATGGAAACGCCAACAGCATTTTCAGCCAAAAGCCATTTCAATTCATGTACCAGAGCGTCGTCATTATGCCATGAAGGTGTAAAAATTAGTTAATTTGCAGCAGCAGCAGAAGCAGCAGCAACTACAACTGCAACAATCTGCCCAACATGCTGGCAACTAAGTTGTCCGGAAAATCACTCCTAACAGCACTTGGACTCAATAAAAAAATTGCGCTTCATTATAAAAGTACATAATAAAAATTACACAAATTGCAAGAGAAATTGCTGAGCGTCCTCGAAGAACGGGGCAAACCGAGCGTTGGAAGTGCAGCGTGAGAGTTAGCAAGCGGCAAAACGGTGTTTGTGTGAAATTTATCTAATGATGCATGCCAAATTCCGCGTCAGCAACCATCCACGCAATAATCGGTCAATAAATCCAGGCACGCGGAAAGGAATTTGCAAGCCACATACGCGAATTCCAAAAATGACGGTTCCCATTGAGCAAATCAGTCAGTCAAGCGGTGTGCTAAACAGGTCAGTCAATCACTCAATCAATCATTAACTCAGTCAATTAGTGAGTCAGTGAATTCGTCAGACAATCAGCCAGTTAATGACTCAGTCAATGTGTCACTAAATCAGCCCGGCAATAATTTTGTTGCCTATTTAGTCAATCAGTTCAGCCAATTCGTCAGCGAATTAGTCCATCAATTAGTAAAGACGTCAGTCAGTCAACCAAGCAGTCAATTATTTTTCATTTAATCATTAAATTAATTCATCAGCCAATCAGTCCGTGAACCGTTTAGTCAATCAGTCAGTTAATCAGCCAGTTAATCAGTTAATAAATTATCGGTTCTGCCAATATCATAGTTTCCATTGGGCAAATCAGTGGGTCAATCAGTCAGTCATCATTTTTCACACAATCAATTAGTCAATTATCGGTGCTGTCAAATATCATAGTTGCCTTTGAGCAAATCAATCAGTCAATCGGTAAGGCAGTCGCTTAGTCAATCATTTAACTAGTTAAATAGCTAGTCCCTAATCCCTATTAAACAGTTAGTATTAGTTTACTCACTCAATCATCAGTTTACTCACTCAATCAGTCAGTAAGTCCATCAGCTAATGATGCAGTCAATCAACCATGCAGTCACTCAATCGGCCAGTCAAGCATTCAGTCAACCAACTATTGGTGCTGTCAAACATCAGTTTCCCATGAGCAAATTAGTCAGTCAATCAGTGGATCAATCGCTCGTCCAATCATTTAGTCAATCAGTTGTTCAATCAGTCAGTGAACTCCTACCAGTCAGTTAGTAAAATATTTAGTCACTATCAGTTAGTAAGTACATTAGCTAATGATGCAGTCAATCAATCCATCAATGGGTAAGGAAATCATTGCGCCAGTCACTGACTCTATCAATAAGTCAATTTGTGAATCAATGAGTGAAAAAATCAGTCAGACAACTCAGTCGGTGAGTCAAACAGTTAGTCCGTCAGTCAGAGAATCATTTAGTCACTCAATCAATTTGTCAATCCTCTGCGATGATGCAACCAAAGTTTCCTTTGAGCATATCAGTCAATCAATAGGTGAGTCAATCGCTTAGTCAATCATTTAACCAGTCAAAGAGCTAGTCAATCGGTCTATGAATTCCTATTAGTCAGTTAATCAATAGTTTACTCCCTCAATCTGTCAATAGTTTACTCCCTCAATCAGTCAGTTGATCAGCTAATGATGCAGTCAATCAACCATGTAGTCAATCAACCAGTCGGCCAGTCAGCAGTCAGTCAATTAGCTATCGGTGCTGTCAAACATCAGTCCTCCTTTGAGCAAATTAGTCAGTCAATCGGTGGATCAATCGCTCGTTCAATCATTTAGTCAATCAGTTGGTCAATCAGTTGTTCAATCAGTCAGTGAACTCCTACCAGTCAGTTAGTAAATCATTTAGTCACTTTACCATTTAGTCAGTGCATCAGCTAATGATGCAGTTAATCAATCAATCAACGAGTAAGGAAAGTATTGCGACAGCCACTGACTCAACAAATTAGACAGACAACCATGTAGTCACTTAGTCTATGAGTCAGACAGTCAGTCAATCAGTCAGGGAATTATTTTGTCACTCAATCAATTTGTCAATTCTTTCTAATGTTGAAATCAAAATTCCCTTTGAGCATAGGAGTCAGTCAATAGGTGAGTCAATCGCTTGGTCAATCATTTAACCGTCAAATAGCTAGTCAATCCGTCAATGAATTCCTATTAGTCGGGTAGTCAATAGTTCACTCAATCAGTCAGTCAGTGCATCAGCTAATGATGCAGTCAATCAACCATGTAGTCACTCAATCGGTCAGTAAAGCAGTCAGTCAATCACCTATCGGTACTGTAAAACATCTTAGTTCCCTTCGACCAAATTAGTCGTCAATCGGTGGATCAATCGCTCGGTCAATCATTTAGACAATCAGTTAATCAATCAACCAGTGAATGCCTAACAATCAGTTAGTCAATCATTTAGTCACTTCATCAGTTAGTCATTGCATCAGCTAATAATGCAGTCAATCAATCCAGCAATGAGTAAGGAATTCAGTGTGCCAATCATTAAGCAAGTCAATGAAACAATGAATAATTCAATCTGTGAATCAATAAGTCAGTCAATCATTCAGTGAGCTATTAATTAGTCATTGGGACAATTTTACAAGGCTTTTTCCAAGGTGATCGTAAATTAATAATAAATAAATAAATCAGTCAGTCAATTTTTTGGTCAATCATTTAGACAGCCATTAATTAGTCACTCAATCAGGCAGTCAGTCAAATTTTTGTCAATTATTTTGTCACTGAATCAATCAGTCTATCACTAAAGACATCAGTGTATTAATTATTATTGACAAGACCAGTCAATTAATCTCTCAGTCCATTAATCAATGTCAATCAATTATTCACACAAACAGTCAGTCAATCAGAAAGCAAGTGTATCAGTCCATGAGTCAAACAGAAGGCAAATCAATGAAAGAATCAATGAACCCATCAGCGAATCAATTGGGCAATCAATATTTTAGTCAATCAATAAGTCCTTTAATCAGCCAGCACGTGAGTCACTCTATACGGAATGGTGTGAGTGAATACGCCAGTGAATCAGTCAGTTCACCCACTCCTTGTCCAACTACTCCTTGGCCAATACGAGTATATAAATCTATATAAATATATAGTAGATAATAATTTGGGTTCCAGTCACTTCTCTCGTAATCAGTCTATCTCATCGATAGACCTGATTCCTCGTTAGTAAAACATTGTTATATATTCAAGTGACCCTAAAGGACCCATTACACCGCTTCGTTCACTACAAATGAAAGAATCAATGAACCCATCAGCGAATCAATAAATCAATAAATAATTTAGTCCTTTAACCAGCCGGGGAGATAAGCCCCCCCCTACTCATATCTCTCTGTAAATATGGAGCGTTCTTTTTAAAACTGTACCAGGCCATACGAGTAAATATCGCTTGATTTTCTCTCGTATAGTCCAGAAATTCTAGAATCTCCTCTGAATTCTACTGGCAATTAGACTGCAGCAAATTTTCTCTTTTGTGCGCAGTTGAGTGTGCAACAAAAACCGCAACAACAAAAACTGTAACAAAAACAAGAGCATGCAAATGGAATTTATTCTCGAATACGAGTGGTTTCATTTGTAGGCGTGTACCACTTTCTTAGCACTTTTTCACTTTATTGACTCTGCTCCCCCCAATAATTTTGTTCTTCGATTTTCATTGACTGTTGTTCATTTGCTGCATTGTTTCCCATTCCTGGCTGGCTGTGCCTGCACATTTGCGTCTGCTGCATGTGTGCAGACGGCCAAGGAAACCGTTTGCGACGGAAATCAGTGCATGCAGTTTGCAGCATAACATGACGCAAGTGCAACTCAATTCCTACTCAAGTGTTTGTTCCTCGGAAATTCAGAGCTCTGCGCTGCCTGTGCAAGTGGCAACACTTTTACTGCATTTAAATGCTGCATGCAATCAAAGCTAAACGGTGCAAAACTCTCCTTTGTGGCCACATGCAAAATGACGTTGATGGTGACGGTGATGTTGCTGCTGCTGATGCTGATGAGGATGAAACCGTTGTGGATATTACAGATGAATTTGCATTTGATTTACTGGCGCTGGCACTGGCGCTGGCGCTGATGTTGGTGGTGTACTCTTCCGTTTATTTGTGCTGCTCCAGTTGTTAATTTACTTTTAATGTGCTGCGTGTGGCACAAGTGCAAAATGACACTTTGCATTAGCAGCACGCGTTCTGTCGAGCAAATGACAGTCTCGGCTGTTTAACGCTCGCTGCCACTTTCTGCACTCAACCAACCAACTCCCTTTCCACGGAGAGTAGAGTTGAGTTTTCTTAGAATTTGCTTAGATTTCCGCCAGCGATGATGACCACATGATGGGCACCATAATGATGATTATGACGACGATGATGATGCTGATGATCGTGGTCGTGATGTTGCCTGCTCTGACATCAGTCAATCATAAAATGTATTCGCTTGTATTGTTAATGCGCGTTTTTAATTGATTTAATTGCAGGAATTGCCTAATAAACATTGCGCTCGTATGGAATGTTGCAGCCACATGCAATGAGCAACTACTTCTCCACAACCTTGCCAGCAACTGCAGCAGCCGCAAACATGCCGGAGAAAGTCGATTGTGGTTCTATGTGCATGTGCATGGAATTCTGAAATTATAAAAATTATACTTAATTAATATTTTAATGCAGCAGAGATGGAATGGTGCAGGTGTGTGTATATGTGTGTGTGTGAGTGCACTTGTGAGTGTTTTCTTTCGTGTGTGAGTGAGTTGGGTATCGATTTATGTAACTTTTGGAATGATTCCCTTTCCAGTTCGTCATTTTTCTGTCATTATTATTGATTAGAAAAGTAAGGGACAGTCTTCTAATGAGCTTTGGTTAGATGCTTAGAATGCTGCACAATTTACAGTTGATTCAACAGAATCCTCATCAACCTTAAGAGTCTTAAACCAACTCTTTAGGTAGAAAATAATGTCTTAATTGTTACCATATATTATCAATTTATCCTTGTATGGATAAATGCGGGTTTTAATGACTCTTCTCAATTCCTCAGAACAATAATGACTTTATTCTAACGCCTCCAGTCATCCTAGATATATGTTACATATGGTTCGTTTGCAGACTATTAATCTGTGTTCTTTCGTCTCATCAGCAATGCACTAGAAGGTCCCATCAAATGGTATCTTCTAGTTCTCTGTTTAAATAAATTACCCTCCCAAGGTATTATATAAGATAATACTGTACTCTATATTTCACATAACTTGGATGAAACAAATGACTTTATTACTACTCTGAATACAAATACTTAGGAGCTTTGGCATATAAATTCTTTAAAAATTCGGTCGATTGCGTGGGCACTTAACCCCAATAGCACCACATTTGCCCATCCCTTAGAATACCACATTGGATCAATAATTAATTTCCAATATTTTATACTAACCAAAATACCTTTCGATAGCTCCAACCATGATTTTTTCGTCGGATTCGTGGAGTCAGTTTCGGTAGTTCCAAATATTATTATGGAGTTTTTGTATGGTGTCAGAGTTGGTGTCGGAACATATTTAACTACTTCGACCTTCTAAATACTCTGTACAAATTTAGCATACAAAAAATATGAGAGATACACTATATTTATAATAACACGGTATGCCTTTTAAATAATGAGATTTCCTTCATCATCAAAAATTGTTCCTTTCTCGGTCAATTCCAGTTTAGGGAAGAGAAAATCCTCACATGGTGACAGATCAGTTGCCTTTAACGACTTCTGCACGAGTTGCGTGGACGAGAAGGAGGAAGAGTCCCACACCTGTTGTGCACGTGTCTAGCGCTGTCCAGAAGGAGGTGCACTTTCCTAGGCGACTTCTTTCTGGACTCTTTGGGAGATATCTCAAAAAAAAAGATTAGCTCCATCCACTGCTTCATTAAAAGCTCCAAATGGCTGGACCTTTGAAAGGGATGGGACCTGATGTCTCATGCGGTATCACAAAGGGTCAATGTTGGCCCTTCGAACGGCCGCCTTACCTGCCTACCTACCTACAGATCAGGCGAATGTGGGGGTGATCAATGAAACAACTGGATTTTCAACCAAAAACTCATTAACGGTGATGATCTTGTGAGGCGGTACATTAGTGTGCAACAACAACATCTGCTTGTCTTGCGAGTATTCAGATCGTGCACGTACAGCCCTTGCCCATAATCGTTTCAAAACTTCTAAATAGTATCCTCCGTTGACCGTCTGATCGTCAGCGACGAAATCTTTGTGGATTAAACTCTTCGAAGCATAAAAAGTAATCTACATTGTCTTGATGCTGAACACAATTGTTTGGGTTTCGAATCTCCTTTCGATTTCCATTCCTTACGCTTTGTTTGAGGATCATACCTAAAATACCACATTTCATCACTAGTTACATTCGAATCTAAGAAGTTTTTATTCTATTTGGATCTTTTCCTCATGTCTTTCGAATGTGATAGACGGGCTTCTTTTTGATCTATTTATTCATGTGGAACAGGAACGAGCGAGCATAAACTTTTTGTTTCTTCAAATCATCACGTGGAATATTCTATGTCGTATCTTTGCTTGTATTACACTCTTCAGCCAACCTTCTCAAAGTGAAATTTCCATCCACAGAAATGATTCCAGCACTTTTTCGACTAAATCTCCTTGATTTCGGTCTTGCGGACGCCGAGGTCTTTCATTGGCTTCCAAGTTCTCATGATTACTTTTGAATATTCGATACCACACATAAACTCTTGCTATACTCATACTCTCATCACCCTAACTGGTCCCTCTTTTACTTGAATAACAGATTAATCGCAAATAACAACTCAAATATGACGATGTTGTTCTATTGTATCTATCGCAGTTATCTTAGAGTTCTTCCCGAAACACTCCAGAACAAAATTAATTGACGGGGTAATGGGTACCATTAATCATGACAGCCTTTGCTTTCAAGTGCTCGTACCTTCTCAGGAAGTACTCTTTTGCCGTCAAATTTAGGGATTGAAAGGATCTGTCTTTTAGAGATTATATTGTCCGTTTAACGTTCCTTGTGTGAATAAAATCAGTATTTCAATGACTCTTCTCAATACTTTACTCTACTGCCTCGAGTTATCTTGGAGATATGCTTACTTACTTACTTACTTATGTGGCCTAATCACAGAATCTGTGATGACAACCCACTATCGGATTACAGCCGAACTTAACAGCGCTCCCAAGGCATCTCTGCTTTTCTGGGGTCTTCTCACATCCATTATGCCAAGCGTGGTTAGGTGTTTCCTCGACTTGTTTCTTTCAACTCAGGCATGGTCGTCCTCTACGTCGTCGTCTAGAGGCTTCCCATTCGAACACCTTTTTCGCTGGAGCTTCTTCGTCCATACATACGACATGTCCAAACCAGCCCCGACGTTGTATAGTGATGCGCCTGACTACAACAATATCAGCGTAGAGCTCGTATAGCTCGCGGTTCTGCCGAATACTGATGAAAAAAGATAAATTTGTTGGCCACACTTATTAGGGAATTTTGAGATGCTGTCTAATAGCTGAGACAGTGAGGTAATGGGTCTTGGAAGTTGCTTAGAAGATGCAATTACATGTTTGAGTTGTTTTGCATTGAAAAAGCTCTGTCAGACAATGAAGTTGGTGTTTCCAAATTTATTGAAAGAGCCAAAGAATTGCAAGAATGTACACAGTGCTGTTTGATAAAGATATCGTCCATATTTGGTGCTAAAGGAGCTTGGTTTTCATTGTTGGGCCATAACAATGTGCTTCGGGCGCCGAAATATATAGCATGGGGTGTCCAAAGATCAGCAATTATTGCAATTGTGCACCTTACAAACAACATACCCTAATGGGAACCAACACTGCCGCTGGGAGATCGATTTTCATTAAATGTCCGAATCATGCATTTTTGATAACTCCGAGACTCAGTAAAGAATCAAAATGGACTCCTGTCTATTGCTTTTAGACAACCATATACAAAACTACGTAAGGAGACCAACAAACTCAGTGTCCATGCTAAAATTCACCCTATACGTACATTTATATGTATTGCACTATTGATGTACCACCCACCAGGCTACCTTCGCCTTTGTTCGTTCTTATTAATCCGACCTCTACTTATGGTTTCCCAGTTTGCCGATAAGTCATGCAGCAATTTTTCTAATTTTCTTTCCACCCATCCAGTTGCATACCAAATGAGAGAGTACCAGAGTCCTTTTGTATATGGTCTCATAAGAAATTATGCTAATCGTGTGGTAAATCTATAAAATTAGTTCACGTAACGATTTAAATACAATAGTCCCCAGCATAGATGCCAGGCTCCTGTCCAGTGAAGCAGAGCAATGCAAAAATTGAAATTATTTTATGGGAGTATTAAGGTGGCAGGGTGCAGGCGGCTATGCAGGCATAAATACTTGAATACTCGTGTCTTATTAAGTCATAAAAATTCCGACTTAATTGCTGCTCGACTCCGATTGTAAGTGAATTCATTTGCTCATCGCTCCTTTCTTAGACGACCACAGCAATTAAAAATAATTTTTATCTTCAAAAGAAGTTCGATTTCATTAATTTTTTGGCACTTTAACGATTCAAAGATACGAATAGCTTAGAGCCACGTTGAGCCTGCGTAAGTCAGCGGAGCATAGGCACAATTGCAGCTGCACAGCATCCTCCTCTTCAGTGGAAACTCGTGTCGGCTGCTTGGTCGGTAGCCTTTGAGCTTGTTTAAATGGCAGAACGCACGCGCAATTTTTAGATGCATTTTTTTGTATTCATTTCTCTCTGTTATCGGTGTGTTTGTTTTTTTTATGACTGCCTCTGCTCTGCTATGGGGAAATGTGCGCAAGCGCAGTCGCAGAAGTATTCCTTCCATTCAAATGTTCGCTGGACGACATCGTCATTTTCTGGTGGTCAGCCGCTGGCGAGCGCCATCTGTCATATTATTCATTATTCTAATGGTATCGTGGCTCCCTTACCCTGCTTAGTCTCCTTACCTTACACGCTTACCTTCTGGTATGCGCTTGTGTTGTCTTTCCGAATGGCATTCTTGCAAGTTCCGCACATTTTTCCTCTAATGCTCGGTTAAGTGAAAGGATGGCCTCAGGCTCTGTTGCTGCTGTTGGTGCTGGTGCCGTTTGCTGCTGGTGGAGCATTGTCGGCTGCTGCTGTTGCCAGTCGAAGCTCTCCGCATTTGCTTAATTGGTGTGAAAATGCACACACGACAACACGATATCAATTTAAGTAGAAGAAATTGCCATGTTGCCACGCCGCAATTCACTTCAAAGCAGTTGAAATTATTTAATTTTTTCCACTACTATTTTCTTCATTCCGCAGACATGTGCAATTGCGGCGTGGATTGTGTCATTCTTATGCTGTTTGTCCTTGAAAATTGGACGTACTTGCATAACCCCACCTAATAACTTTACGAAGCGAGACATATTTCATAACGAATTTTGAAATGAGCCGCACACATGAGTGGCTTGCATTGCCCTGCCGCGGTCCGCAGTCGGTTTTATACTCCTGCTGCATGCATCATTTCATTCTGGCGCAGCAGCAGCACCAGTAACAGTCGCTGCTGCAGCATCAGCTTCATTAGTGGCAGGCGTCGCTGTCGCTGCCGGTGCCGGTGCATATTGCATGCAACAAAGATTTTTAGTGCTAATTAGAAAATAAGTTTTGTTCATTGCTCATTGTGGTCGTCAGGCCTCTGTGTGACTGCAGGAATGCTTCCCGCAGGAGCACTCACACTCGTCTGCACATTTGCCACATGTCTTGCCACATATTAAGGCACCGAAAAATTACCGCCATCTCTGAGCTCAGTGTGCTAGTACTGAGTCAGTGAATTGCTGCTGTTTGTTGCTCCTTCAGCGCCTCTTCTATCCAAGCGACGAGGTCGGACGAAATTGTTCTGTTTAAGTGTAGACAAATTGAAAATTAATTGGTTTTTCGTTAATAAGCAGTCATGCATATTAATACCATCCTTCGCGGCTCTTTTGGAACATCAGCTCAGGTACTTTACATATAAATGGGTAGGAATGATGGGTCCTTTACAAAGATTTCGTCCGCTTCGGCATGACTGACAGCAAATGATGTTGTGAGACTCCTCATATTAACAGACTCACCAGCAAATTATGGTGAAGTTGGGTAGTGAAATGCAATGAAGGTAGTTTTCAGTCGACTCTGCTTCATGGAACTTTTAAAAATTGTTCTCTGTAGGCATTGAGCGACTACTGTAGAAGCTACAAGGATTAAGAACATTGCCAAATTATGTTCTTTAATCACTGGGAAGCACTTAAAGAAACACACTTTTTTAGTTTAGGGGGCTACCCTGAAGGTTATCCTTAAAATCTCCGATTCAATGTTGTATTTAAACTAGATTTGAGAGGCTTTATCGGGTGATTTGCTACTAAACAAGAGGAAGGGTTACCTTGAAAAAGTTATTTTATGCCTTGGTGTCACTTAAAATGGGTGTTCCATAAAGTGAATCTGTGTTTCACATTCAATCAATACATACCAGCAAATGTTTTATTTTTTTGCACGAGGTTACATTCCAAAGAGCCTCACGAATCTAAGATTAATTATATTATCTGTCTCCTTGCCTCTCCTTTATTTCTATTTAAATAAGTCCCGCTTTAATATTGCTTATAGCACACTTTTATTTTTGTTCCACAACCACTCCATAAGTCAATGACACTTAGCAATAACTTTCAGTGTGACTCTCACTTTAAGATAAATCCATCATTCTTTCATTAAATTCGTTATTATTAACAAAGCAACCACAGTACTCTTAGATACAAAAGCAATTAAAATCTGCACTTTAATTATAACTCAAGTATAGAGAATTCCGCTTTAACTGGTTTAATCTCACGACAGTTAATCTGCGCGCATATCGAATCAGTGTTAATGCTAACTAATAATTTATATAGATATGCTTAATGGATTACCAGTATTACATATTCCTCCGATCATATGCAGTGCCGAACTGGGCATACTTGCTGCCAGTAACGGATTTGCTAATGCTGCTGCTGGTGTACGAGATTCAAGCAGGGATTCAGCCGGCAACGAGTTTGCTGGCAATTCTGTCATTCTCCTTGATTTCAGAAAGACTATTCTCAACTTGAATCATTCCAAGTGCTGTTAGTGATCAGTCTATGGCACCTTTGTGCGGTTTTTGTCAATAATTTTAAGTGTCAGACAGTCAGGATTATCCGCATGTTAATCGGGATATTAATATTTCAATTCAATCAGAGTTTCATAGCAATTAAATTCATTATCTTATTATTATTATCTTATTTATTTCCCTATGCTCAATTTTTACCAACTTTAAATGATTTGCTTAGTTTGCCTGTGATTTTAATTAGATTTCTTTCTATTATCTCTTACTGCAATAATTTTTTCTTTTGCGTGCCTAAAAGTATGCTACACTTTTTTTCGAAAGAAACTCAATGATCAAATTTTAAGCATTTTTACAGAACTTTGGTGCCATTTCATGCAGTTCCGAAGGGAACTGGATGGAATCAAATTATTTTTGGCCGAATTTTTGGTTCGAATCCTACCCAAAGCATGGTCTCAAAATGTTTCCTTCGATATGTTTTTGTTGAAATCTCTCGCTAGTAGCCAATACTCCAAACCATTGCTGACCTAATTAATGTAAAAAGATATAAATAATATAAGGTAAATATAAAATTTTAAAGTCCCAATATTCCTTTTAACCTTTTAACTTTAATTTCTATTAAAACTGGTGCTCTTGTTAAAGCTTTTCGTATCATAAGGGGCGTAGTAAGTTACATACCCGAAGCTAAGCACCCTTCATTCCAGCCATCATTAGCGGATATAAAAAATGTATACGATGATATATTTAACATATTACTAAATATCACTTGAGGCCATCGATTTGTTTTCCTATTTCATTATGTATGATATGTCATTGTAATCCTTTCCTTTCTAAGTACAACATGATACAACTTTATCCAATGATTTTGATGACCAGCCAGCTCATTGCCATAAGTCTTTTTGCTGTAAGTCATACTGAGTGCCTTTACTTATTCCATATATTGATGAACTATATCTCCAATTTCCTCTATCGCCACTGATATACAATTGTGTCAAGCTCTGGTCTTTCAGTATTGATTTGCTTCAAATATACATATAAGAGAGCATTTTTGTATTCCTTGTATTTAAAAATAACATCAAATCAAACGTGTAAGAGAACATGTTTCGGGAACTATTTAAACATAATATCAAATATCTTATCCATGTAAAGTCTATCATAGTCCCATCAAAAATCTCTTAAACCTTCTCGATACTTTTCGATACCATAGCGATTCTGCCTTTATCTGGGACAATATAAATTATGTTTGCACAGATATATTCTGTTTTTATCCATCGCCACCACAGAATTTTGTGTGGGAAACCAACTGGGAATTTTTCCACCAAAGGGAAATGAGAGTGCAGATCTTTATCCTGATTTTAGTTTCATTGGTATACTTTCAGTATGGAACTATCAAGGCATTTCAAACATTCTATATCGTCCTCTGAGTACCTCAGGATAGACTGTTAAATTGCATTTTCCTGGCACATTCTATAAAAATGTGGCAAATTCCTTGAACTGCCATTAGGATAATTTAATCAAACTGAAAGCTAAGTTCTTATACAAACTCAACTTGGTGTAATTGGATTGACTTTATCTGTAACTATTCCTAATACTGAATCCATTAAAGTCATTGTCCTTGCTTCGTGATATAATGGACACTACAAAAGGTCTCTTGTAGACTTTGTACAATTCTGTACTTCATTTCAGAGCTTCATAAAAACCGATTACTTGACAGGTAAGAAGAAGGTTCCTAAGTTAAGAAAAATTTGTTACTCATGCCCATTATGATTTGAGGTTTTTTGTCGGTTCATATATAGCACTCAGATAACAAAACATCCATTTTACTATATTTGACGTACCATTTTTATTTTTCCTTGAATCCACCTGATTGTTGAACAGTCCTAAATAGATCCCTAAGTAGGCAAAGTTTGAGCAACTTAGGATTTCAGTGATAAATACCTCGAAAGTGATTCTAGCGAAATCCGAGCACACGCACGCAAAAGTGGTCTACCATCTCATCTGCATCTTCACAAGCCTGGCAAAGTGCAGAGACTGCAATGCCTATTCTTTACATATGCTTAAAATAACCCGCCATCAGTCCTACCAGAAGCCTGGAGTCTCTTCTGCCAAGTAACTGCAGAATCTTGGACGTTCTATCTGAAATAATAGGCAGCATAGCATTTGAACATCTGCTGCCTCTTACAGCCCCCCCCCCCCCAATGTCGATTCTGTGCACAGGCAACCCAATCACTAATAGTGGCCCTAATGTTAGCGAAAGGTGTGGGGAGAACAGGTTCCAGGTCAGTAAAACTGGTCTCACTTACTTTATACGCAAGTTTGTCCGCGACTTCATTCCGCATATTGCCCATGTGTCCTGGAGTCCATGTTAGCCATTATGTCTTTCAACATAATTTAATCAGGATATGCCTAACAGCACCACCTTGGAAGTGACACGGGGGCTGAACAAGGCCATCAGCCACTGCCACTGCCTGACTGCCACTGCAGACACAAACACTGGGGCAACGCCATCTGCTTTCCCCCACGTAGTCCATCCCTTAAGATAGCTTAAAGTTCCGCCTGAAAGACAGAAGCATGACGATCAGGGATACAGTGGACACCTTTGAGTTCCACAAAAACCCCAGAATCCAATATAATATCTGTTCTGGAGCCATCAGTGAAAGTGTGACTGTACTGCCTACCGGGCTCAGTCCTACGATCACACCATTCGTGAGCCACTGGAATTATGCAGTACCGCCTTTCACTTATAGTATATGTGGGCATTGAACCAATAGGCATAGAAAGGGTAGCAATGTTCATGTCAGTGAAAACAATATCTTCAAGATTCCAACGCGCCACCACCCTTTCTCTATTGTGCTTTAACCTACATTTGGCTTTTAGGGTCTCTCCCTCCATAAAAACATCTGGGGCGGGAAGATTCGGCAGTGCTTCAAAAGCAGGGCCCAGAAGTGTACGGAAAGGCTCCAATACAACAAATAGCCACAGTTCTCTGTAGTCTACTTTGGGGAGATTTCACCCCCTTGAGAAATAATCTTTTCCCCCCCAGATGCGTGGGTTAGTTATTTGGGACCGATCATTACCTTATAAATCCAAAGACTTTCGAAGGAGTCAGATTCCACGTCCTGCTAAAAATGCCAAAAAGCTGACAGTGCTTTCGCTACCTTGAGTTCGACGTGTGATTTCCGGAGAAGCTTACTGTCAGGGACCACACCAACATATTTTACCTCCCTGGATAACTGAATAGAGGCCCTCAGCTCAGCCACAGTTCTCTGTAGTCTAGATTTTACCCCCTTGAGACATAATATTTTACCCCAGACCATAGATGCGTAGGATATTATGGGCCGCTCATTGCCTTATAAAACCATTATCTGAAAGATTTTTTTAACAACTAAAAGAATGATTCGATTACATGCTTTGCAGTTTCAAAGTAAACTTTAAAGTAAAGGCTTTAGAAGGTTTATCTGAGAAGTGGTATTCACTTTATCCCTATTACTAAAGGAATGATTCTATTACATTATTTCGCAGCAGGTCGGTTAGAGAAGTTATTTTTATTTTCTCTAGGAATAATCTTGGGATGATGACAGGCCTACTCACAGGATACTCTAAACTGAACTCATACATGGTGGGGATGGGAGTCACCTTGGAAGACTCCTGCAGATTCTGTATGGATGAAGAGGAGATATCTTTGCGTGTGCTGATACAATGTTCGGCTCTCATTCACACCCGCAGGAAATACTTGGGATTCTTCCAAGGCTCTGCCAGTGATGTCAAACCTCTGGAGCCAAAGCTTGTCATCGCGTTAATCCAGAGGATACTACTCAAAGATGCACTTTGAACCTCTGATGGGGGCACAAAAGATCGAAAGGTCGCGGTGCTTATATCCTCTACACACAATAATAATACCTCCTCTTAAATGGAAAGATTCTTTTAATGAAAGCCACTTTTCTTGCTATGATTTCGTTGATATTTGTTATACTCGTAGCTGAATATTCCCTTTCTTATTCAGTCATTTCCTTTCTTTGTTTCTCAGTCTACTTAAATATACGTTCGTTTTAAAATGTCCGCAAATGACTTCATAGAGGAATGTCATAACAATATTTTACCCGCCTAATCTTCATCAGAATGTCACACTGGGTTCCGCAATTACAGCCCTCAGTCGCCCGGGGCAACTATATGTAATGAATTGTTCAGTGCACTCTCTGGCTGCAGTGCGGTGAACATTAAACAGAGTACGAGTGCTCATTTGTGGACCATGTTCGTCCATTTGCGTGCCATTTTCCTATTAACAGCGCAACGGAGGAAAATACTCATACTTTTTCCCATCTGTTTTCCGCCAATGCTGCTGTGCGGAAGTTGTTGCAAAAAATATACGAAAAAAAGAGAGAATAAATGCAGTTCACTTTTGTTTGTTTGCTTTCCGCTGATAAAAGTGGAAGCGCGGCAACTGCAGTTGCAGCTGGTAATTGCCGCCCTTTTCATGCCGTTTCAATTAGATTAGACTGTGCAGCAGCATTTTCCACATTTGCCGCGGGCACACACACACACACACACACACCTTTCAATTCTTATCTCGAGTCAGCGCAATGACTCCACCTAAAATGCTTAATTTTCATTTCACCGCTGCGTTGCTTTTCCGCTGAAAATCCATAAAAGTGCAATTGGCATGACAGTTCGCGGAAACAGTGCTGGAAATTTTGCTCATTTAAAATTTAAATTGTTATGGTATTTGGATCGCTCAGCGACGTGTCGGAAGCATAAGCAGCGGATGATGTCATTGGAGTGTTTCAATTAAAAGTGAAGCGGTAAATCCCGCCTGCGACAATTGCATCATTTGTGCATTTGGAGATTTTTTCCATTTGCCGAATTGGGTTTTTTTCTTCCTTTTTTAGGTTTTTTGCGTTACAACTTATCCAAGATTTTCCTTTTAGCGGTGTTTATCTGAGTTGGTGCACTTATCAGCGCGCCTGCTGCCGCTGCTGCTGCTGCCCAACAACGCCTTCGTGCGATAAAACGTGACTGCGAATTGATAATCAGGGCCTTTGAAATTTGCTGCTTGTTTGCAGCCGGCTGTGTTCAACATTCGCGGCGGCCACGAACTCTGAAAGCAGCCATTCTTAAGGACTGCCCGAGACGTTTCCTTAATTGTAGTTTTATTGTTGCGGCTGCTGTTTCTGTGTCTGTTTCTGATTATGCTGCCGATGCTGATGCTGCTGCTGCTGCTGCCGTGGCAGTGTTCTTGTTCGTACTTAACTTAGTTGCCTGCTAAGTGAGTGTTGTGGGTGGCGCATTAGCTTTGATCTTTTACCAGTGGCGTGTTCGATAACGCGAAATTAATCAGAAATTCAATTAAAATTCAATTGGCGTGCACTGAGCGTGAATGTTTCTTAGGAGCATTCCAATGCGCCAGTAATTGCATTTAATGTTGGCAATTAGAATTAGTTTTTCTTCGGGGCAGCGGTGTAGAAAAACAAAAGAAAAGTAATCTAAACAGCTTGAAGGGTATATGATCCTTTTTAGTGGAGGTAAAAGTGTACTCTATTTGGGGTCACCACAATGGCACTGGCATCATTTCCACTTTTGATTTAATAGCTACAATGAAGAAGTAACGATGATGATTCTTGAAGATCTGAACATATTTAAAATGGATTTATTTGTTGCCTTTCACGCTTAGGAAGGTGGCAGGCAGCAAGCTATAAAATTTTTCTCTCCAATATTAGGTGGGGTCCCAGAAAATTCAAGCCCAACTGACTAATATTATGGGGGGAAACACCATTTAAACTATCACATGAGTATCTTGAGAAACACTTCTGTATGGAGCTGCATTTGAACAGAAGAACCAACAGAACAGTATATTGCTAAGGTATTCGTTTCTCGAAAAGTAGTCTACAAATACTTGAATAGGTATTTGAGTCAGTTGAGGAACTCTGTTACATCACAGTAGATCCTTCTAAATAACCTACATCTATGAGAAAACTATATAAGACTAAATAGCGACCAATTCGCTTTTACAGTGGTCAATGAACGCCCAACAATCAAAGTCAGTAGTGGCTTAAATAGCTCGTTAGGTGGTTAGGTTAGCTTAGGTTATCGTGTTAGCCGGTCTATAGATCAACTCACTCAGACCACATTTGTGATACCACCCCGTAACAACACACCTCTGATTTACTCGTCAAACCATTTTCAGTCCTAATAAAGCTCATGATTTGTTTGACCTTCGCGCCAGACACTTCTGTAAGATAATTAAAGATCCGATATACCCCAAAAGAGCCCGGTATGCTTCTAGCCAGAGCAGCAAACCTACAGAAGAGATGTTCCACAGTCTCCTCCTCCTCCTCATCCCCAGAGGTTTGCAGTATTCATGAGAGAATACTCCCAGCCTGAGAGCATGCCTGCCGTATAGCCAATGACCAGTTATACAAGCTATGACGTTAGAGATATCTTCTTTCGATGTTTTACTATCAAGTTTCATAAGCTTAGTCGTTAAGCAAGTGCCTTGGTCTGCCTAAGACAGGGCAAGCAAGTCTCTAGGTTTCCTCCTATTAAGCTCCGGCCACATCAGCCTAGTCATTAAGCAAGTGCCCTCGTGTGCCCAAGACCCATTGGCTTCACGCACGACACTATCCTTCAGCATCACTTTACAGGTGGCAATTGGTATTTCAACCTCGCATCTGTCCGTGCATAAAGGATGGTTGGTGCCCCGTCTGGCCAGCTCATCAGCCCTATAGTTCCCCTCAATATCCCTATGTTCCGGTACCCATATTAGGCGTACCCTGAAAACGGTACTGATATCATTTGGGGCTGCCTGGCAGTCTTGAGCAGCCTTTTATATCAGTGCCACCGAGTTCATTGACTTGATGGCCGCCTGGCTATCCGAGTAGATATTTATAATGGACTTTGTTACGGCGTGTCTACTTGAATAGATAGCTACCTCCTTTATGGCTAGGACCTCTGTTTGATAAACACTGCAGTGGTCGGCAAGAGGGAACGAAAGCTCTGGTCTCAGTTCTTTTGAGAAAACTCCTAAGCCGACTCTATCGTCAAGTTTGGATCCATCGGTGTAGAAATCCAGTTCCCCCCTTCTCCTTGGCATGAGTGTTTGCCACTCTCTTCTAGACGGAATATGTGTCTGGAAGTACCTCTGAAAGTTGAGATTAGATATAGAGTGGTCAATAAAACTACTCCAGGTATGCACGACAGTCGAGTGATCAATCTGCCGATCATGTCATAATGCCGTACATTTCAGCCTTAGGGCTGATGCGGCGTTCACTTGCTTCCCTACCAGATCTAATGTAGGTAGGTTGAGTATCACTTCTAATGCTTTAGTTGCGATGGTCCTTAAAGCACCAGAATTGCACAGAAAAGCCGTTCTTTGGACCTTGCTCAGAAGCTTTGTCAGGTGCTTAGCATATAATATAATAGAATAGAATAGAAGAGAGATTGGCTAGAGGACCCCCGAAGAAAGAGTAATTAGGTATTGATGTCCATTGTACTATAAGTCTTGACTGCCCATCCTTTACTCTCCAAATCTATCCTTTAATATTTGATACACGACTAATAAGTCTGTCTTGAAACAAGAGTAACTCCAAAAGCATTTCTCGGCTTCACTGTATAAGCTGAATAAGCAACAACAAGTGCATGGCTTGCGCGTTCCCCCACTGTCTGATCTGCAGACGTGAACATTCACTTTCGTGCCTTTTCAGGACATCGTCGTTGAATTTTTTAATTACATATTTCCGCAATTTCAATCATGCAACAAGAAACAGAAAATTACTGCATGTCGCATTAAGTAATTACTTTGGTCAACATCAGTTCACACCCCACTACGAGTACTCGGTCTCCACGGCATGGCCAATTATTGTATCACTCCACTCGTTCCTGCTACCGTGCTGGCACGAACCGATCTGCTGGCGCAGCTTCCTGAGCTGCTTTCGTTAGCAGCTTTCAGTGGCTTACGCGAGTGTTTAGCATATTGCCTCCGCAGTGTAACGGTACAAAGAGTGCATGACATGTTAGTGCATTTATCTGGCGGCTGCATAAGGAGGTGCATTTATTGCAAGTGTCTGTCTCGGCCGCCGCTAAATAAACAATTCATCTTTTGTCAGTGCTCGCGCGTTGCAGCATTCATTAGCATCTGTTTCCATATATTTCGCCTGCCTGCCTGAACCTGCCTGGCGTTGGCTCGCCTGCTTTGCATTTTGTATGAAGTTGTTGCACACAGAAGTCGCGCTTGACTTTATTATCATAATGCACAGAGCTGGCATGATGCCATTCAAGGATGTTGCAGCAGCTGTTGATGCATCTTGTTTGATTTTGACAAGACAACTGTTAGTGTTGCTGCGACTATTCTTGTGGCTGCGATTGTGATTGTGCCTGCTCCTCTGCTGTGCTTTTGTACTGCAAATATTCGTATAATACCTTCTAAGCTAAGTTATCTGATCTGCCGGCCTTCTGTGGCAGCCAAGTGCAGTTAGATCTGCTTACCTGCCATAATTCCACTTCATTTTAGCGCTTATCGCTCTCGCCTCTTACTCGGCTAGTTCCCTGGCTGGCTACTTCGCTGCTCGCCTGCTTAGCTGCCTGATTGATGCAACTGTAGCTGCCCACGAGAAGTGAGCATGTCTTTTGCATAATTATGAAAAATGGTCTGCCGCTTTTGATACTCGTATTGTGTCAATTTTTCCTATGCCCGTCCATAGTTTCGTAGCCCCCTCAATTGGAAGTGTGGACATGTTTATTTACTTGCTTAGACCTCATTAGCCTGGGAGCACTTCTCGAACTCTCTAGGGACAGTGCGGTTGATGGACGAGCCAGTGGCGATTGGGGAACACATTAGCAACGCAGGCCACTCACAGTCGTGCTCTGGCGTATACCCAAGTATCCTGGCCAAGTGATAATGACTTATTTAGCTTCCTTAATTTAATTTAAGTCAAGCCACAAAACGCCTTTTAATGGCTGCTTCTGGACTTAATTGAATATTAACGTGCGTTTGATTAATGTGCTGCGGCCGCTGTGCCGTTGCTGCTAACTGTAAAATATGTGCTGTTATTCCTGATTTTAGATACTTTCCGCTCAATTCATAAATTTCGCTTCTGACGTGTATCAATTTTTTATTACCACGCGCATAATCAATTACCTTGGACGAACACTGTGATAAATGGCTGGACATGGCGTTTGTCAGCCAACTGATTATGCTTAAATGATGTGGCATTAAGCAGAATTTATTATCATTCCTATTAAATAAGTTTGGACATTTATATAGTTCCCAGCCAATAGCTTCCGGGCTTGGACAAGAACACTGCTGCGTAAATAGAGCCCTATTCATTGTGTGACATCTTTGACAAAGTAGTTTGTTTGTCTATTTGCAGTGCTGAATCCATGACAGATAAAAACTGGCTCAATGTGAATGCGGCATTACAATGTAGTTGGCGGTTGTCAGAGTTGATCGCAGGTTACTTTTCTCGGATGCATTGCGTCAGCGACGGTAAGGGACTTTTAATTAGAATATTGTTGCATGCTTCTCAGTGGATTGCCGCTTTCATGCGCAGCACTTACTTCAAGCTTGGTTTAATGTGTCGTGCAAAATCTCTTGCACACAGGAATGCGTGGCAAGTGCTTATTATATGCGTTAATCACAGGAAATCTGGCGGCGCATATCATCATCATCTGCAGCAGCCGCAAAAGCAGTGCTAATTTTATGGTGCATCATTATAATTAGAAGCAGCTTAACCTGACATCAAAGAGCTCCATCTTTGAGTCACTGGAGAATTAGATTCAACGAGACATTTAGAGATGTAAGACAGAATGAGACACTCTCTGATTTACGGCAGAGTTACATTCAACGAGACATTTAGAGATGTGAGAGACTATGAGACTCAAAGCCTTTTATTTCGTAAATAATATGAGAATTCTCTGAAGGCGAGACTTTTGGAGAGACATTTTAGAGATGTGAGAGACTATGATACACCTTCTGAGTTACGGTATAGTCAGATTCAGCGAGACATTTAGAGATGTGAGAAATTATGAGACTTAAAGGCTTTTCTTTCGTAAGTAATATGAGAATTCTCTGAAGGCGAGACTTTTGGAGAGACATTTACAGATGTAAGAGACTATGATACACTCTCTGAGATACGGCAGAAATGGATTCAGCGAGACATTTAGAGATGTGAGAAATTATGAGACTTAAAGGCTTTTCTTTCGTAAGTAATATGAGAATTCTCTGAAGGCGAGACTTTTGGAGAGACATTTACAGATGTAAGAGACTATGATACACTCTCTGAGATACGGCAGAATTGGATTCAGCGAGACATTTAGAGATGTGAGAATCTATGAGACTAAAAGGCTTTTCTTTCGTAAGTAATATGAGAATTCTCTGAAGGCGAGACTTTTGGAGAGACATTTACAGATGTAAGAGACTATGATACACTCTCTGAGATACGGCAGAATTGGATTCAGCGAGACATTTAGAGATCTGAGAAACCATGAGACTTAAAGGCTTTTATTTCGTACGTAATATGAGAATTCTCTGGAGAGACATTTAGAAGGTATGTTTTGGGAGCCTACAAGAGACAATTGAAAGATGCTGAGATATGCTGGAAGACTCAATAATTTTATGGAGGGTTTGCTCTCCGCTTAAATATGTGCGCATATCTGACCTCCTGTAAAACTCACCCCATCGGCCCTTGGTGATTTAGAAGAAAATAGAAAGCTGACATCCCGAAAGGAAAAAATAATGTTGCATTGCTCCTATATGGATGGCACTATAATCTATTTCCTTCATTAGCATGGCCCAACCACAAATGACTACTTATGACGCTGTACAATTGAAGGAATCCAAAGATGAGTGTGCATGGGAGCCGCAGGGGCCATCCATTCTTGTCCATCGTTATGGATGCTCTTATACACCTCCTTCCGATCGTTCTCTTCATTGAACAAACAGTGTGCAGTGAACCCTCTAAGGTTAAGGGACGCTGAACGGAAAAACAATGGTCATGGATGTCTACTCATGTCGAAGGGACGACAAACCATTCGTAAAACCGACTACATCGTAACAACTATAGCGCTCATACCGAAAGGAATTGAGTAATATGGTACGATACTTAACAACTACAGCGTCACAGTGATTCCGAAATGGACTGTGGGGTTGGAGCAGGGAGTTTAACGAAATGCAGGTTCAGCAAAACGTGATGACCGAACTACAATTGGAAGAAAACACAACAACTGATCAAGACTAGGGCCAAAGCAAAGTCAGAGAAAAGAAGGCCGGAGAAGTCAAGAGGATAAAAGTGATGCGACAAGAGATGTGAGTGATGCGGGTGGCGATGCCAATTAACAAACAGGAATGGCTGGAGGATGAAAAAGATATCCAGGCAGTGTTAAAGGGTTTCCATGATTCACCTCTAGGTGGACACCAGGGATTCTGGAAAACCCATGACAGAATTAGGCCAGTATTCGGATGGGAAGGTATGCTCGGAGACATCAAAAAGTATGTAAAGAGTTGCCCAATATGTCAGGCCAACAAGAGTTCGAGGCTAACGAAAATGCCCAAGTAATAAAATAAAATACTCAAATACGGCCGTCACAACCGGCTTCTGGCCTATCCTAGTAGCCAGAATGGATGTCCCGTACAACATATGTATCTGCAGAAGCTGCAAATGGCCAAGAGGAAAAAGAACTATAACCTACTTCATCTATAAATTCCCAGCCCTATGGAGGGCAAAAATTAATACACTGGGCAAACCAGCCTTTGATAGCCTTCATAGGCCAGACTGCAAATCTTGAACTATAGAATTCAAATGTGAGGTACTTTTAGGGAGACTAGTGTGGAAATCTTCAATACTCTATGCTTTCAAGGCCACATAGTTCGGACCACAAAAACTGCCTGTCCTTCTGTGGTGGCAGTGACGAGTGATCAAATGTTGAGCTCAGTTTTCTCATGTTTACACTATATTCCCTTTCAAATGCTTCAAAAAATTTATTATTATTATTATTATTATTATTATTAAACAGTTTATTACATAATACAATTATAAAATAAACTTAAAACTAAGGCACTAACGACTAGGGTTTTCGGCCTGATTGTAATTCGACTGTGTATGTTTTTGTTTGAGATTTAGCTAGATTAGGAGTTATGGTATTTAAGAATATACATAAGGTTGGATATGTTTTCTGTTGTGTTTTCTCGGAGAATTTTGACTATTGGAATATTTGTGTTATTAACTAAATGGGTACATTCGAAGACTAGGTGTGAGATTGTTAGGAGTGTACTGTTGCATAGTGGGCATAGGGGTGGTAGTTGGTGTTCTATTAGATGTTTGTGTGTTAAGAGCGTGTGTCCCGTGCGAATTCTGATGTATTTATGGATGTGAATTTTCTGACATCTTCTGGGATAGATCGGGACCTTACCCTCGACGTTTATTTATTTCTAGTAGTGGGAGTAGTTGTTCCAATTTTCTTGACATTGGTTTAGGTAATACTTTTTGATCTGACGTTGTAGGTCCTTTTTGTGACGTAGAGCATTGACGGCATGTTTTGCTTCAGTGTCAGCAATTTCGTTTCCCTGAATTCCACATAATTTTGATTTTGTTGGGATATTGTATTAGAATGTCTCGTATTTTGCAAATTGTTTCGTTTGAATCGCTTTTACACTTGATTGGGAGTCGGTACAGATGATGTGTTTTCCCTTTATATTTCTGCAGAAATTTGCTGCGAATAAGATCGCTTCTGCTTCTGCAGTGAAAATAGAGCAGTTATCGTTTATTTGAGCGATTCTGACCACAGTAAGTTCGGCGTCGATTACTGCGTAGGCGACTCCATTGGTGGATTTCGACCCATCGGTGAAGTAGAGATTCCACCGCTTCATATGCCATTTTTCTGCGTTTTCATGGAAGTATTTTAAATATGTTTTGTTGTTTGTGGAGATTTTAGGTAGTAACATTAATAACGATATAATGCTATTTTCCCTCAGTGCCCAAGGAGGGTTTCGTGGAAGAAATGAGGTTTGGAGTGAAGGCCGAGTTGGTGAATGAGGATATATATCCTCTCCAAAGCTGATTTCGTTTTATGTCTTGAGGTACGCCTTAGGTTTCGTAGCAACTGTTTTTCCGCAGGCAGTAAAATATTTTTTGCTAGGCTGGCAGTGCATATTGTTATTCTTTGGTCAAAGGTCAGAAGTCCTGCTTCTGTCAGTATATTTGTAATTGGCGTGGATCGAAATGTTCCAGTTGCGTACCTTGCTGCCGCATGGTATTGATTGGACGGATTTTTCTGATGTTAGCTATTGTTGTGTACCCATATAATGGTAATCCGTATTCTATTTTTGATATAATTAGTGATTTAATAATATTTACAGTTGTGTTAGGATGAGTGTTACTATTTGCCGAAGTTAAACATTTTATTAAATTTAGCCTGTTAACAAGAGATTTTTTTAGATAGTCGACATGCACAGACCATTTGTACTTATTATCGAAGATTAAACCTAGTATTTTTAGACTATTTACATTTATTCTATGATGTTAGAATTAATTAAGATATTTGTAGGTGAGCAGATTTTTTTCCTGCAGATATGTAAAATCTTTGTTTTTGTGAAAGATATTTCCCTCCTGTTTTTTCTAACCAATCATTGATTTCGAAGAAAAGGTTGTTTAGTTTTCCTTGTAGGATAGTATCATCTTTATATTTTGCAGTTAGATATAGGTCGTCGGCGTATATACAGTGGTTGAAAAAGGGGTGGCCATTTATAGTTTTTTTAGCTTCTCGAACGCAATCTGGAACAGCACGACAGACAATGGGGATCCTTGTGGAACACCATTCCACAGGGGGTAAGTACCAGAGTGAGCCGAGTGTATAAGTGCTCTAATCTTTCTTTGTGTGAGGAAAAAGCAAATATATTTGATGATCTTCGGACCTATTTTCCATTCTTTCAATTGGTCGATTATCGCATGTATACCAATCCTATCAAAGGCCTTTTCGAAGTCGATGGAGATGATGGATATATGGTTTTTGCTTGTTAGGCTTTTTGCTATTAGATGATCCAGGAAGAGTAGAGCATCCATAGTGCCCTTATTGGGTTTGAAAGCCACTTGTTTGGGATGGATTAATTTGTTTATCTGGAGAAACCAAGAAAGCCTTTTAGCGATAATTTTTTCCAAAAGTTTGCTGGTACAAGAAAGTAATGTATTGGCCGATAGCCTTCCAATTTGTTGCGTGCTTTACCCGGTTTGGGCAGCGGGATAACCATTCCTGTGGCATTATTCCATTTATAAATATGTTGTTGTAGATATTAAGAAAATGGAGTTTGGCTGATTGAGGTAAATTTTTTAGCATAGTATAGCTGATTTTGTCAAAACCAGTGGATTTTCCTTTTACGACGGAGAGGATAGAATTTAGTTCTATTAGATTGATTTTTGATTCTATGAGTTTTGCTGATTTGTTAGGAATGTAGTTTATGGTGGAGTTGACTCGACTTTTCTCAGCGATAAAGCTGGGATTGAAATTTATATCGTTGGAGAGTGTTGAACATTTCCTGGCAAATTCCGTGACAATTGATAGGGGGTCTGTAATAGTGTTTCCTTGCTGGGTTACTAGTTCTTTAATTGTAGAATATGTATTTTTGTGGTGTAATCTGTTTATATATTTCCAGATTAGTTTTGTGTGTGAATTTGGATTAATTTTGGATGTAAATTCGTAGAAGGATTTTTTCTTTGCTAATTTAGCTTCTCTTTTAAAAATTGCATTAGCTTTTTTAATTTTGATGAGGTTTGGAATTGAGCGATTATTTTTGAAACTGAGCCATAATGTCTGTTTGTTCTGCGGAGTACAGTAAGGTCAGAGTTCCATCAGGGTACGTTTCTAGTTCTTTGTGGATTTTGGTGTGTTTTTGCTATTGTTTCGTTCGCAGCAGATAGGATAGTTTTATGAAATTGGGTGGCAGCTTTATTGTTACTGTTTGAAATTATTGTGTTGGAAATTTTATTTGTCACGAGAAGCTGGAAATTGTGCCAGTCGGCTTCATCGTATTTAAATCTTTGAATTTTTTTTGAAAAAGATCTATTAGACTGGTTTGTGTTGTTGCGGTAAGTTACGTATATTGGAAAATGATCACTGCCGTGCAGGTAGTTATCTATATTCCAGGACAGATGTGGTACGAGGTTTGCCGAAGCAAAGGAAATATCAACGTGTATGAAGGTGGAGTGTGTTGAGAAATAGGTTGGAGAACAGTCGTTTAGGATTGAAAGATTAGTTTGCAGAAAGAAATTCTCAATTATTTTACGTCTTTTGTTGGTGCTGGGAGAGCCCCAAATAGTTTTATGGGCGTTTAAATCTCCTAGTAGGAGAATTGGAGTATTTATACTAGTGTAAATTAAATCAAGATCAGTAGTTGAAAAATTGGAGGAAGGTGGAAGATATAGTGAAATGATTGTGACTAGTAACTCGTCTTTTATTGTGACGGCTACACCACATAGATTGCCAGTTAAATTAAAACGAGAATGTTGAATAGTTTTCTTTACAAATATTGCAGTGCCGCATTTGGCAAAAGAGGAGTTGGAGTTGTTTAGGAAGAAATGGTGGTTGTTGTTAATTGTTATGCTATTGTGTTTTATGTGGGTTTCTTGCAATGCTATTACATCAGGTGACTCTTGTTTTATAAGAATTTCTAGTTCATGTAGATTGTTTTGGTATCCGTTTATGTTCCATTGGAGAACTTTTAGGACCATAATGTGGAGAAAAACAAATATTTCAAAAAGAGAAATGTGCTAGAGGAGCAGATCTCACAAATTAAATTATTTTTAGTTTTTGCTTGATTAGGAAAGCATTGGTTCCGAGTCTGAGTCGTTATTTAGTTTGTCAATTGCGTGATTGTTTGCTTTAAGAGTAGAAGGGAGTGAAGAGAGTGGTTGATATTTAGCATGAGTGAAAAGGTTGTCGGTAATTACTGTTGCAGTGGTTTCTGAGTTTTTTTTGAGTTTGTGTCTTGTCATTATACTTGTTTGTGTTGTTGATATTTTTATTTGTCCAGTTATTATTGTTATTCTTTATTGCTGTATTTATGTTATCCTTTTTGTTAGTGTTTACTGTCGAAGCTGTGGCTTGTGGTTTGATTTTTGTTGATTGCTGTTTCAATGCTTTCATTTGTTTTTGTAATTTTTATTTTTTCTCTATTGAGTGAATTATTGTTTGTTGAGTTGGAGTTGTTACTTGATGATTGATTTGCGTTTTGTTTTATGGAGTTATTGTTGAAGTTATCAGGGTGGCAGGTCCAGGTGAATTGTTAGTTTTATAGATTGCGTTGGCTTCTCGCATGGTACACTTCTTTTTAGTTTTTATTTTTAATACTTCCTTTGCTTGTTGGAATTTAAGACAATTATTGGAAGAAACAGTGTGTTCTCCGAAGCAGTTTGCGCACATTGTTCTAGTGCAGTTTTCGGGAGAATGGGGCGGTAGATTACATGTTGCACAGGCGGGCAGGTTTTTGTAAAATTTTTGTGTATGACCCAGCTTTTGACATGATTTGCATCGCATTGGGTTTGGATAATAGGGTCTGACAGGAGTGGTTATCCAAGCAATTTCAATTTTGTCAGGGAGGAAGTAATTGTCGAAAGTGAGGAGAATAACTCCTGTAGGTTTCGACTAAATTTGTGTACTCCTGAGACGTTGTACTCTTCCCCCCCTGTCCCTCGATGATTTCTACCTCTGGTAAGTTTTTTAAAAATGGAGCGTATACTGTACCTTTTACACTATTGAGTGAATAATGCAATTCAGCTATGATTTGACAAATTCCAGGCAGGTATTTAGTGTTGATGAATTTGTTGGCGATTGTTCTGTTTCTTACTAACAGCAGTAGGCTTCCATCACGCAGTTGAGAAATTGAGTTGATTTCAGATGAGATAGATAGAACGGCTTTATAGACAGCAAATATAGAGTAGTCATTTAGAGGTTTGGTTTCTTCATCAGTTTTGATCACCACATACTTGGGGTCGTCTCTTTTAGTTACTGGTAGTTGGGGAAATTCATCTATTATATTCCCGGCTTTTTTTTCGTTTCGCTCGCGGAATAGGAGACAGTAGAGCGAACCTATTGTCCCCTAATTGTGAGGCCCCAGGGGCCATAACGTTGCCAGTTGTTCAATGAACCGCTACGATATTATATTACAGTATAGACCGAAATTTGTTAACGTTATTTAATATTCTATTTAATTATTAAAAATTAAAAAATTGAATTGATTTTCTTCCGATTTTTCCGATTTGACAGCTAAAAGTTAATTGAAAAAAATTTAAATATATAAATTATATAGAAATAGTTGAAGCAAATATCTTTCCAAGCGTTTCCAAAAAATAATATATTAATAGGATAATATAATAATAGAATAAAATAATAGAAAAATATATTTTATATGTAAAATATTTGTTATATTCAAAGGTGAAAAGAAATTGGTGTTTTTATTATTCAACCCACTGGAAGTGCACTGAGTAGACTCTTCGGCTTCATTGCATCTCATTAACCTACTTCGGGAAGAAGGAGTCCGCTATCTGCAAGCAACCATTTCGTTCACTGCCACTGCCACATTAGCAGAGTTTTTAATGATTTAATTTAAATTCGCCATTCGAGCCCATTACGGGTAATGTTGCCACAGCTGATGAGCTCAGAACTCTTCTGGAATGACTCATAAGCATGTGCAGGCATTTCCCTACTAAATCATGGTAGTGTGAGGTGAATTAGAGCAGAACTTCCCCTGGTCCTGCTCCACCTTCCTCACACTACGTGGCTGAAATGGGAATCTGAATTACGAGTAAATCCCAACAAGAGACTCGCTCGATGATGCTGTGCTGCAGCAGACAATTGCCGCCACTTGTTGTCAGTTTGTGCACGCTGTGTTCCCATCATTCAGACACACACTTGTGCAGCAATTATTCGCATTTGTTGGTGGAGAAAAATGCGTTTAGTTAAATTAAAACGCAGCTCAAATTGGGTCAACGCAGAGAGGTATTTCAATGAAACCGCTGTAGCAGTAAAAGTTGCTCAGCTTCTGCTGCCAAACGTGGCGAACGTTAGGCAGGCACACATGCTGGCAACACTTGGATTGTGGTTCTATGAGCTCGTGAGACTTGCAGCGCGATTCTGTATGCAGCTGAAGTGGATGGAGAAATTGTGCTGTGGCCTTGTGTGGTGGCTTCCAAGTAAAATTCTTGCTAAACTGAGGAGGCAACCATGTTGAGCGATGCAGGCGCTTTCATGCTTAAATAATCTTCGACCTTCATGCGGTTGTTAGTGCGTTTATTAGCAGGTGCTTTGAGTCCTGAAATTCTTGTCAGCAGAGTTGCTCATATCTGCCAGAATGGCGGGTCAAAAAGGAGTTGCCTCCAGCTCGCTGGAGCTTTGCGATGGTTGCTGTCGATTGTGAGCTGTTGATCAGTGTGAGCCTTAGATTGTGTTAGCGAAGCCGTTAGCTATACTCCCCAAGTCTCACTACAAGTAGAGAGGGTTTCTCAAGCGGCTTGCTGACTGACCTGCTGCCTGCTGCATTCCACTTAGTGAGGTGTGGAATGCGCCCAGGCCACACAAACACATATGGATAATGAATATATGTGCCACAAGCGCCTTTGGTGGTTCGCTCCTTTTGTCGCATGCACTGTAAATGTTCTTCTTGTTTATTTGTTTGTTCTTTTTTTTTGTGGAAGTGGCTGCTCAGTGGCATCGAAGCGGTGGGCAGCAACAACTCCGAAATTTTCATTGTCAGTGTCAATGGGGCTTCCAACTTCTGTGCATTTGGGGTATTGACAGTTGGCAACTTTTCAGCATCTCTTTTTTTCGTTGCTTGTTTGCAGTTGTTCCTTGCTTTCGGCCACATTACCCGCTGTCATTTCGGTTGGCATTGGAATGTGACCCCATTCGTTGCATGCAAGTCTCGTGCGATTATTTGTTTTGTCAATATCAAGTTTCACAATTGGTGGCTGGCTGGCTCCCCTTTTGCTAAGCAGGTTGATGCATGGAGTCGTAGTCAACAAAATTGTCGCCCTCTTGCTAAGTCCTATGTGTATTCGAGTGTATATACGAGTATGTGTGTATGTCTAGCTGCATGTGTGTGTGTGTGTGTTTGTGCTAATGATATTTTCTTTTCTATTTAGTTAAATTTATTCTGCTGGGTGCGCATTTTACTTGTGTGCAATTAGCCCGATTTTCGCTCAGCCTGCACCACTGCAGCTGCAGCAGTTTCAGCTTACAAAACGTTAAGGAAGTTTGTGTTTATTGCTGCCGCAATATTTCTAAATTTATAAAACGCATGCGCACTCGGCTCTCGTTCACACGTTACACTTGCACCGTGGTTTTATTACCACATCGGCTCAAAGTTATGATGGAAATGCTGTTGAGCGCAGTCCGCTCAGATTTTAGATAAATTAAATTAAATTTTTATTATGAGTTAGAATAAGTTTAAAAGAGGCTGTTTACAGGGGCTTTTTTCAGAGGCTTCTTTCCGTTGCCATTAATTTTGAGAAGTGGATCAACATTAAGTGAAAACTTATTAAATAAATTAGCCAAGAAAAAGAATATTAAAACGGGGCTTAGTTCGCTTAGACAGGGTTTCAAAGAAATGATACATCATTCAGTTAGAAAGGTAGACCTGGAAGCTTGGAGTGGGGTGGTCTCTAGAAAATACATCACTCAGTTACATGGGTATACCTGGAAGTTGGGGCTGGGGTAATGAATTGTGGAAATAAATGAATGGAAACAAAGGTGTTAAATTTAGTTTAATTGAGTAAAAATTAGTCCTGTCTCTAGCTGAAGAAATGAATGCAAACTTCAAATTACGAGATATATACTTGGGTATAAATTATTTGGTCTCCTCAGAATTACAGCGGAAAAGAAATAATGGAACAACCTGACTTTCAACTATTTCCTTTGTTTAGACAGGGAACATCTGGGTAGAAAAGGATCTACTGACTTAAACTGGGATGCTTCGACAGCACCAAATGGGAGAATGCTATGATATTACTGGAAAATACGGGTACTTAAACAATAGGGTATAAATGATCGAACAGTTATGAGCACATGGATCACTAATTTTAAAATATGGAATACCCATAACGATGATTTAGGTCGCAGTATCGGTCATTGGGCAACCTACTACAACCAATTATAGTCTCCTCAGGCAGCAGTTCTAAATTCTGACAAATCTCGAGCACGCTTACCATAAATTTCACAAGATTCTCTTGAGGCCAATGTTTCACCAGCAAAATTATTCGTCATAGGCAGGAACAGGTGGTAATCACTTGTTGCGGACAATAAGGTGGATCCGGACTATAAGGTGAATGCATAATGACCTCCCAACCTAGCTCCCTGAGCTTCTCGCGAGTCACTATCGCTGTGTGTGGCCTAGCGTTGTCTTGATGAAACACAATTCCCCTCCTATTGTCAGAAGCTGGCCGCTTCTGGGCGATTGCTTGCTTCAGACAGTCCAATTGTTGACAGTACAGGTCCGAATTAAAAGTTTAGCTGGAGGGGAGCAGCTCACATTAGACGATGCCGTGCCAATCCCACCAAACACAGAGCAAAACCTTCGTGGCCGTCAATACTGACTTGGCCACCGTTTGCGCCGACTTACCACAATTCGACCGAAGGGGAGCAGTCCTTAGTAGACGATTCCGTGCCAATCCCACCAAACACACAGCAAAACCTTCCTGATTGTTAATCCTGGTCGTGGACACCGTTTGCACCGCCTTAACGTGATTCGAGCACTTAGGTTAGATTAGGATGCGAAGGCATGTGCGGATACGGTATCCGCACTTCCACTCGGAGACATATATGTCTAATGTGACTGCCTTCAAAAATGCCAAGAGGAGCCATACTCGTCCTTACCCGCGATTTCCGTATGCATTCGGCGTACCATCCCCTTTAAACCATTTGGTTTTCTAAATGAAATTGAGGAGATCCCATAAGTCCACCTTCGTTATCTCTGTCAAGTTTCTGAAGAAACGCGACCCCAAACATTGAAATAGTTTCAACTTGGACATTGACATAAAAGTGATGAATCAATACTATGCCTTCTTCATCGTGGCAACTCCTCCATAGCCCGTTCGACGGAATACACTAACGTTGAAGCATTGGTGCGATAGCACGGTGCCCAGAATTGAAACGGATGTTGTCGTAAGTGACCCATTTTTCATTACCTGGCAAAATCCGCTTCCGAAATGAGTCGATTCATTTTGTTGCGATTCAGCAGCGATTCGCAGACGAGATCCATAAGGTCTTTTGCCCCCGACGTTGTCGTAAGTCACCGACTTTTCATCAACAGTCACCATCCGCTTCAGAAATGGGTGGATTTTGCTGCTATACAGCAGCGATTTGCAGATGGAATCTCGGTGGATAATGTTGTTTTGCGTTACCCCGTGTGGTGCCCATGCATCGAGCTTCTTTTTGTATCCAGCCTTATTCAAGTGGTTCCAAATACTGTTTTGTGCAATGTTTAGCTCCTGGGCAATTGAAACAGTGCTTACACGACGGTCAAACTCGACGATATGCATGATTTTATCGACAATCGGCCTTCCAATGCGTGATACGTATTTGACATTAAAATTAACGGAACGGAATCGACTAAACCAACATTGTGCGTGAAGGGCTGTTATAGTATAAGGACTCACTCCACATTTTCAGCCGCTTTCATTGGGTTTTGACCTTTATCGAAGAAAAACTGTAAAATCTGGCGTATTTTCTCTTTGCTAGTGTCCAGAGAACACATAGAAAAGAAAGTCTTTTTCTCTGCCAGCGGCCGTAGCGGACACACCACGATTTTGAATGGATTCACCACGATTTTGAGTGGATTCACCACGATTTTGAGTGGATTAATGTACAACGTCCGTCTGCTTTATTTCGCCGCTTTGCCGTTTGACGTTTAAGTTTCTTTTCTCTGTATTCTCTGGTATACATCATTGACGCGCGCTTACACAAAACTGAGAAATCACACATCCAGCTGAGAAGTTTTTTTAGTACGAAATCTTGTCATTCTAGCGCCATCTAGTGTAACCCTATCGCACTTATATAACGCTATATATAGACCAGGAAGCCATCTATTGGATGGATTTGTTTTTAGTACATCTATTATAATAGATTCCATACGTCTGGTTAGACGGTAAGTGGTAGATATTCTACCCAGGATTTTAATTATAATATTATATTGTAATTTAATATTATATTGTTAATTAACTAATATTAATATTTAAAATTATTATTATAACTTACTCCCTAATTAATTATATCTGCAAAGGGGTATGAGCATATAAGGCTTTGAAATCGATGAGCAAAGGGTTTAGAATGAAGCACTTTGAGATAGTTTTCGCGACAGAATTCGAAAATTTGACCGAGCCTAGCAAGAAAAGAGATCAGTTTCTTTAGAATATTTTATTTACACTCTTCGAAGATCGTAAATAAACAAGACATTCCCAAAGTGACTATTTCAAACTCATTTCATTACAGGATTAGCTTCGCAAGGAAGGCTGCGGCCTCTCAGTTCAATGACCCTGAACCCTACTGTGGGCTATCATCCAACACCGTTGGAGGTCTGCTGAAGAAGTGCACAGTTGCAAAAAAGAGGTCAAACCTGGAAAAATCTTTCGTGATTAAGACTATCCCAAACTCTTCTGGGAAACTTTAATCCTAAGAGAGCTGAAGAGTTAATAAACATGCTTCGAAGTAAATTTAGAGTCATCACAAGTGTTTTAAGTAGACTCAACTATCACATGACGAAGTTGGGTCTATCTTCAGATGTCAACTGTAGATTCAGTGGAGAAAATGACATAATCTCACTGCACCTGATCACAGACTGCGGACCTTTGGCACACAAAAGGCTCAGGTGTTTTGGAGAATACATATATCTTAGATATGAGCCAGACCCCCACCCTTCAGTCCTCCAAAATACACAGATGATCTATAGATGAGACTATCCTCATCTTTAAAATCAATAGTGGCATCACAAAATATATTCCTGGTCGCGATGTATAACACCCTAAAATAAACGTAATCTTTTCTATATCACATCATGAATAATCCTATAACAAAATTATCACACACACACACACACATATATATATATATATATACACACTCCCACAGAGGATTTTCCTCATTTTCGAAATGTGAAGATCGTGAACTGTTGCCCTGTTAGAATACCGGAAAAGCTTGTGGCAATAATTAATTTCCCGAAATAATGGCAATTAACGGTGCCAATAGAACTGAAAATTGGCAAAATTTCTGGTTAGCGACTGTTTTGCTAATGAAACGGACAGAGGGAAACACGCGATTGGACAGAGTGCCAAGAACTGCCGTCAATAAACTACGTGCAATTAATTTAATTGAGTTTCGTTGTTTATGGGAAAAGCTAATTTAACGCCAGACCATTGCTCCAGGAACACCAGCCTGAAATGGAATTGTTTGTTACCCTTTTCCACTCATTACGAGCAGCTGGATTTCATTTGCAAGTGCACCTTCGGAATTGCTTTACTTAAGGTTGGCTGAGCATTCGCGTCGTTTTCGAAGTGCATTAACTTTAACTGTGTTCTCAGAGTTTAAATGCAAATTGCAAATGACAAATGAAGTCTTAAATTGGCGTAGGCATTTCCTTATGTGCCTGTGTCAATTAATTGCTACCTGCTGACGTGCTCTACGTACGGTTGGAAAACAGAACTTTGCTGCTTTGGCCAGTGCCAGTGTGTGTCTTGCGACCCACTTCTATAAAATGGGCGACTATCGAATCGAGGGTTGAGCCTGCATCAACGGAGGAAATTTCTTCGATATTTTTATTCTATATTTCTATTTTATATTATTTTGATTTTAATATTAAGACTATCATCAGCCAAGTTTTGCCATTGGCATAGAGCAGACTATTCCTTCTTCGGCGGTTCTTCAACCGATCCCACTTCTATTCTATTCTAGAGCCGACTTGCTTTACGCAACCATAGAGTAATTTTCGTAAATTTTTCATTATTCTTCCCTAATAAAATACTAGCAAACTCTTCTCTGGTGAAGGAATGTGAACATGAGATTTCCCCACTTTCTGCCTTAATTAGCTGTTGTTGCATCCGCTGTCAGGTATTATTCAGTTTCTGTCATATTTAAAGTCGCTCTATTACAGAACTCTGCACATCTCCAGTCATCTCAATTACGAGAGTCTGTTTGAAAGTGTATTCAATACAAGTTCTCCCAGAACTTACACCTTGCTTTCAAAATTAAACGCGGAATCTTTTAGGGGATCTCGGATAATCACAGCATACTCTTGTATTCCCTTTCAGAGGAACGTCGCTGGATTCTATTATCATATTCTACGAAGACTTACTCTATGTATTTTGATGGATTTTTGCAATTCTCAATGATCATGGTCATCCGAATTGGTTCAAACTATGTCAAAAGTGGCATATCGTAGAGCTATAGATCAGTATTGATCGTCGCCTGAAGTTATTTTGAATATCCAAGGTTCACTATTGAATCCATGGTTCACTATTGAATCCATGGTTCACTTGCTTTTTATCCACAATCTTCTTGTTATAGGTGGAGATAATGTCGTACATAAATTCTCGTAACACCATTTTTAATGCCGAATATATAGTTCTGAACAGTTTCCTGACTATATAATATTTAATACTCCGTATTTTCTTTTGTACAGATGATCCATCTCTTTAGATTGAGAAAATCGTCACCTACTAAAACTCCCCTTAGAGGAATATGAGGACTTTTCACACGATCATACAGCAATGACCTGCTTGCCCACTGGACTGAAAGTTCTGATATTCATGCGAGTAGTTCAGCTTCATTCGTTTTGTATACTGTGGCCGACAAAAGTCTACGTATGACCCCAATTTCTGCTATCTGACGAGTCCAAAAGTAGTATGAAGAAAACTAACGATGCAGTATTGTTTTAAATCAATATTTATTAATGTAAGTAACTCTAATTTGTTTGCAAAATGTTTGCAATAAAGTGTTTTTAGACATTTTGCAAGCACCCCTAAGAACAATGAACTGTGGCTCTCAATGCACAGAACATATGCATCAGAAAAGAAAGAGAATCGAAACATAAACGTCAAACGGAAAAGCTGCGAAATAAAGCACATGGACGTGAGTACAAGATATGCATGTCGTATTCGTTTCTCTTTTTATCTTCTTCTTTCTTTCTCTCCCTCTCTATTTCTTTTCCTGATTCTTTCTCTCTATCTTTCTTTCTCTCCCTCTTTATTTCCGGCCTTTTTTCTTTCTCTGTCTCTTTTTTTCTCTTCCTCTATTTCCCTCTGCCTTTCTATTCCTCCATCTTTCTCTTTATATCTATCTCTATTTCTCCCCCTGTTTCTTTCTCTCCCTCTTTATTTCTCTCCTTCTTGCTTTCTCACTATCTTTCTTTCTCTCAATCTTTCTTTCTCTCCCTCTTTATTTCTCTCCTTCTTACTTTCTCACTATCTTTCTTTCTCTCAATCTTTCTTTCTCTACCTATATCTCCCTCTGTCTTTCTATCCCTCCATATTTCTCTTTCTGTCCCTCTCTATTTCTCTCCCTGTTTCTTTCTGTAAATCTTTATTTCTCTCCATCTTTATTTCTCTCCCTCTTTCTTTCTCTCCCTTTTTCTTTCTCTTCCTCTATTTCTCTCTGTCTTTCTATCCCTCCATCTTTCTCTTTCTTTCTATCTCTATATCTCTCCCTGTTTCTTTCTCTCCCTCTAGTTTCCTCTCCCTCTTTCTTTTCCTGAATCTTTCTTTCTCTCCCTATTTCTTTCTGTACCTATATCTCCCTCTGTCTTTCTATCCCTCCATATCTCTTTCTTTCTATCTCTATTTCTCTTCCTCTTTCTTTCTCTCCCTCTTTACTTATCTCCCTCTTTCTTTCTCTCCCTCTTTCTTTCTCTCCCTCTATCTCCCTCTGTCTTGCTCTCCCTCTGTCTTGCTCTCCCTCTGTCTTGCTCTCCCTCCATCCCTCTCCATCTTTCTATCACTCTATCTCTCTGCGTCGCATGACCACTTCCTGAGCCTGATTGAGTGTCACGTACCATCGTTCGTGTGAAAAGACCCATTGTCATCAGTGGACACACTTTAAACTCTGATGAAAGTTGTTGCCAGTGATGTTTACACCTGCAGCTGAAGTAATTTTCTCCCATACAACTAATCTTCATCTTTGAATAGCTTGCTTCATCATTGAATAGCTTGCTTCATCTTTGAATAGCTTCCTCCAGGCTTCCAGCTTTCACTTGAATGCAGTCAACAATAGTCTGGTCAGGTTGCATAAATTGTTCACTGAATCGCTCACTACTTGCCACTTTTCTTTAGGTGGAAATTTTCCAAAATCCTATTCTGTTGCAGCAGACTTCTTATGTGTGCATTACTTCCTCTCTCTTTGAAGATTTACTGACCCACATTACTGAAGAATCACCACCTAAAACACCACTGGCTTAGTTTCTGTTTATAGCAGCCACGAAACTGCCAAACCTCAATCAGCCGGGAGTGCTCGTATATCTGGAATAGTGTCTTAATAACTTCCTGAGCCACACAACAACGAAGAACTGCACCCCACCATTGAGAACAAGTTTGCTCCGATAACATCGCTTATCATCAGCGCGTTATCAGTAATTTTCAGTGTGCCAACAGCAAATGTTGTCAAAATTGTTCTTAATGTCAACAATTGCCACAAATTGCGGCACTTGCCGTTGCGTTCTCGTCTTTATCCTGGCTCGTACTTGGAAATTGTTTGGCAAACTGGATTTCGTAACAGTTCTTGAAAGCTTTATGTGCGTTTATTCAAGCGGTGTTCATGCTGCATGGAGTAGTGATGAAACAAGTTACAGCCGCTGATGCAATGCGATTGCAGTTCCCATACTCGTACCACCGACAAGCCTGTAATTTTTGAGTGACTGTTCTTGTGTGAAGTTAACAAAAAGTTTTAAATGGGCACCCTTCTCCGTGGTCGGCCTGCAAACACCCTCAGGAGTTTGGAACTGAAGTAGTGAAGTATCAGCTTTCAAACTGCTGTTTTTGGTGGAATGCACTTCAAAGTGTGATCATTTGGCAACGGAGCCAAAACTTGTTATTGCTGAAACAAGTTGACAGCGGCCGCAGCAGTTCGCGTGAACCCCTGCCACAATGTAAGCGCATTAATTGCGGTCATTTGGAGCGCGTAAAGCATGCAATTGGAGTGCAACAATGTAGCACTTGACACTCTTGACACTTAACACTCCAAGCAATCGTTTCGGTAAACCTCGAACCAGTTATGCGTGGAAAGGATTTTGTTAAGTTGATGCGGAGGAGCTTAAGACCAAGGAGAGGAAACTCTTTTTCGTACGAACATAAATTACCTAAATCGAATGGTACAATATGTGGACTTATTGTCAGATGGTGCTGTGAATTATGTGACTCATCTAGGATCAGATTATGTCATATTATATATGGTTATAGACCGTTCGGTACCTATTGTAGAAGTTGTAAAGACTCGGACGAGAGGGAAACAATGACTCACTTTCTTTGCAAATGCCCAGCTCTGGCGGCCGCAAGAAACAGAGCCCTGGGAAACTATTTTCTAGCAGGACTATCCGACCTCTCGGTTGTAAAACCGAAGGATCTTCTAAAATACCTAAATTCCACAAAGTGGATCTAGATGACAACCAATTTTTTTCCAGCGTTTAGGAGGGGAAGTGGTTATAAAACGGCGCTAAGACGCTAATTGTGATTCATGCAAGGATGCCGTGGATCAGCCACCTGAACCAACCAATCATAACTGAAACGAATAAAATTAGAGAAGACTCCCTCTTGTGGTATGCAGACGGTTCTAAGACTATGGAAAGAACTGGGGAAGGAGTATTCGGGCCTAGAGGCAACTACCGGGAACCAATGGGATCTTTCCCCAGCATTTTTCAAGCGGAGATTTACGCTACTGAAAGATGTGCCCCATTTTAACATTGACAGGAAGTATCGAGGAAAAACATCATGATCCTATTCGTTAGTCAAGCAACACTGAAAAGTCTGATCTCACCATTGTTGATATCTAAACTTGTATGGGACTGTATTGAGAAACTGAACTCTCTAGGCAGTACACACAAACTATCTATGTGATTACCATGCCACATAGGAGTCGAGGGAAATAAGAAGGCTGATAATAGCTCAGCAAGAAAAGCTACGGCCTCTAAGTTCAACGGCCCTGAATCCTTCTGTGGACTATCGTCCAATTCCATTGGAGGTCTACTGTAAGATTTCACAGATGCAAAACAGTCAAATTAGGAAAAATCTTCCAAGCTGGTCAGAAGAAGCTGGTAAATACTAGGCAAACCAATTTTCCAAAAGATTGAAGAGATCGCGAGATAGGGGAAATTCTAACCTCTTCAATTGGATATAAGGGCTGGCATACAACAATATCCCAAATGCAATATAAACCAAAACAGCGGTATCAAAACGGTATACGTTCGCTAATTTGGTGAGGTATCATTGCCGCTGAAACCAACCAACCAAAGCTATTCTGGAGAACTTTAATCCTAAAAGAGCTAAAGAGTTTATAAGCTTGCGTCGGTGTATATTAAGAATCACTACAGGCATTTTAAGCGGACAGTGTAGACTGAACTATCACTTGAATAAGTTGGGTCTATCTTCAGATGCCATATATTGATTCTGTGAATAGAGTGACTTAACCTCACTACACCTGATCACAGATTGTCGATCTTTGGCACACAAAGGACACAGGTGTTTTGGAGAATATATCTTAGATATGTGCAAGATCCCTCAACTTGATTCCTCAAAATACATGAATTCCTGTCGGAAATACACCAGACAGAAAATTTGTAGATTAGACTATCCTCATATTTTTAAATAAATAGTGGCATAATAATAGATCTTTCCGGTCGCGGTGTATGAGACCTTTCAACAAATCGAATATAATCTCATCTACTAAAGATTGTTTGTTATTTTCTGTGCCTGTACTTTATGTAATTTCTTTCAAATATTTTTCCAACTAACTGGTGGCAAAATTCACCCTTCTCTTCAGTTTCACCCTTCTCTTCAATTGCATCCTTCTCTTCAATTCACCCTTCTCTTCAATTTCATCCTTCTCTTCAATTCACCCTTCTCTTCAGTTTCATTTTTCTGTTCAATTCACCCTTCTCTTCAGTTTCAACCTTCTCTTTACCCTCTCTTCAGTTTTGTTATATATTCTTATCCGGTTTAGGTGTTTCTGACGAAACTCTGTTTTATTTCGTTCGTTCTAAACAGTTTTTTGTATGAGTGTGTTTTTTGTAGTTATTTCTTTTGTTATTTCTGGAGATTTTTGATGATGATCGTTCATACATGGTATGCCTTTCCATACACTTTATTTATGTGTCTCTGGAGAGTGTACCTGTATATTTTTGATTACTTTTCTATAGAAACTGATTATTAAGATGATGCTTGATTGAGATGATGCTTTGTTTAATGTTTTTAAATATTGTTATTTAATTTTAATTATTATTATTATATTTTATTATCTATACTAAAACCAACAAATGACAAAACAGAAACGAAATCATAGAGGCTGATGTCCCTGAACCCATGTTTATCAAAAGTACTCGACAAAATGTTTGCCAATGGACTATGGTGGTTTGTCACAACGAATGAAGTACTCAATAGTCATCAAATGGGATTCGAAAGAGACAAATTGACAACCGATACCCTACTGTACCTAGATTATCTGATTGCAAACTGCTTGTCCAAAAAGATACATCTAACTATAATTTCATTAGATTTCGAAAAAGACTTCGATAAAATAGGTATCCACACGGTCATTGATCAACTCATCGAATGCACAGTAGGACCTAAAATATTCAACTATGTAAAATGTTTCATGACCAATGAAAAAATTTAATGAAAATTGGTAAACAAACCACTTCACTACTCCACAACGATTCTTCACAACAACGATACTCCTCTACTGATTCTAGTAAAAAGACTCAAGAAAAATGTTAACGTACCAAAAATTTCTTCAACATTAGCAATAATTTTAAAAAATGCTTCAAAAACCGATATTCCAAACTCCCCGCTCACTAGCAAGATCCAACTACTCCCGCCCTGGCATCTAAAACCATCAGCAATCAATAATTCATTACATAAATTCGACCTGTTATAAAGCCCTAAACCCAAACCGAATTTCTCTTGTCGATTAGTTACCTCGCACCACAGACACAATCAGCAGCCTGGAGAGCATAGAATTACTAAGACTCAGATTAGGTCATTCAAATATTTCTCTCGGACACCTGATGTATATGGAACCCAAGTCCATATGCAACTGCATTATCCAAACTCCTAACAGTATCCTATCACATTACCTCCGTGAGTGTCCAGAACTGAACCGTTAAAGATATTAAATCTTTCACAGCATGATGATCCCGTATCCATTCTCTCAAACCCCTCCCCATCAGATATTGATCAAATCTTGAAACTTTTGAAAACATCTAAATTATATTACCTAATTTAATCCACCTTCGTTGACTCACTCCCATTACCCATAAGCAGCGGAAGGCCACATTTATAATTAGGTATTAATTCAGTTAATTCACTAATTTTATTAATAACTAAATAAATAATAATTATCTCTCGTCCGTCTCGATGGGCTACTGTTGAGAGCACATGAGGTCTTACTTAATCTACCAGCATATTTCTTTTGTGCAATATATCATAGCTAAGCAGATTATGGCGGTTTGCTTCATTCTCTACAAAATCAGTGTCCAAATGTACTGCAAGAAGTGCACTCACTCTATTAGCAACTTCTCACATAAATTATTTGACTGCCTTCCTGCGAATACTTGGCAAAAACTGTGCAGCAACTAATTATCGCCTCCTCTACGTTCCTTTTCTGGGATTTTCCACAATTGAAGAGCGCGATTAATGGCACTTCTTGAAAATTATCTGCAGTAACGTCGCGAGTGACCCAATTTATGTGTGACTGGCTGCGGTTTCCTTTGAAAAGCAGCGGTGGTGGTCACAATGAAATAAGCGCTTGCACAGACCAGTTGACGGACGAACTGTTCGATGGATGGCTGGGAATGGACAGAGAGATAAATGCATTTCATACTAGACTCGGTCAGATACAGCTGTTCTTGTAAGTGTTCTACTTGAAGTTGATTCAGGTTAAATTATGGTCACTAATGGCGTCACTGGTTGTTGTTCGCGTTGTTGTTGCATAAATATATTTTATATACATTTAAATTAGTTGAAATTTGTTTAATGCCAGCCTCATTGCCATTGGTGAGGAAGGATATATACCTGTTGTATGCAGGCCTCCTCCTGTCGGACCACTTGTGAAAGGCGATCAGCTCAGTGCGAAGTTGTCGGAAAGTTTGTTTGCTTTTCCTGCCTCCCATTAATCAAATGCTTAAGAATTTTCTGCATATGTAAAGTATCGTTGCGGAATATTGACTGGAGTGGTAAAACACAATACTGCGCAAACCCCCCGCTACCGACGTCCCTGCCTGTTTAGGTCTATGAAATATGCTGATTTTAATTTTTTTCTTTAATAGCTCATCATTAAAGTTTTTATTGATTCAATTTCTCTTGCTCAGCTCACACACTTCCATGCTTTTATGATCTGCTATGGCAGGTTATGCCCCTGGCATGGACGCCATGAGCAGAACAGCTGTTTGCGTATTTTGACCCCCTGGGAGTGTGGGTTGTAAAAAGTCGCATAAACTTTTAGAGCTATAACCACAAATCACACATTATCAAAACAACTTCATTAATGACGAGCACAAACATCTTTTGCCACTTTTATTGCTTAATTAAAACTAATTTAATTTTTTTTCTTTTGTTTACAAATTTTTAAGTTTTGTCTTTTGTGTTTAAGCTTTTAGTTTCCTTGACATGCTCCGCTCTCCTCACTTGCGCTACGTAGGGAATTGCTGCCAAGAGTGTTGTTGACAGCCCAGCTCTGCTCTGAGCATCTCTTACGCTGTGCTGCCACTTGTTGAGCCTCTTTTGTTGTTGGACTTCCTACGGCGTTATTGCACTATTGTGTATTCGGGCAACAGAGGAGAACATGTGTAAAATTTTTTACAACCATTCTCAAGAATTGTCAAGCCAACTTCATCAACTGCTTGCTGCGTTTTCACTCGTTTCGTTCTTTTGTTATATTTCTTTTCTTTCCTCTTTTTAGTTATGCTGCGGACAATGAAAACGGCGGCAGACTCTTGGAATCACCCTTGGATCCAATGAAATTTGTTAAGCAGGGTTTTGGTCCATTCTATACCTTTGCTGATACCTGTTCTGATAGCAATATACCGAGAATACTGGAATACGTAGTATACTATTGCATATTAACACAATGGACTTTGATAGTATCTAAGAAATTTGCGAGATTGCAGCACATATTATCCTGGACTTGGACCAATCCTGTACTCAACTCATATTTTTTGCACCACAATCACTAATTGTTGGCTTTACGATCCCAGTTAAACCTGGATCTCCCACTAATGTAGGTCTCATAACATATATATATATATATATATATATATATATATATATATATATATATATATATATATATATATATATATATATATATATATATATATATATATATATATATATATATATATATATATATATATATATATATATATATATATATATATATATATATATATATCTATATATATATATATATATACATATATATATATATATATATATATATATATATTTTATTTTATTTTTTTTTGAGGAAGATTGTCGGCCTTTGCTCAACCCCCTTTTCGGAGGACCATTTCACCCCACTCGTTTGGCCCTGACCCTGACTTCTACAGTGGTTTTATACACCGTCACGACAGAGCTGCTCAGGTTTCCAGGGGTTAGCGCTTGGAGGTGCAGCTAGGACTTAGGATAGCGAGGCTATGCGATGACAGCCGGATATTGCACCCCTATATCGAGTTCAAAATAGCTCTTTGGGGTGTCTATTCTATGATTTAAACTTAATATTAGGAACCACATAAAGCATCCTTAGAAGTTCCACATAAGCCTTGATCAAGTTCTCTGTGTGAGAATGAAATTCAACCACTCCTGCTGCAGATCGCCAACCTTTTAGACTTTAACAAATTCATTTATCTTTATTTCTACTCCCACTCCCCCTCTCTCACATGAACCCACATCAAATCAATTTGACATTAAAAATATATATATTAAGTAATCTAACAACTTGCTGTTCAGTTTCTCTGCTTAAGTCTTGTTTGCTCCTCTCTGTATTAGATTGCTTTTAGTTATTTTGTTTCTTTCATGATTGATGGCGCCTACAGAGTGCTTTCAAGCATCCTAGAGCTTAAAGATCGTAAAGTATATGCCTGCATTTGGAGTTATGACTTAATATTTTAGTGGTGATTATTTTTTAATCTAGAGACCGAGAGTGTCATGCGTATTATGTCTATTTTTACACGTACCCCGAAGCTAAGAAGACGCCACGCACAAGAAGAGTCATAGAAATTGTTTTACTTAAGGCAACTGCATGAAGGCCTGTCTAAGAGTGGCCATAATAATTTGACGTAATAATGAAATATGAGTTATTATGCATAAATATTAATGTGCACATGGTATAGCACTATAACCGAACAGTTTAGCTATGGAATAATGTGTGTAATCCTTGCCAAACGATGACAATTTTAGAGCTGTGGAAGTTGCTCTTATTTATTTGTAGAGGAATTACTTTACTATGCATTCTCCTATGTTATTGGTGTATTTATGATACTTTAATGTGCCTTTTCTATACTTAGCACATAGAATAAATGCGGTGTACTCAATCATCTGTTCGGTTAAAGCCCATTACCAGGATAATAAACACATAACAGGTACTTCACTTTATTTTATCATACAACACTTGAAGCTCTGAAGCAATTTTTACTGTTCTATCTCTTGTGTACATATGTGACCATAGAGAATCTTATCAGCACAGAAAAATTACTGCATTACTAGAGCTGCTGGCATGGAAATAGCTTCCGCACACAACTCAAAATCATGTGTAAAGAGGAAATCTCCAAAGCAAAAGCAAATGTTTAGTGAAGCAGTGGAGAAAAATTTCTTTTATTATTTATTTCTGAAGAGTGTGAAAATTCTAAGAGTCTGCCACAATCGATCTTACACAGTTGATGCAGCAACACCAGCAGATGAAATGCTTAAGTCAAGATAAGAAAAGTTCCACATACGAGTGCACCTGTTCTTTTTGCTCTGTTTTCTTTTATTTTGCTATTACCTGCTACACTCTTACAATTTTGCACTCGAGGAGCACTTCAGAAAATTTATTATTATTATTATTCAAGCATCTCATACTCTAAAAACATGAAAAATTGTTTTAAACAATTCAAATGCAAAACATTTGATTGAAAAATGCTGCGACTGGCAAACTAATATAGGAGTAAATGTTGCAATCGAACATCACACAACAGAGCGATAAATGCCGCCACTGCAATAACAGAATGTTACTGTTCCAAATGTAAACTATTAACAGTGATTTTACAAAGATACTCGTATGCAAAAGTGTATTCTTTTACATTTTCCTATCAACTGCTGAAATTCGAGGGATATTGTTTATTCTACGCACAAAAAAGAATATTTGTTTAAATTAACTAACAAAAATTTCAATATTTTTCGAATAATAAAAAAATTTGTCTGCAAGATCGTAATGACGAAATGGTAACCATGTGTCCCTCAAAAGTAATGTAAAAATACAATTAATTTATATATAAAGCACATATCCTGCTATATTTTTTTACTTATTTATTTATAAGTGAAAAATAATAATAAAATTGTTATAATAAATAAATTATTAATAATAAAATTATTATAATAATAATAATATTATTACAATAATAATAAAATTATTCTAATAATAATAAAATCATTCTTTTACATACGATAAAAGTAAGCTAAATTTTTTTAATTCTTTTGTCTTTAATATGTTGAGAAATTTCGAATATAACCAACAAAAATTTTATCCGAAGGTTAGCCTCTAGTCAAATTACAAGGTGGATTGCAAAGTAAGCAAGGTAAGTAAGGCAAACGGATTTTTCCGAAAAAGTAAAAGTGCCCCGGACGCAAATCAGGTGAATACGGGGAGTGGTTGACAGTTAAATTGCCAAAAGATGGCCTCACTAGAAATACCTAATTTTTAAAAATCCTGTGTGCTACATGTAGAACTAAATCCATTACCAGAACAACGACAACAATAACAACTAAACACCAAAGACACAGAGAGACGATGATCACGGATTTCGGTTGGCAAACATGTTGCTCATCATCGGTCGTCACGACGGTCGCTAAATCACTAATGAACTTTGCCACGGGATACACAATCATTACCATTAACTTGGTTCATGAATCGGTGTGAAAACCTAAAATAACCGGATTGATGTGTAGAAATAGGGTAGCTTTCTGGCATTCCATGATCACGTTTAATTCAATTTTAATGTCATTTTGGTAAATATATTAAAATGACTGTAAAAGACATGGACAATACAAACATGCGAGAGTCAGATAGAATGACCCTTATTAGTATCCCTAAGCTTATGCGGTACCTACAGTTTGAAAACACACTATGGTTTGTCTTATTTAGTGTTGAGTCTCTGATGCTATCAACAAACTAGATAAATTGATTCTAAACAATGCCAAAATATTTATCTGCAACAAATGGAGTCTAATAGAGTAGAATAATCTGGACTAGCTCAGAGTTAACAGTAAAATCCGATAATGAAAAACCTAACAGTGGTGATTTCCACTTAACAGTAAGTTTTTTAAGTACTCCTACACTGTTGTCGCTTTCTCGCTGTTGGTGGTCTTTGCTGTTATCACAGAGAAACTTACTTGACGCTCTGTTGCGTGCAGAAAATTTTAATCTCTTAACAGCTGCTGAGTGTATCTTCACTCTCTTCAGTACTGTTGTGCTCGCATATTCTATTGTTGGCTGCTGTTATTGATCTCTGTTAATTTATGACCGTGTTCTTGAACAGTACTGTCAAAGAAAACCACCAACAAATGTTGGTCATGGACGCCGGTAGAAGCGTCGCATGGACTGTTACTGCAGAGCGGTTAGTTAGCAGTCCGCAATGTTAAATGTTAACAGGTTTTTTTTCGATTATTTATTTACGACTACATTAGGGAAGTCTTAAATCTTTACGGGGTCGCTGAGGCTGTTTTGAGAATTGATATGAACTTTTATAATTAAAACCTAAACTAGACAAATATGACACAATTATGTTTTATTTATGTATTTATTAAACTCTAATGAATTACGAGTATGTCTGCCAGAGTTTGGGAGAATTAGTAATAGAAAATAAGACTTTGTGTGGGGTCTTTTTCTTCGTGCCAAAACTTACTTTAGCATGGTGTTTTCACAGTATAATTTCTAGATCGGGAGTCGGGAGTACTGCCGATACTGTGTGCTGTTATCAGAGGCATATCATGCAAACAATGGCAAGTATATGTGGCGTTATATTAAGATACATCTGCCAACTGAAAACCATGCGATTAATAAAATATATATTGCTATTCGCTGGCAGATGGCTTTATAAAATCTGAGAATTTTTTCACAGGAATACTTTCTCGATTCGCTGCACTTAAATACTTTATTGCCTCATTCCTCCACAAGTTATAATTAAAATTATTTTCAGAGAGCCCGTCGCCTTTCACCACATGATCAACAAATTTCCTACATTTTAACGGTCATTGCTGTAATTTTCACTAACATAGTCTCTAAATAGTCATATTTATGTGAATATTATATAATCGATGCTAGCATGTGGTCTAGACACACTCGTAAAATAGCAATGGTTTTCTTCATACAGTATTTCAGTTAATTTCTACTACCTCAAGCCGCCTTGTCAAACACTTTATGAGAGTTTATATGCATCCGCGTACTTTGATCGTAATGAAAATTGCATTCAAATTGCTTGTTTTTAATTTTATTCTCTAGTTTTATTACTGCCACCAGAGTAGTTAATTTATTGTTGAAATGGAACACCCATTAATATTAAAAATGGAACAGCCGTTAAAGTCAATGGAAGTACCTGAAGAAATTGCCAAACAAACAAACATTTTTAAGCATAATACACACGCACATACACACAAGAACACATACCACACACATACTCACACACATCCCCATACAAATTCTCCTCTATATGCCAAGTTTACAACTTCAATTAAAAATGTATGCTAATTTGGAATTTACTCTACTCGTTTCCAGTGGTCAGTATCCTCCGACTTGTGTCAGTATACTCGAATTCGTATCCCAGTCCAAGGTCCAGTTAACAGCCCCAAGTGATGAATAAGTTTCCGAGAATCGTACAAAATCTGCATAAAGCGCAGCAAGTTGCGCATAATGTGCATTTCTCTTCTAGGCCGTGAAGCTGCAAGTTTGCCTCTTGATGTGCCACCACCAAAGCTGGAGGAAATATTTAAATTATTGCCGCAGTTCAATCAAGGTTAAATGATTTCATGGAGTTATGGGGTCAGTCTGTCAGTTAAGGCAGTCATTGAAATAGTGCTGAAAGTGTAAATAAAATTTGTTATAAATTTAGGGTAGCCAGAAAACAGTTTCTTTTCAGCAGTTGTGGTCGAAGTAAAAGGCAGTCTTTGTGTGCCGTTATCAGGCTGGATCATGGGCAGACAAAGATTTGACTGCTTTTGGTAGGCTGCCGGACAATATTTTTTTCTAGCAGTGACCCTTTGAATGTTGTTAAGTTATTGTTGAAGCTTAGTATAATTTGTAATATAATTTTCTTAAGGCTTCTGCAGACCAACCGGCTGGGAGGTAAGGTTCCATAAGACTGGTAACATGTACGGGTATCTCATGGTGGCAAGCAAAGGATGCTAGTGGGTCGCATAGCTATGTGTGAAGCCAAAATGCACTCAAAGCTTCGCATCTTTAACGGGAAAGTGAACTCTGTACTTCCTTATACGCTTGGTAAGCATCGCGGATGCCTTGGCAATTTATCCACAACATTTTGAAGTTTTTGTATATTGATGCCCGAGAGGTGTGAACTCATATTTCGAGGTCTAATGAGAAACTTCACTCATCTTGCCGCAAGAAACCGACAGCAATCTCGATGAAGAATGCCTGAGATATGCAACATTCTTAAGATGCCAAATAGCAACATTTGGTAGGTTAATGGTCGAATATGGAAGCAGAAGTGAAGCAGAAATCAAGCATAAATCAAAGAGCTGTGGCTATATGACATTTTTCCACCTTCCTCTGAACTATATGTCCTTGGAGAATTTTTTTTATATTTTGATTCTGATTAATTTCGAGAGTCCTCCTGTCATTTCTACTGCGTTCTGTAAGTGCTCATGCCCACCTTCAGTATGTAAGCAGAAATCAAATGCTGATATATCCCCACACTATGTAGCTAGGCATGGATTTCCGACCTTCCTGAGAATGGTATGTGCTTTGAGGAGAGATTGATTTATATTCTGATTGTGATGACCTTCGAGAGTCCTCCTGTTATTTGCTTTGCATTCTGCAAGTGCTCATGCCCACCTTCAGTATGTAAGCAGAAATCAAATGCTGATACATCCCCACACAGCTGCAGGTATGTATACGAGTACATTTTCGACCTTCCTGAGAATCGTATGTCTTTAGAGGAGAAATTGATTTATATTCTGATTCTGATGAAAGTCGAGAGTTCTACTGTGTTTTTCCTCATCTTCACAAACGTCTTCGTAGTCCTGTACAATGTTCAGTTTGTTTTAAGTTTAGGACCCCAATAATTGACACTAAGATCACAAAAACTCGTTATAAAAAGGACTCGTTCTGCCGGCAATTTATTACAACACAACCTGATTGAGACGTGAGTACTTATTCTACGAGTATCCTGATGATCACTCTTACCGTGACTATCGAATTTTTCCACACTTTTCTATATCTTCAGTTTTAAATGCAAATTTTTCTCAGTGTACTTGTACACTCCTCATGAATTTATTAAAAAATACAATTTTTCTGTATTCTTCTACTATGAAAGTGTGTTCAAAACCAGCTGAAAACCTGACACTTCTTCTAATGCCACAAGCGACGCTTCGTCTACATGGCAATGTGGTGTCGATTAGCTGGGAAATGAAATAATTATCACATATTATCTGTAAAAATAGTGCGCGGAAAGTTCAGGGCTTTAATACACATGCACTGGCTTCACTTGCCACTTGCTCGGTCGTAACGCTGCCATTCTTTGGGCAGTTAGTCCGTACTACATAGACTGAGAACTTGAGTAGCACTTGAAACTCGCTGTTAGTGGCAATCAGTTCGAATTTATTGGCTAATGAAACAATTTCGCAGGAATTTATAGCTTACCAATTCTTTCGTGTTTCACTAAGCAAGGCATAAATTTAATGCTTCCGCTCAGCAAGTGTACAAATACCTGTATTTACAATGAGCCTAAACGTATTTAAATTATTCATTTAAATTCCTTGCAGTTTAATGTTGCTAATGGAATTTATAGCTAATATAATGTCTTCAACCGCTCTTGTGCACTCCGAGTCTTCCTGCGTTGACCACAAGATGAGTATGCAAGTGAATAAAATATGAAGGAAATCATTGACTGAGCAACTATTCGCGAACACTTAGGTAGGGGGTCAGACATTTTAGAGTGCCAATAGCTTCCACATATTTTGCTATGGTTGAATGCAAATCATTTAAGTTCGCACTGCATAAAAGATTGCTGCGAAGCCAGCTGTCTCTCCTCTTCTAGGGGAGGTAAGTAGGTAGGTGAAATGGCTGGCCTCAATTAGCAATACTGGCGATTTGTTGCCACGACCTCGCGATTTTAGGCTCGCGGTGATATATTTTTGTAACATTTACAACCAGCTGGAGTTATCAACAAATTTGGATAGCTCCCAAAGTTCTTAGCTACAGCAATGCCCTCGACTCTCTAGAAAAGTACTTCCGAAATATTGGAGTCTCAAGCGAGCGAGAGCTGGGCCATCACCAGAAAAGTGTACGACAGATTCTTTCTCCTGTGGATCTTTACAGCTCCTGCACTGAGCATTGAACGGAATGCCCATTTTTTCAGCGTGTGTGCCAATAGTCCAATGACCCGTGCAGACATCTATAAGGGTGTTGGTAGGATAGGAGTCCTCTTGAATATGCTTTCACAAATTATATTTTTGAATTAAACCATCTTCCAATTTTGCACTTCTTCAGAATGAGCGCAGTATAAAAATTATCTTGAGCCTTAATATTCGAAACAAACGCAGAAAAACTGATGATTCAAATTCGATATTTCCAGATGACCTGCCTGGAAGCTGTAAATGAACTGGATAAGGAGGAATAGTGACTATGTTCAATCGTTTTTCTACGCTTGTGTGTCGAGACTGAGAATGATCGTATATCGAATCTAACAGACAGTAGGGCCAGAAGAAACCAATGAAATGAGCACAAGCTCTTAAAAATCTATGAGAGCTCATTTTGATTGAGGACCAATGCTTGATATATGGTTTCTAGTTTCACTATGGACACATTTGGAACTCAGCGTGTATCTCTCATAAAACTATATGCCCCCCTATTCAAACCGAAACTTGACTACAACTGTTTTATATATATAAATAATTTATTATAAATGCCTGATCTCTCATGTATTTCACGATCTCTGGTAGGTTAATAATATATTTGTTTCAACAGTTTGGCCCATGGCCGACACTGCGACCTAAAAGATCTTTTGTGTCATACTACATTTGTCATTACTGATCCATATGATCACAACTACTATACTATACTACTATACCATAAACGATTAGTACCGGTATTTTCTCCGTAATGCCATAGCATTGCATCCATTTTGTGATATCAAAGCATCACAATTAAAGTAATCAAGTCCTTTTCTACCTAGTCGTTCCTTGTCTAAAGAAAGGAAGTAGTTGAAAGTCATGTTGTGTCATTATTTTTTCCGCTTTATGGATGAATTTGAGAGTGTCCCTAATAGGGGCATTCTTTATTTTTTCCTGAGCCAACTGGTCGCGGTGGAATATGTTCATTCTAGTTCTACCCAACGCAATGCAGTCGCACAGTATGTGCTCTGTGGTTTCTTCGCCTGCTAGACACATCCGGTATTCCGTATTGTCAAGAATGTGGAGTTTTGTCAGGTGATATTTCAGGTAGTAATGATCGGATAGAAAACCTAGTATTTTCCCTATGTCTGCTTTGCACAATTGCGCAGTTCTTTATTGCAGGTCTTTTAGCTTGGCGAAGTCCCTCTATCCCTTCTCAGTGTGGCATTCTGAGACTATATTCCCAGTTGTCTACCCTAGATTTAGTCTCCGCCTAGCTGCTATCACAGTATGGCTCTGGACCTATGAGGCTTGCTGCAGAAGCGGCCCTAGTCAGTTCGTCAGAAATGTGGTGGCCTTCGATCCCTAAGTGACCCGCGGCTCAGCAAATTGCAACTTTATTTGTTGCGCCTAAATATTGTAGGTTGTTGAAGCATTCTTCCACCAGTTTCGATTCGAAAGATTATGTAGCTAATGCTTCTAATGCAGCTTGAGTATCCGAATAAATAGCTTTGTGCGCTTTTGATACCCTTTTTCAGATTTATCCTTACGCACTCTGGTAGGTTATAGAACTCATGATTGCTTCTTCCACATAAAGTCCCTCATAAAACTCAGTGCCCCTCAAACTAACCTATTCAAACCGAAACTTGGCTACAACTGTTAGGTATAAATAGCTTCTCTTAAGTATCTCTGGTAGGTTATAGAACCCTTGAATGTTGTTTCCCCATTGTATTATCAGTAGACAGCTTTTTGTCTTCGTATGTGATTTGGCATTAAAATTTTGCATATAATTGGCAGATTTGACTTCTAAACCCATGCAGGGCGAATTCTTTATCATAAGAAACACTTTTGTAGACCTCTTGGGCTAGTTTTGGGTAGCTTCGGTGTTTGTCTGTTGATATTGTTGAATGTGGTGGCCACCAAACTTTCTTCTCAGGTCTCAGTACAAAAGTGTGCTTTATCAATCAAATTTTTCATCACAATTTTTTATGTTTCCCTAGTAAATGATGGTTTGGTTTTTGCGTTGGTTTCCTATTTAAGTACCACCATAATAGTGGCAGTGAAAGGACACAATCGCAGTTAGTTTGCATGAATAATTCATTTAAAAATATGAGAAGGTGCCACTTCAGAACCACTTCAAACGAGTTGGCATTTTAGATTGGCTACAAAGAGAATCTTTTTCAGCATACTTTAAAGCTATAGTTCACCCTTTCCGAATAGCTACGATGTTCTTTTTGACTGTTTTCCTAAATTGCACTTATTCACCTATCTTCTTTCCTTCAACGAACGAGTTAAGTTCTGAAACGCAACTTACATTCAATCAACTATTTCTTTTCCTCAATGAATGAGTTAAGTTGTGAAACGGAACTTGCACTCACTCCAGTTAAAATTATTGATGCTTTATGGCTATTCTTCCCCCCAAAACCTGCCTCCTTCCTCTGGCGTTTCGCCACCCCCTCATTATTTTCTAATGTTTAATGCCAATTCATCTCTACAATTATTACAAATTATGTGAAAATGTTTATTTAAAGTCAATTAAAAAGGTTATAAAAAGAGTTCAGCTCTGTCGAAGCTACTTCCGCTCTGTCTTCGGAGTTAACCCCCAAAGTGAATGGAGAAGTACGCTTGAAGGAGACTGCACAATGTTTCAAAAAACTATCAACAGTTGTAATATCATGAAACTTAAACTGAGTTGCGAGAACATCCAGGGACGAATTGTTGCGGGGGTTTACGGGGATTAGCGGTTATATTTCTTAATATCCATTGGGTCGGGATGTACAAAGGCCGCTGCTGCAATTAACTGTATGCGTGGTGTTGTGGTCGAAAAGTTTGCTGACTATCTTTTGCGTTCTATGCAGCCGCAAAGAATCTGCCAAGATGGCACAAGCTCATTTTTCTATTTCAGTGCTGAGTGTGTTTGGGTTTGGGAATGGGATTAATTAAACGTGCCAATACTCGTAACAAAACAGTTACTTGATTATTTGGTGGTCTGTTCATTAACGGGCAAATATAGTAAATTGAAAATTGAACTATAATGCGAAGAGGCAGATACTCGTATATTCATATAATATCTGCTGATACAATATTTCATATACTCATATAACATCCTCTGATACAATATTTCAAATACTCGTATAACATCCTCTGAAACAATATTTCATATAACATCTGCTGATACAATATTTCATATACTCATATAACATCTGCTGGTATGATGATTCAAGAAATCAGGAATGACTCTTAGGGACATTTTACACATAAGACCGTAAGGAAGAATTTTCTCTTCCTTGTATCTATAAACTAATTAATATGCTTGTTATTTGATTGTGATCTCACTCGCTTTATTGCAAAATTCTTAATGTCTATGATATCACTCGATTTCGTTGTTAGCAACCTCTCTCCATACGTGGAGATTAGCGGTAGTTTTCCCAACGTCAATCTATACTCTCTCTCTAAGCGTGTGTTGCTGTTGTTGTCTTTCGGCCTATTCGGAGTAAGCCGCTCACATACGTGCATATATTGACATTCATTCTAGTGTTGGACATCCGATTTATTGGTGTGTCTCCGCCACATTAACTTAAATGCCTGATCTCTCACGTATCTGACGATCTCTGGTAGGTTATTAACAATTTTGTTTTAGCAGTTTGCCCCATGGCGTTGTGCCTTGAACGACTTGATATAGAGTAGTCCTCAAATAACTGACTGAAGGTCTGCCACTCTCCAGGTGGAATATTTAAGAGATTTCATGTTACTTGAGGATATTGATTAATGTTATAGAGACCTCTAATACATCATTCTCCAGAACCTTTATTGCCGAAAGGACCTCAAGGCTCCTTCTGAGACTCTTTCCAAGCAAATAGTAAACGAAATCTCAAGCCATCCTTGTCACTTCTCTAAGGTGGCACCTTTTGTTAGAAGAACAGTTCTACTTGAAATTGCACCAAAGCTCGTACTCGTAGTATGCCAGTCAAGTTGCATGACATCAAGTTTCGCTTTTGAATTGAGTATGTTTTAATAACAAAATTAAAATGGCATTTTTCGTCCCTGCCCCCTTTAAATCTCGACTACAATTTTACATGATTTTAATTAATGGCATTATTTTATTAAACTTAATTACGAATGCTGCTCTCCTGCCTGCTTGGTTACATGTAAATTAGTTTATCTGCGCACATGTACTCGTATTTAATCTCTCAGAGCATTCGGATTCAGGTTAGCACCGTGCGAGTTTCTTTAGCCTTGCCACTGCGGAATACGCTTTGCGTGCCAGCTGTGAAGGAAGTAATTACTATAGCGTCACTTGACGTCGTACTGTTGTCGTACACGTTCACATACCGAAGCGTTGTGATAGTTTAAATTTAATTATGAAGGGAAGATTTTGTGCAGCAATTGAATTAAGAGCAGCCGCAGACTTGGCGTGAGCCATAATTGCATAAAAGTTTAATGACATTCTAACATTCTAAGTTGCACTCAGGAAGACGGAGGAATTACGTACGCTTTAGTAAATATAATAATAATAATAATCTGCACAAATATTTAAGTAGTCCAAACCCAGTCATGTTGCTGGTAGATTTACCTGCGGTAGCTGGGAATTTTGCAATATTATATAATAATCTTCCACTGCGTTTACTGCGCGACACAAATTATGTAGCTCAAGTTTAAGAGCAGAAGCAAGTGAAGAAGTGGAAGATTATAAATTGTCAGCAAATAAGACAGAAAGAGAGGGAGACAGTTGGAGAGATGACTCCAACTTTATGACATTATTCCGAAATAGAAAGTTTCTTTTAGAATCGAACTAAAGTTAAATTCATATATCCAAAGTATATGAAGCGGCCAAAAGTGATTATGAGAAGAGGGTATTTTTCCCAGGGATTTACAATAGATTATTTGGTATGTCAGCCGGGATATCATTTCCCTTATGACCCTATAACTTAATCAGAAATATATGACTTTAAATATACTTTAATTTATTTTATTCGGCGATGAGTACAGTAAAACTATGCGGGAATGTTGGCAGGTCAAGATAATGTTATCCTACAGATGAATATTGTACAATTGGACTGAAGCCAAATTATTACATTGAAACCAGATTCAAAGGGACACATTGTTCAAAAAGGAATCAGATTATTAAGAATAGGTATCCAACTATATCTCATAAAGCAAACAGAAATTGGGGCAGTGGATAACCAGTAGAAACAAGAGAACTAGGAGAAGCATGAGAATCAAGATAACCAGGCTAACCAAGAGAACCAGAATAACCAAGAGAATCTGGATAGCCAGGATAACCAGGATAACCATTATAAAACCATGAGAATTAACATAACCCGGAGAACCAGGCTAACCAGGATAACCAGGAGAACCAAAGTAAATATTTTAACGAACTTTTCAGAGACGGGGTAAAGCTCAGCTGTGTCCAGGGTTCGTCAACAGAAATATTTCTCAGAGTTTATAATTGTGTGCCTTTATTGTTTAAAATTATTTGCCTTGACTTGATTATTATTTTGACAACAAGTCCTTCTTGCCGTGGAGTAAGCGAGTCCCAGTGAGGCTTTTTAAGGTTGAGACTTCTGTGTGAATGGGGCGAGACTTCTCAGGCTGAGACTCCTGTGTGAGATTCTTGGGTGAGACTCCTTAGGCTGAGTCTCCAGCGTGAGATTATTTGCCCTTGACTCCGCTGGACTTGCTTGATCTTAATTCGTTGTCTTTATTAAGATTTCAACTGCTATTGGTCTTTACTATTGTTCTCTGCTTGATGTTTCGATGTGCTATTGCTACTTTGAACGCTTGTTACTCCAGAGTCTGAAAGATTCTCAATCACTATTTAACCTAGTTCAAGTTTAACGTGATTGAGAATTGGTTTCATACAAAAACAGGAAACAAACGAATCTAAATCCGACTCGCCTACTTTGATTTATTTTATATTTTAAACTAGGAATAATTTGTGGGGGTGAAATTTGTCAGTGGACGAATTTCATCTTCACAATATGAACAAAATTTAAGGGGGATCATTCTCCTTCTTCATATTTATACACTTGGATACAACTGCTTTTTCAGCTTGAGAAGAGAAATATACTATATACTATAACCTTAGGTTAGGTTAGGTTATTGTGGCAGCCGGTCTACAGACCAACTCACTCAGACCACCAAGGGTCCATTGTGATTTCACCACTAACAACGCACCTTTGATATACTCGTCAAACTATTTCGAAGCCCTAATAAAGCCCAGGATTTGTTTGACCGTCGTGCCAGACACTTCTGTAAGAGAATTAAAATCGTATTTGCCGAAGGAGCCCACTCTGCTACTAGCCAGGGCCGGCCACCTACAGAAGAGATGTTCTACAGTCTCCTCCTCCTCCTCATCCACTTCCAGCTTCTGTAGTATTTATGAGAGAATACTCCCAGCCTGAGAGCATGCCTACCGAATAGCCAATGAGCAGTTATATAAGCCACGACCTTAGAGATATCTTCTCTCGACAAGGCAAGCAAGTCTCTGGATTTCCTCCTATTAAGCTCCGGCGATATTAGCCCAGTCGTTTAGCAAGTGCCCTCGTGTGCCCAAAACCCATTGGCCTCACGCAAGACCCTATCCCTCAGCAACAGTTTACAAATAGCAATTGGTATTCCAACCTCGCATCTGTCTGTGCATAAAGGAAGGTTGGTGCCCAATCTTGCCAGCTTATCAGCCGTACAGTTCCCCTCAATATCCATATATCCCGGAACCCATATTTGGCGTACCCTGAAAATGGTTCAGATATCACTTAGGGCTGCCCGGCAGTCCTGAGTAACATTTGATTTCAGTGCCCTCGTGTGTCCAAGATCTTTGTTGCCTTCAAGGAGACTAATTGATATTTAATGGTTTTGAAGGGCTTTAAAATGGTGGATGAATGGTTTCTCAGTACTGGTTCAAATAATATGAAATTAGGATGAATGTTGTGATAAACGTTGCTGACAAAACTATTTTTTATGTCTAATGTCTTCTTGGCCATAAGCAATATCAAGGTAGAATCCACAGTCGTGTCCCACAACTTCTCTACCATAAAATAGTTCACTATATCTCAGGTTATTCTGGGTGATTGGAGCTACTTATATCACATGCATCTGGAGAAATCTGCTTAGATATGGAAAACTTTTAAAACATGATACTCATGTGGAGTTCTCGAATATTTTATATAAAATGAAATTCTACCTCGTACATCACTGCAACTACTTGTAATATATATCATGAGATTTGGACCTCCCTTCAATTAATGTTGTTTCTAGTAGCTTAAGTACCTAGTGCCCAAGTACTAATACCAGATTTCCTTTCCAATATTTTGCCCTGTGCCCAATTTTCTATGTATATATTTTGTTCTTATCTATTTCGGTTGATGCGGACATTAAAAACCAGCGCTTGGTTCATTTAAAATGCTTGCCTGGGTCAGTGTCTGACCCGCGGGTCATAGGTTCACCATCACTATTCTAGTACCTTAAAAAATTGATACACTGCTCTCCATTCTAATATTTTTATCTGTTCCCTTGCTTTTTCTTATCAATTTCATTCGATCCGGAAAATCAGTTTCCAGTTTCTCGGTTCTGTTCCTATAAATCAGGAAAATTCTAAAATCTTCTTAAATCAGGAAAATTCTAATTTTTGAAAACAAAATCCCCTTTTCTGTTTTTAATTCTATTATTTCTGCAGGTTTGGAATTGTTTTACATTAGATTGTTTTTGTCTTAATTCCTTGTAGCCGGACCGAAAATCACTAATGTGATATTCTAAAAACCATGAACACTCGATTGCTTTGGTAAAGTTTCATTCTGTTCCTTCGGAATGTTCTCGTATATTTCTTAGTTACTCCCCAAACATTTTATAGTCTCTTTTGACCAGTACTTGCTTTCCATTTTCTCAATGTACGAATATAAACGCAGGAACGAGAGTCATTTTAAATTATGGGCCATCCCATATGGGTGTCTTTAGTTCAATTAATTCCTATAGCAATCTTTATTCAACTTCAATGGGTGCTTTGTGTTCTAAGCACCAATGCAACTAACTAGGCTTGGCACCATTTTATAAAAAATATATTATAATCTAGTTTAACCGAATATTTTAGCGACCCCGCCGGTATTTGAACCCGTTCTGCTAAGTCGCCTTCGGTAATTCTCTCAAAAATCGAGGGTCCAAAGCATTAAACGATTCATCCACCGAACGCCAAACAATTCGTGAGTTTGATATCAAATAAAAACAGAGTTCTTATTATCATTCATTTGTTTGCTTTACTTATCCTTGCTGTCTGTTTTTCATGGGCTCCTGCTACTAAATCAAATTATTATTATTAATTTGAATGTTTTTATTTAAATTAATAATTATAAGAATCTGCGACTCTTGGGGTGTGGGTGTAGCATGCTTACCACTAGAATTATGACATATAATATCACCATATTATACTGACTACTGAGGTGCCAACATTACTTTAATGGCTGTTTCGTGAAGTCTCATAAGAGTGTTTCTTTTCTGAAGTTGCCGAATATAGGAGCTATGTATTGTGGTGGCTAGTAACAGTTAATTGATAGGCAGTGTTTTGCATACGGAACACAGCTTATTTGAGCGTCTGCAAAATAACTAAAAGGGTAGTAGTAACCTGAAAGTCAGGTATCAAAGAACACCGAGCATATATCACCGAGTCGCATACATCCATTGCACCCACTCCAATATCCATTACGTACTAATGTACGTAGTTACTAACTATCGATGTAGAGCGATACTGTAGGCATGTCAGTTGAACATTCTTTATATTCTTCTTTCAAAGTTCCTTACACAGATCGCTGGGATGTTTAATCTGGACCACGTGGTAAGTTATATTATATTTATATTATATTATATTATATTATATATATTGGTGGTGGTTGTTTATTCCAAGAAATGGAAGCAGACGAACATGCTGAAGTATACTAAGGAAGTATCGGTGATCAATTACATAGGGGCCGGTATATAGGGCACAAATTCACTGGTAACCATAATAATAATCTGAAGAACTCTTCCAAACCCCTTTCTAGAATGAAAGCTTTTGAACTATTTCCTGTACATCCATTTCAAAAGTTAGCACTGTCCCTTTTGGTGGTTTGCAGCAGGAAGGAGGAAAATTTCCATGGGAAACTTTACACGGATGTGATGATCATCAACAATATTTGTAAAGAGTCACAATGGGCCATTATGTATGCTCAAGTGTAGCAAACTAGGCGGCCACTCCTACGCTTAAATACGGGAAAAGACTGTACTAAGTTATATATGTAAACGTCCATACATGGAGATAAGCCCAAGTACTCCTGGCTTCTTTTTCAGTATTACACATTTGTGTTCGAGGTTTTTCATTTTGTGACGGGTTTTTCATTGTCAGTTGGTTCCGTACGTAACTCTTGACAGCTATACGAATACGTCCAATAAACGTCTGAAACGTGCTTTTCTTTTATTTATTTCCGTTTTAATATTTCGTTATAATACGAACGCGTTTCGACCAAGTTTATTTGACTTCAAAACATGTCAAAAGTCATTTAAGTTTCTCTTCATCGGAAGAACACACAGTTCGTTGCAATCCTCGAATAATCTGATATACACTCAAGTATGGACAGAAGAACTATTGTCAATGAGGATCACAACTACGCCGAAGGCGGGAACATGAAGTTTATGAATGGTGTTGATTGCAATTAGACCTGCTTTATAAAAATTATTTACAATTATATATTTAAAGTTGTGCTGCAAATTGTTTCGATCACGCCGCACCCCCTCTTCAATGCGAATCCCACCGAAGGACCCACTATTTTGGCCGGAAGGGTGAGCGATAAGTTGGCGGCAGCACGGCAACAATTGAAGGAGGCTCTCAACAAGCAAATTCGGCCCAAGCCTAGGGAACCGGTTCGCTTCATCGCCAATCAGCAAAGTGAGGTATCTCCCTCGGTCAGTGTGGCTGGAAGCCGGAGAGAGAAGGAAAATGAGGTGCAGTCTGCACAGACACCCGCACTAAAACTGCACGAGTGCGAGACGTGTCATAAGAAGTTCCATCGTGTTTGGGTGCGCAACAATCATATGCGCACACATACCGGCGAGAAACCATATTTGTGTCCCGCTGAGGGTTGCGGCAGGAGGTTTGCAGATTCGTAAGTATCTTCTGGAGTTATCAAGTATTGGAGATATGTAAAAAGACACTTTGCAGGTCCAACATGAGAGCACACCAACGCTGCAAACAGCACCACAATTGGCTGTACGAGTGTGCCCTCTGTGGGAAGGCGTTCATGCAGTTACGTTCCCTGACACGCCACAGCTCCATCACTTGCAAAATGCTCAGATACAACAACTCCTTTTAAGCCGCTTTTTGGTGGTTTTGTGGCATAGTTAATATTAATATTAGTTTAGATTTAGTAAATGATTACTAGAAATATAGGGTGTAAAATACATGATTCTACTTTTGTGTGTCATCCTTTTTAAGGTAAGAACCCTGGAGGAGTAGGATATTCTTCCTTCCTCACCGCTAGCAAAAAGCTGGTTAAATTAAAAATCTGCCTTTCGCTGCAAATTGATATGACCTGCGCAGTTTTTGTCGACATATATTAACGAGTTCTTGCTCGTATAATAACGATTATGCTGCTCGCTCTCTCGATTTTAACTCGATGGTTTCGGCATGACGGCTGAGAGTTAACATTATGTCTCAGAAGAAGTGACTCACGGTGGATCTTTCCTTCTCATTTCCATAGGAGAGGTGCTTATTTGGAAAGTTTGCTAGTATGTTTCAACCTATATCATTATTCTCTCCTAAACACCGTAGCAAAAAGTTTAATATTGAAAGGACGATTTAAAGGGCGAACAGTTTCTTCACTAATTTACAGGGAGAATGACCTTTGAGGTCGTACTAAGCGACATTGTTCTTCTAAATACTCTTACTTACTTACTTTCGTGGCCTAATCGCAGAATGTGCAAAACAAGCCGATATCGGATTACGGCCGAACTTAGCAGAGCTCGCCAGGCGCCTCTGCTTTGGGCGGGTCTTCTCCAATCTATTATTATACCAAGCGTGGTTAGAGTTTCCTCCACTTGGTCCTTCCATCGGAGGCATGGTCGTTCGAACACCTTTTTCGCTGGAGCTTCTTCGTTCATACGCACATGTCCAAGCCAGCGCAGACGTTGTACAGTGATACGTCTGACTATGTCAATATCAGCGTAGAGCTCGTACAGTTCATGGTTCATTTGAATACAGTAGTCGTCGTTGACACGATCGAAGATTTTCGAAGAATTGTCCTCTCGAACACCCCAAGCGCGGCAACATCAGTCTGCGACACGACCCATGCTTTTCTGCCATAAATCAGCACGGGTAGGTTGGGCGTCTTGTAGAGTGTCAGTTTTGTCTGTCGAGAGAGGACTCTACTACACATTTGCTTACCGAGCCCGTGGTAACACCTATTAGCAAGCGTGATTCTTCGTTTAATCTCCAGGCTAACGTTGTTTTCCGCGTTAAGACAATTTTCTTCTTTAATTTCTATGATCTTATGTACAGGCTTATTGAAGATTCAGGTCGTAATGGGTGATTTGATGATAGTTAGGTTTCCAATCTTATCGTCGGTGTATGAGTATCAAGAGGTATTAGTTTCAATCACCCGGTATTTCGGTAGCTGTCACTTTTGAAGCTTTTATTCATTGAAATTTGACAAGTAGAAACTACGCCATTACTAAAAATGGGACGATACACGCTTCAACAACGCATTGAAATTATTAAAATTCACTACAAAGATGGTGAAAATCTTGCAGTCACAGTTCGCAAAACTAAAGCATTTTTGGGTCGTCGTGAAGCACCTTGTCGGACAGCAATACAGAAATTGGTGGAAAAATTCGAGCTGTTGGGACAAGTTAGTGATGTGAAGAATAAATCCCGTGCACGTCGCTCAAGAACAACTGAGAATATTGCTGTTGTAGCCCAAAGTGTTGAAGAAAACCCAGGTTTGTCCATTCCTCGTCGTTCTTTGGAATTGGGCATTCCACAAACGTCATTACACCGTATTTTGCATAAAGACTTGGGTCTTAAGGCTTATAAAGTTCAGTTAACACAAGAACTCAAGCCGGCCGATCATCAACAACGTCGTGTCTTTGCTGATTGGGTCCTTGAAATGCATGAAAATGATCCGGAATTCCATCGAAAAATCATCTCGACAGATGAGGCCCATTTCCACCTCGGTGGCTACGTCAACAAGCAAAATTGTCGCATCTGTGGCTCGGAAAATCCAAGAGTTATTGTTGAGAAGCCTCTCCATCCTCAACGTGTGACTGTTTGGTGCGGTTTATGGTCCGGCAGGGTCATTGGACCTTACTTTTTCGAAAATGAGGTTGCATGAACAGTTACGGTGAATGGATTGCGCTATCGAGAGATGATTAATGATTTTTTATGGTCGGAGTTGCATGGTATTGATCTGGACAACGTTTACTTTCAACAAGACGGCGCTACGTGTCAAACAAGCAACGAAACCATTGTTCTTTTACGGTAAAAGTTCCGGACCATGTTATCTCTCGAAGAGGTGATCACAATTGGCCACCGAGATCTTGTGATTTAACACCTTGCGACTTCTTCCTTTGGGGCTACGTGAAAGATAAGGTCTACGCCAACAGCCCAGCATCGATTCAAGACCTCAAAGATAGAATTCGTGAGGCTATCGAGATTATAGGGCAGCCACTTTGCGATTTGGTTATGGAAAATTGCATGAAAAGGATATGGTCCTGAGGGCGTGGTCGTGGTGGCCATTGGGCTGATGTTCTTTTTCATTATTAACGGCATACTTTCCTCTTTATTATGAAATAAACATCCGATCATTTATCTCAAAAAATGGCATTTCTCTTTGAATACCAAAATAACACCTCTTATTGGAAAACCCTTTGCATATATAAGCTGCGGGGTGCAGCCCATAATCATCGTCAGAGCTCCACATATTGATATCTGATCCCATATCAGTCTCAATTTCATAACCGATTGATTTCTACCGGATTGTCACGACTCAATAAATTGCCTCAAACTTCTGAAACAGTACGAAATTCTCCACAAAGTTTAATTTATTAGAAACGTGTATAGGCTAAAATTTAGTATACGAGTATGTGAACCAGTGGGAAGATGTGGTCCTAACAATATAATTGCTCTGTTGTTCTGGAGCGCAGATAGCAAGTTAGAAAGAATGGTTGAAGTTTTGGAAAAAAGTCTGTAGATAAATATTCGTCCTATGAGTTGTAGTACCTGACAAATGAGTTGGTAAGACCAGCAACTGATCTTATAAACGAGTATATATTAGATATAACATATACACATATATATAACACTATAAGTTCTGTACTAAGCCCTTAAGACTACCAACTAGAAACTGACCCTTACTAAATTATCTCCCAGAACTCAGCGCAAAATGGTTGAGAACCTTACAATTTTTATAGTCGAGGATTGATCGAAGGCTATTGTGAGTGCTCTCTTGTATTTAAATATGATTTTTATGCCAATATTGACAGTTTTGCTTTCAAATCGGTGGAAAGTAATTGGTACCGCGTCATTTGTTTTTTCTCTTCGTGCTTGGTTCTCAGGGTTGTCGCGTACTTAGATCATTGTTATTCCCATGATTCTAAAAAATTACTTCAAAATTACGTGAATACCATTTCATCAGTAGAACTTTTATCATCCAGACCGTGTTTATACTGTTTATATCAATCCTCTGAGGTGTTGCTCCGCAAGTCAATTCCTTCGTTCTAGAAATTGTATATAGACCATATTATTACTAATACTCAAGTAGGTAATTCTAACGTAGGAGCATCTCTGGGCATCTGAAAGTTCTAGACGCAAATCAAAGTTTTAATTCAATGCCAATGCCTGACCAAATTATAATTATAAGCGACGTCTGCATTAGTGTTTTTGTTACTCAAAGGGCCAAAATTTCCTTGTTATGCTCTAGAACACTTCTAGCTCTATTGGTCAGAGACCTCCTCTCGGCACACGAACTAGGAGCATGGAACTTCAGTCGCTCTTTCCGTGTCATAGTTTCGTTCATCAGACTTGAGAATTAAGTTGCTGCTGACGTATTCAATGGCAAATTTATTCTATGAATTGCTTGAATGCAGCTCCATTCACTGAGTGGGTGTTCAGCAAATACACTTCATTGCAGTTGTAACCTTCCCTTTTGACGCTAAGTCAACACCAGCCGCCAGCTCAGCGGAAGGGGACAAATATTGTTAATTTAATGCAAATTTCGTTTGCAACGATTCCCATTTTCCTTGCATGCATTCAAATTGTTATATAATTTAATTATAAAGAAGACAATCATTAAAACTGTACTTGGAGGAGAGACTCCAGCAGAGCTGAGATTAAAAATTTAAATAATGACACTTGGAGTCCGCTTCCTTGAAATGAGTGGAACTGAACTCAGTTGAGCCTGATCTTTACACGCCCTAAACACAGATTTTCCCTTAGCCAAGTAGCAACACCACTGCCAGCCATAATTGCTCTTGATGTGTACTTTGCACGTAACGTCACCAATGAACGACGTCGTCGTCGTCATCACATTGTCTTCTGAAGCAGCAGCTACAAAGTTGGCTCAAGGCAGCAGCCTCTCAGTTTCAGTTGCTGGCGAGGCGCACTTGCTGCACAAGCCGCCAGTGACTGTGCAATTCTTCATGCACATAATTAGAAAATGTGTAATTGTTGTAGCGGTCGTTCTGGGCTTGTTGCCACCTTCCTCCCGCTGCTGCTGAGCTCACCTGCGACTCCAGCGCTACTGTGGTGGCTGTCATTGTAACGCTGGACAACAACGCGTGTACCTAACGCGTTTTTTTCTTGTTGCTTGGCAAGTGTTTCTGTACTCTCTCGAGGGCTGTTGTGACAGCTGCGCTTGCTTCATTTTCGCTACGTGCGCATGCGCAATGTTTGTTTGTTTTAGCTACACACTTCGCCATACCCTATACAAACATTTACGGTCATTGCCTTCGTCGGAGATAGCAGTGATAAATACAAGTATCACGATAGCCGCTGGAAGGGTGATGCAATAGACCTGCAATTATGGGCGCATTTATGAATTTCGATTTCATGGAAACGCTCGGCGCAAAAAATTCCCCAACTGCGAGTACAAGAAACGCAACTGGAGGTGATTAATCACATTAACACTTCGCATGCGTGAGGAGGAACAAGTGGGTTGTTAACTGGCTTAACCAGTTAAGGCCGGGAAGGATTGTGCCACCAACTCTAAACTACAGCTTCGAGTAAAGAACGAGCCACAAGTGTGATTAATTGCCGCTTCCATCGAGCCTCGAACAAAACCGAGCGTAACACCTGCAGTACCTCAAATCCACACCATTTTTATATGGAAATGTCCAAGACTCGAATCGGTTTCGCATTCATTCGGATTCCAAATGTTGCCTCATTAGCCGCACTTGCTCTCATTAGCCTTGCAAATACCAAAACATCAATTTTCGCAGTTCATTTTCAAGCATCTCTATTTTGGCCTACCAAATAATCAGCGCTGTTGGCAGCGCACCTGCAAAGAAGCTCTCCAAGAGTGCTGAGCTCATCAATTTTAAAGGTGGGTGGAACCTTCCATTAACTGTGGCAAGGCTTGGCAGGCCTCACTGCTGGCACATGAGCGTTTCCGTCAGGCCACTGGCCAGTACGAGTAGATTTATGGACACTTAAGTGGTCGAAGGTGGTATTGACAGGTTCGAAGTAGGCAGCCGAGGTATGGGCAGTTTTTTTTGTGCGTAAACTTTGCAAATCTTGGCTGAAAATTTAGGCTGAATTGTGGCGTGTTTGTAACATTTTTAGAAAGAAATCCTCTCAAGTCTAACGTCGTATCATAGCTCTGTCAGAGACACACCCATCAGTTACGGTAGTTATTCTTTTCAGATATTGGGAGCAATACTCGTACCACGACCTGTGTCAGAAGTGGCACACAGCAGAAAATATTGCCATCAATCATTCTATGAATAATGTCAGTCAATACTGCTTTCTTTCAAGTGCTTCCATGGTCATTTTGAAGTTAGAAAGAAAATGCTGCCACACTTTCATATTCCTATTAACAGGGTTATGTGTTTAAGTACACTTCAAAAAATGTTTGGGGAGTTGACTTCACTTAACAGAGACAATATTTGTGTACTTCAATGAAGAAGTGTCGGTGGTGGACGTAGCGACAGACTCATGTACGGGTATTTATTTAAAATTTTGGCGTTCTAATACAGTGTTCTAAAAGAATGGTCAACATAATCAAATTGAAAGGGTCCTCATGAAGTCTATGAAAATCGTGCCCTGTTGTGAATTTATTTGTTCCGATAATTTATACTCAACACTCAATCAGGAACAAACAGATACAAATTGGTAGGGGGATAGGTATGATCTTTCTTCACTGACGGCTCCAAAACTGCCAAGAGATCTTCGGCTGGCTGGCATCTGAATGGAAATTCTCGGCTATTGGAACTACGGTAACGGTATTCCAATCGGAAGTGTATGCTATACTAATGGTAGCGGAATGGGAAATTGAGAAGAAATGGCGCGGTAAGCGGAGTAGAGTCTGTAGTGATAGTGAGGCTGCACTGAAGGCCCGAGAAAATGCGTTAACCTCTTGAAAATTTGTCCAAGAATGTAAGACAAGACCTAACTTCATCGTTAGGTGGAATTTACTTGAACTCATTTGGGTTCCGTGACACTGAGGAGAACGGAGAAACGAGGTAGCTGATGAATTGGCAAACTGTGGATCTGCGGGTAATCCAATGCCACCAGAGTCATTTTTCAGTATGAGTTTAGCAGGGTCTATTGATTGAATCAAGAGGCATGTGTATAATATTAACAAGGACCGATTATGCAATTCAGTTGCCTGAAAAACAACCAAGTGTTTCCTAGAGAGCTTGAAAAAGAGAGTTGGAGATTGCCTTCTGGCATTACGAAGGAAAGTTCTTTGATCGTTGGTTGGAGTAATCATGGACACAATCCATGGGACCATCATATGGCGACCATAGGTATCACCGAGAGACTGAACTGCGTCTCCTGTTTGGAGGAAGAACGAACGGCACAGATCATTTTCTGCGCATTTGTCCTGCCAGAATGAGGAGGTGCTTATTAAACTCAGATGTTTAGAGAATGGACAAAGTACATTCCTTATCCCTGGACAGACTTATGAGATTCATAAGAGAGTCAAAGAAATTTGAAAAGGTGTAATTTCCTTCACATTCTCTATCTCCCCCTTCACCCAAATAGTTCCAGGCTTGTGGTATCGTGGGCATCAATGACTGCTGAGTTCCTGCAGACCTCCTATGTCGGCGGTTCTCCGGCCTACCCCACTTCTACCTATCTACCTATCTATCTAACTTATGGTCATAAAATGTTCGCAGAATAATTTATTTATTTATTTTATTTTAAAGCGTTCACATATAAGACAGGGTCTTTTAAATGCGTCAAGAAGTATCCGAATAACAATGAATTATATATAACAAAAATTACTTAAATTACTTAAAATAAGACTAAGAATGTAAGTTAAATTAAACTAAATTATTAGATCAGACAAATAAATAAGTTCAGATCAGATAAATAAATAATTAAACATATAAATAATTGAATAAATAAATAATTAACTTTAAAAATAAATAATTTTCATGAAATAAGGAAAAGTCAGATCAGAAAAACAATGAATAAACAAAAAGGAAACAAAAATTAGAAAAGCAGAAAAGAGAAAAAAAAATAGCATTAAGAGAAGTAGTGAAAAACTGCTTGCTTAAAGTTGTGCTTACTTGAGATACTCCTAATTGCCAAAGGCAACGAATTCCACAACCTGATGGCGTTCACAAAAGAGAGTATATTCGAGTTTAAATACTTGTAATTAGGGACTAAGAGCTTCATATTTCTCCTCGATTTACAAAACTTCAACTTTACAAACAAATAATTAGGTGTTCGCGTGTATATTAAGTTATGTAGAAATATGCAATTTCTAGCATCCATATAATTAAAAATATTGCAACCAAGGACCTGATTGCAAAACTTACTGATATGGTCAAACTTTCTACAAACCATATACATATCTTGTAGCATTATTGAATGCCACCTGCAGCTTATGCCTGGAACCGGAGTCAAGTTCACCATAAACAACCTCTGAGTAAGTCATGATTGGCACAATAAGCTGAAGCACCAACCTCCTTCTGATCTCAGTAGGCACAAATGATGCAGTCCTCCTCAAATTCCGTAAGGTATAGTATACCTTACTCACCACTGAATTTATGTGATCCTCACAGGATAGTACGGAGTTAATGTGGTATCCAAGGTTTTTTACTTTTTCAACAAATTTAAGTTTTGTATCATTTAGTGAAAGTGTTGGTATATCAGAGGAAGGGTAACCAGACTTGGAAATCGGGAGGACATATGATTTTTGGGAGTTGACCTTCAGCCTATTGGCTATAGCCCATTCTGCTATTATGATCAAGTCTTCGTTTACCCTAGCACATAAATCATCAATGAGACCAATAGGTCTGGACAAATACAATTGAAGGTCATCAGCATATGCATGCATGGTAACATGACGACACTTACTGAAAATGTCATCTATGAACAGTGTAAATAAAAGTGGACCAAGCACTGAGCCCTGAGGCACCCCACAGGTTGAATTACTGAACGCAGACACATTCTTTCCCACCCTAACCCTTTAAGACCTTCCAACCAAGTAACTATTTAACATACGGACCGCCGAGCTGGAAAAACCAAAATTCAACTGTAGCTTTTCACATAGTAATGAGTGATCTACAGAATCGAATGCTTTAGAAAAATCTAACAGACAAAGCAGGGTCACATGTCTCATATCAAATGACTCTCTGATGTCATCCAATATTTTAACAACAACAGTGGAGCAGCCGTGTCCAGGCCAAAAACCAGAAACCAGAAAGTGGGGAAATAAGGTCAAATTTTCTGACGTGTTCTGAGATTTGCTCAGCCATGAGAGATTCACATACCTTTGATAAAGCCGGCAACAAACTTACAGGACGGAAATCAGACGGTACATTAGCATTAGACTTTTTAGCTATAGGGATAATCGTCGCTATTTTCCAAATATTGGGGAAGCAGGAGCTCGTTAAACAATGGTTATTTATATGGGTCAACGGGCTTAGAATGAAAGGCAAAATAAGTTTAATAAATTTAAAAGGAATTCCATCCTCTCCGACAGAATTTGACTTTATCTTGTTGACACAGCGAGCAACATCATCTTCATTTATTTTAAAGCGTTCACATATAAGACAGGGTCTTTTAAATGCGTCAAGAAGTATCCGAATAACAATGAATTATATATAACAAAAATTACTTAAAATAAGACTAAGAATGTAAGTTAAATTAAACTAAATTATTAGATCAGACAAATAAATAAGTTAAGATCAGATAAATAAATAATTAAACATATAAATAATTGAATAAATAAATAATTAACTTTAAAAATAAATAATTTTTCTGAAATAAGGAAAAGTCAGATCAGAAAAACAATGAATAAACAAAAAGGAAACAAAAAGTAGGAAAGCAGAAAAGAGGGGGAAAAAAAAAAAAAAAAAAAATAAATAAATAAATAAATAAAAAACAAAAAATAAAAAAAAATAGCATTAAGAGAAGTAGTGAAAAACTGCTTGCTTAAAGTTGTGCTTACTTGATATACTCCTAATTGCCAAAGGCAACGAATTCCACAACCTGATGGCGTTCACAAAAAAGAGTCTATTCGAGTTTAAATACTTGTAATTAGGGACTAAGAGGTTCATATTTCTCCTCGATCTACAAAACTTCAACTTTACAAACAAATAATTAGGTGTTCGCGTGTATATTAAGTTATGTAGAAATATGCAATTTCTAGCATCCATATAATTAAAAATATTGCAACCAAGGACCTGATTGCAAAACTTACTGATATGGTCAAACTTTCTTAAACCATATACATATCTTGTAGCATTATTGAATGCCACCTGCAACTTATGCCTGGAACCCGAGTCAAGTTTACCATAAACAACCTCTGAGTAAGTTATGATCGGTACAATAAGCTGAAGCACCAACCTCCTTCTGGTCTCAGCAGGCACAAATGATGCAGTCCTCCTCAAATTCCGTAAGGTATAGTATACCTTACTCACCACTGAATTTATGTGATCCTCACAGGATAGTACGGAGTTAATGTGGTATCCAAGGTTTTTTACTTTTTCAACAAATTTAAGTTTTGTATCATTTAGTGAAATTGTCGGTATATCAGAGGAAGGGTAACCAGACTTGGAAATCGGAAGGACATATGATTTTTGGGAGTTGAGCTTCAGCCTATTAGCTATAGCCCATTCTGCTATTATGATCAAGTCTTCGTTTACCCTAGCACATAAATCATCAATGAGACCAATAGGTCTGGACAAATACAATTGAAGGTCATCAGCATATGCATGCATGGTAACATGACGACACTTACTGAAAATGTCATCTATGAACAGTGTAAACAAAAGTGGACCAAGCACTGACCCCTGAGGCACCCCACAGGTTGAATTACTGAACGCAGACACATTCTTTCCCACCCTAACCCTTTGAGACCTTCCAACCAAGTAACTATTTAACATACGGACCGCCGAGCTGGAAAAACCAAAATTCAACCGTAGCTTTTCACATAGTAATGAGTGATCTACAGAATCGAATGCTTTAGAGAAATCTAACAGACAAAGCAAGGTCAAATGTCTCATATCAAATGACTCTCTGATGTCATCCAATATTTTAACAACAGCAGTGGAGCAGCTGTGTCCAGGCCGAAAACCAGATTGGAGTGGGGAAATAAGGTCAAATTTTCTGACGTGTTCTGAGATTTGCTCAGCCATGAGAGATTCACATACCTTTGATAAAGCCGACAACAAACTTACAGGACGGAAATCAGACGGTACATTAGCATTGGACTTTTTAGCTATAGGGATAATCGTCGCTATTTTCCAAATACTGGGGAAGCAGGAGCTCGTTAAACAATGGTTAATTATATGGGTCAACGGGCTTAGAATGAAAGGCAAAATAAGTTTAATAAATTTAATAGGAATTCCATCCTCTCCGACAGCATTTGACTTTATCTTGTTGACACAGCGAGCAACATCATCTTCACCCACAGAAATAAACTCAAACACAAATGGGCATTCAGAAACACAGTCCCTCGCAACTACAGCAGACATATCATCAGCAGACACTGAACTACTACCAAAATAGTCATTCAGAATACCCGGATCAATCCGACAATCTTCAGATTTCCCATTGCATACCCCAGCTTGTCTCAAATTATTCCACAGCTGCTTGGAAGGTCGTGCCAAACATAGTTTGGACATGAAAAATCTGCGCTTAGCCAATTTAATAGTAGAATTTGCATCATTTCTAGCTCTTTTGTGCTCTTCCCATCTAGATGCAGTTGGATTTCTTTTCCACTGATTGTATGTTCTATGCCGTTTTTTAATAGCCAATTGGGCATTCTTCGTAAACCAGGGACAACTGCTGTTAGTGACAGAACGAGTAACAAGTGGAACATGCAAGTCAAACAAGGCACCAATTCTGTACATAAAAGAATCCAGCTTTTCATTCACAGAGCTAAACAGCCTACATTCAGACCAATTAATAAGTGACAGGTCATTAAACAAAGAATCAAGATTAATTGATTTATAGTCTCGAAAGGAAAAAGAATTTTCAGCAACCACTGGGTTTAGATTTACATTCACTGAACAAAAAATTAGATCGTGGTCGGATATAAACGATAATTGGTCAAAGATCATAACTGAAGAAATATCCGAAACCAGAAAAACATCCAACAAACTTGGAGAAGCATTATCTGCAAAGCGTGTTGGCATACTGGTATTCAGCACTTGCAGTCCAACTTCAGAAATTTTACAAATGAATTGCTTGGCAAGACTGTCCTTACATAACATGTTTATATTGAAATCACCACACACAATAAAATGATCATAATCGATTACACAATTTGACAAAGTAGCAAAGAACGAATCCAAACAGCAGTAACGATAAGGATTATATACACACGACAGAAAAACTTTTGTGCTATTGTCATAAATTTCAACATTTAGAAATTCCACATCTGAGCCTCCAGACATATTCAACAAATTCACTCTTAAATTACTTTTACAATATATTGCCACACCCCCGCCTTTTTTGTCTAATCTATCGTTTCGAAAAAGCTTGTAATTACCTATATTCAGGCAAGAGTCACCTATACCTTCATGCAACCAGGTTTCGGATACACAAATTACATCAACAGATGAATTCTCAAAGCAGTGTCTAACATAATCCATCTTAGAATCACTTAGACTCCTCGCATTAAAATGTACAATGTTTAATCCAGAGCGCTGGCTGCATAAAACGCCAATCAATGTTTTATGAACGTCACTGGAGGCAGAAACTTCATCACCCATAATTAGCATAAAAATACATATCAGCAACACAACAATAAGCACTACAGTAATAGAAGAAGCAGATAGTAGAGAAGAGGAAATTACTTAAAAAAATAGTCGAGCACAAGGCATATAGAGAGAGAGCATTTAAGCTATTAATATATGTAAATGTGCAATTTAACACTTGAATAAAAATAAAGAAGAAACTAAATAGTGAAGTTGAGAGTAATATAGAATAATAAATTAAAATAAAATAAATAGAATAATACATTAAATAGAATAATAAATTAAAATAATCAAGTAAAAGTTGTGTTTTATGCTCCAGTTAGGCTTCTGCCGGCAACTGCATCTACGCTCTCTCTGCTACTCACTACTATTGCTTCAGCATTCGGATCGGCTCTCACAAAGACTCGGCCCCGAATTGTAAACGCTGACACTAGAAGTTTTTGTCTTTTGAGCTCATTGGCCCGACGCAATATTTCACGATTGTTAATCGTTAGACTCTCATGTACATAAAACGAGCTGTCACCCTGAACCCCAATATCATTTAGCAACAGCGGCCTTTTACTGGACTTGCGGAAGCCAGCAATGTGCTTGAGCAACTGACTTCTATCACGTGCCGAGTGGAGTTTCACCAAAATCGGAGCTGTAGTGGTTTTGCTCAGGTTTCCCTTACCTCTCAGACGGAATGCCTCTCTCACTAGTGGAGTACTGACATTAACCGCTTTGCAAACTTGTGAGAAAATAGCAGACACATTTTCAGCTGCAGCATGGGGAATACCATTGATAATCAAATCAGAGGATACCGCATCGTTCTCAAATTTGGCCACTTTATCACGCAACGTGGCTACCTCACGTCCAAGAGCCCGATTATCAGCATCCATCTCCTCCACAACAGCAACCCGCTTCTCCATTTTTGCCACAGCAGACCTGACATTGATTAGCTCACCAGATAACTCACTCATTCTCTGCATAACTCTCTCTTCAGCTAGTTTGACAGCTTCAGTTATGCTTTGAGTCACCTGCTTAACAATGCACTCCTGCTGCAGTTGAAGCTTCTCTTCAAGCAGCTGTAACCAATTTCGTGGTAGTGGTGAATCACCAAGTTTTTCATGTATTTGAGTAGGAGTCAAATACTGCGGCGAAGAGACGGACGTCAATTTTTTTGGCGCGGCTTTTCGAGTGGTAGGCATTGCTTTCAAACCACAAAACATTCAAGTTGAAAGTCTTATTAAAAAACAAACAATCACTTCAAGAACAAAAACAATTCCACCAATCAAACAATTCCGGCTCTCCAATTTCCAAGATAACCCGTGATCAACAACAAAACAGTACACTGAAACTACGCGACGCAACCGCCAGCCAAAACAAACACGTCTATTCGTCACACATTACACTCAATTTCTTCTTCTTTTTTCAATCTTCACCCACAGAAATAAACTCAAACACAAATGGGCATTCAGAAACACAGTCCCTCGCAACTACAGCAGACATATCATCAGCAGACGCTGAACTACTACCAAAATAGTCATTCAGAATACCCGGATCAATCCGACAATCTTCAGATTTCCCATTGCATACCCCAGCCTGTCTCAAATTATTCCACAGCTGCTTGGAAGGTCGTGCTAAACATAGTTTGGACATGAAAAATCTGCGCTTAACCAATTTAATAGTAGAATTTGCATCATTTCTAGCTCTTTTGTGCTCTTCCTATCTTGGAAAACTTCTCTGGTTATTTTAAGTATTCTGGTCTGATTAGGAGGATGATCTACATCACCAATCCCTTAGCTAGTTACATACGAAAATTAGGAAATTCGCCAAGACCAAAGGCTCATTTATCAGCATAAATACCTTGTATAGGAAGGTACATTGTGCTATAAGGAAGGGAGAGGAAAAGTGATGGATGCCTGTATATGATTGCTAATCTGTATACGAGATAACTATCTCTTAACTTGATATTTTCTTTGCTGAAGATTGAAAATTGCCTTGAACTAAAAATGCGTTTTGCATAAGTTTACTTAATTCTTCATTTATTTCCGTTTCGACAATCCTATTCCTTGATCCACACTCTTCACAAGAATTGAGGTCATACAAACAACCTTGTCTAAATCTCTTCACAAACACAATTTCAGTCAGAAATAAATTAGATTCAATATTATTAACATTATTTATTTAATTAATAAGGATAAAATTGAATATATGTATTTCTATATAAAATAAAAGTGGTTTAAACAAATTCAACTCTTTTCTAAGCATGACTGTTTTTGTGGAACCGTCCCGTCTAATCTCTGTTTCGATAGAAAAGAGAACAATATAATTAAACCAAAGTTTTTATGGTTTCCCATAAAGTGCAAATTTTGACATGTTGTAGGCACAACAGCGTCTACTGGACCTCAATAGAGGATACAGTACAAGCTTTCTAATCCTTCTTCGACAACAGATATTTCCGACAGGCGTCCATGCTGTGGCGATTCAGCGAGACAGCTCCGTTGAAGACCTTCGTGCATTGTGGACACTGGTAGGTCCAGTCGTGGTGGCCTTTTGCACGTTGATGGGCTCGTAAATTGGAGCTGAAAAAAGAGAAAAAGCTTTAAAGCTGGCAGAGCTTTCAATCTAGTGTCAAACTTTTTAAGCAAATTTTAAAAGCTTTTTATGAATTTATGAACTATGAATTTATGTAGGAAAGGACTCATTTGAAGCTCTCTAAAAACAGCTTCTAAATTTTGCTCTCCTTGAATTTTAAATGTTGCTTAATTGCTACTCACCGATCTGCGAACCCCTTGTTGCATTTTTCCATTGGACACATGTATGGTTTCTCGCCAGTGTGAATGCGCAGATGTCCGTTCAGCACCCAGGATCGGTTGAAGGTCTTAGCGCAAAATTCGCATTCGTAGACCTTCTTAATTTTGTTGTTGGAGACTCTATTCCGTTGTGAATCGGCAGCAATTAATGGAATCTCCAGAGTTTCTGAATTTTCTGCAGTCTCAGCAGTGCCAGGAGTAGATTGTGTACTTCCTGGACTCTCCACAGTTTCTACAGTCTCTTCAGTTTCTTCTTCCACCACAAGTTTAACTCTTGGTTCAGCATTGCGCTTTTTAATTTCGTCCCTCACGGCTTTTTTGCTGGCGAACGCTTGAGCCTCCGCTGCACTGTATTCACGTATAATAGCCGCCTCGTCGCAGTCATCGGCCGTCCACAATGTGTAACTGAACTCATTGTCGTAGTCGAAGTCCTGGCGCTCCATGATGTAAATGCCGAAAGCGTCCTCCATTTCGTAGCGCCTGGTCATCGACAGTTTTTCGCTGTCATACCTGCCACCATTCGGATAAGGTAAAGATATAGAAATGGGTCAAAACTTTGACTTACCACTCGTGCGATTTCAACATTTTCTTAAACTTTGGCTTCGTCACGGTGTCCTGCAGTTCGACGGCTTCCGGATACTCAACGACTTCGGACATTTTCGTTTTCGGCACTCTGGCTATATCCGGATAGTGGGGAATTTGCCTAAAGAAATCTACACAAAAGAGTAGGGAATAATTTTCTATTCTCCAGTGCTTTTTTGAACCTTAAAGTATCCTTTTCACCTTCCAAATCCTCGGCACAGCGTATTTGTTCATAGTTGTAGCGTTCCGATAAAAATTCCATTTCTCTTTTAATTTTTTCCCAAAATTCGCAAATCACGTTCTGCTCGTTCTCGCTGCTTTTTGGCACGTCACGGCCACGTCAGTAACTGATTGGTCTGTTACCAACATTGGTCTGTTACGAACACAATGCCAGGGGAGTGTGAAAGAGGAGTGGATTAAAGTATGTAAAATGTGCCCCAATATGAAATGAGTATGATTGATATTGACAGAAAGGGGTGGGCAGAGTTTTATATTTCAATTGTCATTTTGACTGAGCACATTTAAAGGAGCTTAGCATCCTTATTCAAAGGTTTTTGAAAATATTCATCAAATTTAGTCCAAAAATATATCAGTACCTATTAAAGGTCTTCTATTATTCTATTATTTTTTGCATGTACCTCTTAAAGGTTTTCTATTAGTCCAACAGTTCTAAGGAAACTTAGCACTGAGTTGGGATTCATTGCTACAATGTCTCTGCCATCGGGCCAGTAATACCCCAGATATTTCTTCCTACTGCGAGAAGGTGCTCTGGTGTTTCTTCTGCCTCCGTGCAGAACCTACATATGTTTACTGGTGATCTCCCAGGTTCATGAGAATGGATATAAATAGGTCGGGATTCTATGTGAATAATTATACACAGCTTAGGATGGATATGAATTGGTCAGGATTCTGTATGAATTACTATATACAGCTTAGGATGGATATAAATTAGTCATTCAAAATTCTATATATATATATATATATATATATATATACAGGATAGATATGAATTAGTCATTCACGATTCTATGTGAATAATCACACATAGCTTAGGAGGGCTTGCTAGGTTCTGTCTACCTATATAGCTCAACTTCTTATTATATATTTTATGCCATCCCATTTGTATACTTCTTCTGAGCTCTTATTTGTATTCATCCTTCTTATCTCTAACTTCCTTCACTGCTAGTATGCAGCAGATGAGAGAGTGACAGACCTATTGGAGACTGCGAAAGTAATTGTGAAGTAGCAAACATGTTTTTTCCGTCCTTAGTTGCATCCTATAGGGATATATTGCATTTCAGAGTTGATTCTTAGAAGAGTTCCATATCTGGTCTTCCTATTTTCATTTAACAGAACTATCTTTAAATAAAGGAGCCACTGATATTTGACTGAATCAAATATTATAGTGGAATATGTTCTTCAGTTATTTTGGAATAAAGTGCCATATTGTGATATTTAATCGATATTCGAAACTTGTAGAATACCCACTGAAAAATTGGGACCTTGATAGAAGTTAGTTTGTAAGAGTATACTACTATTTACCAGAGCCTGTATCAGAGTCTGTTTCGCTGATACGGGTAGTTGATAAGGGACATAGCTCCTAGGGGTAGCACAGTGTGTCTAAGGCCTAAGCTGTGTCTTTATAGGTAAAGACGGTTCTGCTTCATTATCTATTTAGTTATCTTGACTCCCATTTTTACAAGTGAAATATAAATTTTGCTATTTCCGTTTTAATGAGATTTGGAAATTTCAGACTTATTTTTATATTTTTCGAACTGGGGGGATTTCAATGAAAATGAAAGAGTTTTTACTTCACACTTTTAATGGAATATTTCCCTAAAGCCTCTTCAATTTTTGGAATATGTTAACTTTTTATTTCTGGACATTTTCTAAAAATTATATATTTATTTACTTAATTTAATTGGAACAGTAAATTTAATATATTTTTATATATAAATTATTTTTATCATGACGAAAGAATTAAACAATTCTTTTCTCAAAGAATCAGAATAGTACTTTTAATTAAATTTAATTACCTTTCGTGCTGAAACTACCTTTTTTCCAGCCATGTTATCAAAAGTTTACGGTGTTGCATGCAACATTTCAGCCATTTTGATTTTTGTGTGACATTTTTTACCGCCTTTTTCTTGACGTGAGATTAGAACTAAAAATTTATATATAAAGAATCAGTGTTCTAAGCAGTAATCCTTCTGAGTCATAGAAATGGGGAAGTTGGAGTGAAGTTTACAGTGAAATATTTAGATAAATATATAAGAAATCATATAAGAACCAATTAATTTGCCAGTGGCAAAGCTGGGGAGGGGTCTCGTTGGTAGTATTCTCTTGATTTTTCAAAAGATTTGAGAGAAAGACTTCTTTGGTATCTAAACTAGGGAGTTATTTTACGTCTGGTGGAACACGCTGGGGGTAGATAACCACAATTTTCTCAGCATCTTTTCACTTTCAGTTTAATGAAATGCTGACATATCATACCTTTGAATATATCGTACAAATATCGCACAATAGTTGATGAAGGAGACTATCAGTTTATAGTCTGAAATTAGATGGCAAAAATTAGCTGTAAATAATATTTATTAGTATATACTCGCACTTTGTTAAGAAAATAATCAGTAGAATGGTAGATAATTCATGTAGAAAACTTAAGGATATTTGCGAAAAATCACAATTGCAAATACTATTTGTGATAGTTGGACGTAAGGCTGAAAAATTTACTATCAATCAGAATTGCAAATACTATTTGTGCTAGTTGCACATAAGGCTGAAAAAGTTACCATCATTCGAAAAGAACCAAATCCCGTAATTGGAAATCATTGCCACATCATCTCCTAGGTGGTGACGAATTCACCTCCTTCGGTCCCATATGCTTTAAGTATTTCGTATCGCTTCGCTTATCTTTCCTTAATGAAACGAGGTAAACTCTACAAACAATAACCCAAATGAAAGTCCTCAATTTTGTATACTGGCAGGAATCAAGGAACACTTAAGAGGAGCTCTCCTGAACTACTGTAGATTGATTCATTTGGAAAGGGCCATATGGAAAGTTCGTATATATTTCTCTACATTCATATTCTAGACTCCCAAACAATTATTTACAAGTGCAGAAAAAGTATGCAAACAGGTATGGGAGAATATTAGGAATACGAGTACGATATAAAAGTAAAATAAAGGATAATGATAATTTTACTTCCTGTTAATTTTTGTGTGTCCACGTGCCGAAAAAATTATTTGTTTGCATTCTTTTAATAAAATTGAAATGAAAATAATTAAATTTTATTCAAAAATTAACAAAAGATTCCCGTTTCTGCCTCTGACGATGTGCGATCCCAGGACTTCATACCAAGCCAGTCATATCAAGCAAACGCTCAACGATCAACGCTATTGAATACTTCAACAGATCTGTGACTTTAAACATATAAGTCTGTAGTATACACCTTGCTGAGGTCTGGAGGTTAGTTCGTACCTTGAAATGTATCCACTTTTCCGTTTCGAAGAATCTCACCTTTTATTATTCTTGTTTGCCTTAATAAGGATTATACCAAGTTTGTGTGGTTTTTTATCTTTCGACCAGCTGAAGGAGGCACGACAGGTAAGGACATATATATGCCAAACTTATCGCAATCACTTTCAGAGCAATTTTGATTTTGTCGGTCTTTCTGTCCGTGTGTCCATCTGTGGTTAACTTTTTTTTATACCGTTAGACATGTTTTAATGCAAAAGTATAGCTTGGACCTTCGGACAGAACCAGATAGCTATATGAGCCCATTTGGACATAGACCACGGTTGCCTCCCATATACGCAACTGTAGGTACCTTTTTGAAAATAAATATAACTTCGGTTCAATTGATAGTGACGGAATTTGGCAGTCATGTGAGCCATACTAGACACAGCATTGCCGGTATATATTTGCTTCCAAGCCCACTATTAACACATATTCATAACTACAGAGCACTAGCACAAAACACCAAATAGAAAATGGGGATGTTATGTTAAGCCTCCAGCCTCTCCAGCCACTCCCACTGTTGCCAAATTTGAATAAGTTATGTTCTATACAAAATTTGTGGACCAAAGTTTTTAAGTGAAGATATATATTGAAGCTACAAAATCATGAAATGATCTGATAAAGGCCATGCTCCCTCCCACATAGTTAACTCTGGGTAACTGAAAATTACTTTAGATATGCTCCTATTGATGATATATGAATAAAATTTGGTAGTAATATACATTGCCACACGCACGCGCATGTGAGGGTAAAGGGTATCTCAAAGTCGGTCCAAACCGACATCAGTTTTCTTTATGGTTTTTTTATTTTTGGTATGACCTTCTTCATAACACCGATGTACAAGTATATTTCAGACCGACCTATGTTCTAGAAAATTCTAACGCGCTGGTCTAGGTAGGTAGGTAGGTAGGAGTGGCCGCCCAGCTTGCCAAAAGCACACTTGAGCACACATAATGGCCCATTGTGATACCACGGTGTGGCGCCGTTCAAGCACTGACTAAAAAGTTCCCATACTTGTGATGGTGATAGTCAGCGCAAGGACAGCGCAGGAACGCGCTGGTCTATAATCTTCTTAAAACTTCAAAGCACGATTTTTGGTAGGGTTGGAGAACTATAAAAAATAATAGTTAGTAGTTGAATATATGATGAATGGAGTATAACTCTTATTTGCTTCCTATATCCTGTGGTAGAATTCGCCAGCGGTACTTATTTCATTACTATTGTTATCGCTATGGTGGAACAGGTAGTTTATAAGGTTGTCATAAACATAGAAGCTACTGTCTTCTAGAAAACAGTCTAGCTGCTGGGATATACAAATGATAACTGCATCGATGTTATTTTTCGCCAGTCTTTATACGATTGTCAAGGATATTTAAATCAAAGTTTAATCGAACCATATGTGGGTGTCTGAGCAGAAATCGAAATACAAGTTCTGAAGCTATAGAGAAACTTTTCTCTATCCTCGAAGAGGATATTATATTGTATATGTATATTGTCATGAACAACAGTTGTAACTGGTCAATGAAATTACTAGCGCCCATCTTCACGTGTGCACAAGTATAACCTCAACAAGATACTTCTTTAGTCTATCAAAATTGCTGCATTCAAATGATGCAACTCCTGCTGTCTTGAAATGAAGCTGTCTCTTATGCTATATGGCTCAGGGTGTTGGTTAATAAGCAGAGGTGTTGTATAGGTAATGGTGTCATTCGAAGAAAATACTAGGTAGGATATTCGGTATATTATACCAATGACTACTGTGAATGGAAAAGAAAATACAACGAGAAGGATATTAATGAGCAGGTATGTGTATGTAGAAGAGAGTGCAAATCGTAGACTCCATTGGCCAAGATATGTCGTGAGTATGGAAAACAAACATCCAGTTAAGATGGTCTGTAACGGCAATCCAACGAGGTAAGACAGAGATGATCGACATTCTGCAATGAACAGCAATGAACTAAGTAGGGGCCATAAGGAATGGAAGGTTACAGAGCCACTGAGAGTGATCTGCATGGGCTTATAAAGATACAAAGTGGTAGCATCAGTTTCAGGTTGGTGATACTTTGAGAAAATATGGATTTGAGTTTTTGGCATCCTAAACTAATACTCTAATACTCTATAAATAAAATATATATATATACATATACATATACCCGTATATATATATGTATATATATAATTATAGTAAATTTTGAAAGCCATTTGGATTCCGAGAAAGAAGACAAATTACTTTAAACACTGCACTTCGGGGTAAAACCAACTTTTTAAATTAGAAAGATGCAGACATGTGTGCTGAAAGGAAAAAAGAAATGTCATAAGCGCAACCATGTGGCATGCAGCACAGCCGTGCACAACACCACAGCACACAGCACAGCGATACAAAACAAGGCAAAACACAGCAAGCGTGATAAAATCAAGCAAAGACCACACACGAGCAGGACGACACAACGCAGCGCTCCGCTCTGGCTAGCAACTCCAGCATCACCAGCAACTCCAGCAATATCGAAATCAAACACAACTAACAAGCGGGGCTGGGGCCTGCCTACAGCAACGCATGCGCCGCCGCCATTGCCGAATTCCACGTGAGTAGCAATTCGAGCGCTTTTTGTGATACGCTTTCGACAATTTCAAACTTAATTGACATAAACAAATGTTACTGACCGTAGCGCTATTTAAGGCAGGCGCTGCTGCTGCTCAGCCGTGTAGCCGTGTAGCATGCAGCTTGCGGCATAAGTTGCCGTTGCAATATTGATATTGCGACCATGATAGCTGATTCCATTTCATTTTATGCACTTGAAAGTGGTGCAATGCGTTTCCGCAAAAATACACGTCCTTGTCCTGGCGGGCGCTGTGCCACAACTATGGTACAACCACTACATGGAAAATGTGATGTTACTCAGCGGGTTCACACACACACACACAATCACACATGCAGAGAGGAGCAGCAGTATTGCTTCCTCCTGCCACAGACCTTCGATGGTTGATGCCTGCTGGCGGTTGCCTGATGGCTGATTATATTTATGGAATGCTGCGGTTAAGTGACATTTGCAAGTTATGTCATACGCCGTTGTAGATTCTGGTGCAGATTTTCAGGGTACTTTTGTTGCAATTGGTCGCTCTGTATAATTTTTGGTTGGCTTTTTGGAAATTAGTAGGACATTTTTTCCACCGAACTACAAAATTTGTATATAATTAAGCAGCTGATGTATTCAGCCAATCTGTGGATGATTGAGCTTCGTCAGCCACCCAGAAGTAGAAGGTAGGTGCGAGTTTAGTCGAGTTGTGCGAACATTGTTGGCAAGAGCATCCGTCGGGGTAGGCATTATTATGGAAGAACTCCACATTGGGAATGCTACCATCATATGTTTTTAAAAGTTTTTTTATCGGGGCATATCGAATGCGATTTCTGTAGAACGCAGAATATCAGTTGCTCTTTAAACAGAAGTCACATTTCCCACGCCTTTTATGGCTTTCTAGCATTTATTAGAAAAATGTGATATTTTCTTAAAAACATAAAGTGCTCTGTTTCTTTTTGTTGTTGAAAATATTTATATAAATGATCAAGGATTATTTATAACTAAAAGACTATTAATCCTGATACAACGGCTGTTTTTCTCGTAACAAACTGAACTTTGTCTGAGTTTAACATAGCATACTGTGTTGGTGTGAGGGACTTAGAATAGAACTTGCTTTTTAGATTTCCCCAATATGCAAAATGGAGTCAACAAATTTTGAAAACTCCCACACAAATAAGAACACGGCTTGACCAGAACGTGGCTCTAAAATGATTGAGAGGATTCCAACTGGTAATGGATTTGATATATGGGCTTCGACTAACTTGGTGTTAACAATCTAACGTCCATCCTACAAACAGACCTCTTCCCATGAAATTCCTAGGAGAATTCAGGGTGGGTTAAATTAGGTTGATCTGGCTGGCCGAAATCACAAATATACCTATGGGTTATTAGCGGTTCCAGAAGAAGCTAGTCTTCTACATAGAGTTGTAGTAGGCATCTTGTAGGATATCAACATTTTTAGCGAATCTCAGGAGGACTTGAAGTTCCATTTCTGAGACGTCTTCCAACGTTTATATCCTTCGTGATGCCTACTACAACTCTATGTAGAAGACTAGCTCCTTCTGGAACCGCTAAGAACCAATAGGTACATGTGTGGCTTACGGTCAGCCATATCAGCCCAATCTAACCTACCTTGAATTGTAGGGTCCCCAAGCATTTTAAGAGTGTTCTTGATAACACAGGACATATGCCTGAGAGATGTTCCAAAGTCTCCTTCATACTCGGATCCCTGCATTTCCCGCATATGTCGTCATTTGTGATTCCCATCTTGAATGCGTGTTTGCCGGTTCAAATCGAGTAAGCTTTCCTACGTTCGATTTCCACAAGACTTTCGAAGAATTCAAGATAGAATCATTCTCACTTGTTCAAAGAGTCAAAACCCCGCTATAGTTATCAACTACTATCCACAACATCAACATTATACCATGAGATTTTTGAATGTATGTCAATATATACAATGATATCTCTTTATTGGGGCTATGCTGATAATGAGACTACTCACAAATAAGTCACGTCACGTAGAGTAATCTTCCTGGGTCTCACATCATTCGCTTATAACAAATTAAACCACAAACAATCCTGGATGGATGATGTTCTGTCAACAGTTAAGCGACTTTGGTCCAATTTACAGGGTCATTTTGTCATTTTTTATAATTCTCTAAAGAATTACTGATGAGCTGCCGAATTCAGTTCCCTACAAATATTTCGAACACCACTATTTTTAATAATTTTCAGTGAACAAAAAGTAGGAGAAATTTCAACGTAGCCTTATCTGGAAGCCATTCTCGTCATTGTTGCTGAAGTAGCTTTTACACTCACGTATTTGTGATGAAATTAATCTGCATCTTCCTAATGGAAAAAGTAAGACGTCAGAGGACCTGAAGCAAAACTTCTTTTGCTCTAACGAGACCCAGCAAGGCCTTCCAGGTTCCCTTCTTTTGTTTCTTGTTTAGAAATATAAAGAATATTTATTGTAGATTGTTAAAATAGTCCGATTTCGATATGCTTTGATGGGCCATAATAAAATATAAATGTAACTTTCAGAACCATCAAATACGTATATATTAAACATAACACTGTGTCATGATGCTCCGTCGGATTCTTGTTCATATCCTGACTTGAATGCTATTGATTATGAATCACTATTCTGTGAAATGAGTCGAATGCCTTGGGATGAATGCTGGTGTCATACCTCTGTGGATGATAAGGTGGACTTGTTTGTTGGTTGCATTGGTAGAATTTTTAATCAATATGCCCCCATTCGTTCAGTGGCAATTCAGAATGGCTCTTGTCCATGGTACTCTAAGCACGTTCAATTGGCCATTAGAAAGCGGAATAAATTGCATGCTAAATGGAAAATAAGTCTACTGTAGATAATTGGAATCTATTTGGGGTTGCTCGAAACTGTCCAAACTGACTAAAACTACCTTTATCGATCGTCAGTCTAACAGAAATTTTTACAATTCCAAGTTGAAAAGCTCCCTTCCTACCAAGCTACTTTGGAGGAATTTGAGGAACCTTGGAGTTCGTAGTATTGATAGTACAGTCTGCAAGTTGGATCCTAGTGTTATGTGTGATACCTTTGCTTCCCCGGGATCCTGTGGCTCGGTTTTTCCGCCTGCTCTTGGAATGTTCACTTCCGCCACGTCTACATTTGAGTTCTGCTGTGTCTGTGAGGCTGATGTGGGGCGATGTCTGATGAGCGTTAAGTCAACTGCTATTGGTGAGGATGGTTTGCCGGTTAAGTTTCTTAAGATTATATTACCATTTATTCTTATACCATTAACCAACATAATTAATCATTGCTTTACGGCTTCTTGCTTTCCTAGTGTTTGGAAGGTTGATATCGTTATTCCAGTAGCTAAAAAGTTTCTTTTGTGCTGAGATAGTTACGGATATCTGCAGAGATTCAACCTGCTGAGACTAGGAGAATGTTGGTTAAGCAGCTAGTTGTACCGATAGATTGCTATTCAGAACTAAGTTGGATTCAAACTTCCTACAAAAAATACAATTTGTATATAACTATGCCAGACGATATGTGTTTGGATTGCGTAGGTTTGACCATATAACTTCCTGGAAGACATGTGTTCTTGGATGCAGGATTGAGAACTACTTACGGATCAGAAATTGCATTTTTCTACACAAGCTGATGATCACAAGAACACCTACAGTCATCAACAATACATCGATGAGCAATATTAAAGCATTGTCCTTAAACTGCCTACAAAGGAACTGATTCGATTGGAATGTTCAATATGTCACTACTCCTGAGATCTCTATATCGTTTAGTCAATCAACAATAACTTTAAGTCTGCACTAACACAAACCAAATGGGAATTTTGTCAGGAAGCAATTAGCTTGCTATGCCTTTTTTCTTTTATCCTTTTCTTAGCTAAGTGAATTATGTGGAAAGGTAGACTCTTAGGAATTTATCCTTCTCATAATGTATATATATTTTATATTTTGCAGATTCCTAGGAAAGTATACATACTATGCATATATATTGATCTTCAATACCCCATCCCTTCAAAGAATGTTTTTATTTCGTCCCAGTTCCAAACCGAGCCCTTTTTGTTGCTTTTTATTCATTTCAATTTCATTGCACCTCCTGCCCGGCCACTTATTTAATTGGTATAAAAATACCCCGACTTTCCGAATTGTAATCAATTAGGCTGCTACCGCAGAGCAGCGGCCCTGTGCACAGTTAGGGGTAATCATATGCAACACGCTGTAATTACATAAATCATGGCAACACTTACTGTCCGCACTTCCACAGCAAATAAATAATAAACAGATACGGAGTGAATCTGCAGCAGCGCCGATTCGTGTGGAAATATTTTAAAGGGCCACAAAAATTGCCGCCAGGACTAGTCTCACAGGCTCAGAGACAGCAACAAAACAAAAAAGGGTATATAATTCCTGCACGGCATGCTGCAGAGCGGCAACCTGCGCAATGTCTCAGTTAATAATTACGCTAGTAATAAAAGGCGGCATATAAACTGTGCGCGCCGGCGCACTGGGGCAAAGACAGCGCCACGCACTGGCAGCACGTTGCTTAAATTATAATTTATGGATTTTGTTTATCAATGAATGTGTGGCACGTACGAACTGCGAAGTGTGATCAATTGCTGCATGAAGCCTAAATGCGCAGCCATCATCATTTGGGCCGGCTCTGGCCTTGTGCGGCGTTGCGGTACGGCCCGAGGTGCAGTAAGTCTACTTGTAAACAGCTGCGTGGCGCGTAGTTCATGCAACAGTTGTGTAGCGATGTGCCGGCACTGATTGCAACTTTGTTGCTGATCCGGCGAGGCAGGTACGTGAGGGTTTAAGTTGCTCGACTCTAAATAGGTGGAGGTGCATCTTTGTTTTGATTTTGTAAGCAGTTTGGAAACTACAAATGCAGTGCCACTGATAGGATGCAGATGGCAGATCGCCAAAGTGGAAGAATGAATTTCAAATTATATAATTTTATTGCAGTAATAAATGCAATGGCAACAACTGAGAGCAGCAGGGCAACTGCGCTTACTTACGTGGGCAGTGTGGAAGGGAGCGCAATATAAATGGCAACAATAGCACTGAATTGAAATATGTATGCCACTGGCGGCAGATAATGCCATGTCCCGACTGTCATGTAGAATGATTGTAACTGAGCAGAGCATGTTATAGAAAAAACAAGGCATTTCACTGCCTGCAATTGGATAAACTATCGTCAGTTTCGGCTGGTGTGGACGGCGTTGGTATATGAAAAGCTCCTTTAAAGTTAAACATATTCGAAATATCGGTGCGGACACAATATACACTCATCACGCGCAACTATGGCAACTATGGCAAGATCAGCAGCAACACGATTAACAAAAGCAACAACAACAAAGGCGTGAAAACACTGGAAACAGTTACGTTCATTACCAGCCAAGTTCAATGCCTCATATGGCAGCAGCAGCAGCAGCAAATGCGTTGGTGGTATCGCCCGCTTTGGCTTGTGTGGCTGCGCTTAGCGGGCAGCGTTTGTCTATAGACGGCTATTTACCTTTTCTGGTTACGCAATCCTGTTGGCCTCTATTTGGCCATAAACAGAGAGAAAAGAATAAACACGAAAAAGAAGAACAGAAATAAATTCACCACAATTGCCAATTGCTACTGTGCCGGCTGCCAGTTGCCAGCTGCTGTGGACATACCAAATCGTTGGCTGTGATCAGCGTAATCGATCTGAAATATGCACTGAGAGGTGTGCGCTGCATAACGTTTCATTATAATGCTTCCAGCTGCATACATTTGTATAGATTGACACACTATGGAACCGACTCTGGAAGGCCTTAGGTAGGTAGGTAGGAACATGCAAGTGGCTGCTGCCTCAAGCACAGTTACGAGTAGGCTTGGATCAATATTTAGTCATTCCACCGGATCGATATTCATGAAGGGTCCCAAGCTTTTTAAACTTGGGAAATTCCACAAGGTTCTCTCTATGCATGGTGCATTTTCGTATGTGTTGCAGACAGTTACCTAGGAAAGCACAATATCGATTCCTCGTCTTCCTTCTTTCTAAAGTCAATACAGTTATATACGTTAATACGTAATTATTTTAGCGCGGATATCTAGAACATTATGTGAGATTAAGGTGACAGCTAACTGAAGCTCATATAGGCCAGGGTTTGGCCAGTTGTGATACCACAGAGAATGATGGTTCCTTCAACAGAAACACTCCCCGGGACTGAAAAGGGAATCAGTGCGATTTCCTGGTGAAGGGAGCCATATTGCTTATAGTAATGTAGGATAGCTTAGTAAGATTCTCGAGAAAAGGTGATCCCAGGAATGGAAATCTCATCATGGAAAGACCAGGGCGTCTCTAGGACTCCAGCTAGTATATAAATCAATGGATATTTACAACCCAGGAACCGTAGATGAACTTAACTGATATCTAGAACGTAAGGGCCAGAGACAATCTCAATCATTGTCTTTAATACATGCTCATAAATTCAGCTCAGTTCTAATAGATTTTCCATCCAATATAGGTCAGTTCTCCTATTTTCTTTGGCAAGTAATTTACCCTGAGGGGATTTTAAGAAATCTACTAACGTCTTTAAAGTTATTAGATGAGATCCCAGTGCCGTAATAGTTGCTTTGCTGTCAGAGATTATTTCAATTTATCGATTATAAATACTTATCTCGAGAATTGGAACACACTGCAGTGGCCTGACAGTATATTTCAGTAATGACTCATAAGTTCTGAGTCGTCCATGAAGATTAGACTGGAACTGAAAGAATATTATTATTATGTTTATTAGAATCCAAGAAGCATTGTGACCAAACGAGGTCTATTGTAATAGATGTTTAGGCTTCCTATGTATTTTAGAACAGTCTAGGGATATGCTATTCCAAAATATATATGGAGGTGTAACAGCACCGCCTAAGTGGTAAAGCCTTTGTCTGACCAGTGCAGGACATTCGCACAGAATGTGTTTTAAGCCTTCAGTATCCAATGCACAGAATCGACAGATCAGTGTAGGAAACACCCAACTTTTTTAGGTGATACCTCAGGTTGCAGTGACCTGTAAAGTAGCCAGATAAAATTCGTAAGTCTACCCTGCTTAGCGAAAGTAGCTTATCTGAAATTCTCTTTGATGGGATTAGGAACTGTTTTGCTTGACGTTCACTTGCTCTATTAAGGCAGTGGTCGGCAAAATTTTGTCCTTCCCATTTCCTGATAACTTCATTTGTGTGGCTTCTTGTGACCTCACGGAAAGGCTCAGGCCCAATCAAGACCACGTTTGCCCCTCGTTTGGGTAGATACTCAGCCATTTCGGTTATCTCGTGTCCTGGGTGTCCTGGAATCCACATGAATACTTCGGTATTAAAAATCCCTAACGTATTGAGAAGGTTTAGCCAATCATTTACGATTTTTGAGGTGATCTGGACCGGTTGAAGGGCTCTTAAGGTCCCATGGCCCCCGGGCAAGCAGACGGCAACTCTTATCAACTGTTACAAGTTCGGTAATCCTGTATGCAGCACCAATCTAGGCAAACACGAAGAATACATACTATAAAAGCATCCAAGCCACATACAGGCTTGGTGCTCTGAGAGTGGCCAGTGCCTACCTCACCGTCTCAGATGATGCTATTTGTGTCATTGCAAGGAAGGTGCCCATCGACTTGCTCGCTCGCGAAATGGAGCGGCTTTATGGTGTCGGGTGTAGGTCGTCAAGTGCGGCAAAAAAGGAACAAAGGCTGCGCACAATTGCGGAATGGCAGCAACGATGGGAGAAATCCGAAAAAGGTCGCTGGACGTTCAAACTCATCCCAAATATTGCGATGTGGATGGACCGAAGACACGGAGAGGTTAACTACCATCTTACGCAGATGCTCACTGGACACGGGTGCTTTAAAGAATACCTGCACAGGTTCCATCGAGAAGACGACCCTTATTGCCCAGTATGCCCAGAAGAACTGGAAAGCGCGCTGCATGTGTTATTGCACTGTCCGCGATTCATCAATGGACTAATGGATCTAGAAAGAGCATTCGGCGAAACTCTGACGGATTACAATCTGGTACCAAATATCTATGTGCGGGGATAAAGACAAATGGAATACCGCATGTGTTGTGGTGGCGAGTATTAAAAAACACGCTGCAACACACGGAATACATGCGTAGAACAGAACGCACAAATGGATCTTCAGAAGGAGCTCGCGATGCCCAAATGGCTTTGGATCTTACTATGACAGAATGACCAATACTGACTATTGAGTAGTATACTCATAACGGCCTCCCGACGCACTTCTTAACGGTGAAGTTCCGGGAGGAATAACCGTCGGACAAGGGGAGGGGTTTGGTTCGGGTTAGAGTCCCACTCTACGGCTTCGGCCATGTCTTTAGATGTTTCCCCTCCTCAGCAAAAAAAAAAAAAAAAAAAAAAAAAAAGGTCCCATGGCTGTCTGAAAGTATGTATATGTGAGTTCCTCTATTCTTTCTTCGAAGACATTCCCTCATACATATTTCGATACCATGCATTTCTGCTTGAAGAATTGTTGTATAAACACCCATTTGATTCGATTTCTGAATATTGGGCCTGTTCTACAGTTTTCTAGTATTCGAATCAGCATCAGTAAATTAGATCTAAGAGCCGGGTTTCAAAGTAATAGAATTGGTTTTCCATACTTCGATATCGTTGATAATGACCTGAAAGTTCCTAAAGAAAGCTAATTTTGACAATAATTTGTCATCTCTCTGTATGATGGGACTGTTTAGCAAGTTTTCTAAGACCTTCAAATGTCCCTTAATATCTCTGCTTTTGAGTACGAAGATGCCTTGTAATCTTAAGGAACTTAAACCTCCTTCCTCCAGGTCTATCGACTGAACTAATCCTTCATATGCATTTAAGGATAGCTCTAATAAATACTGTGAAAGTCCACGGCATTTTATTTAGCTGGAGGGTAGAGCTGCACTTTTGGCTTGTGGAGCAACAGAATCCTTTTGGTCTCTGTTGAGAATCTTAGAATTTCCAGTATACTTTTTTGCTTATTACTGGGACCAGTCCTCATCTTTGAGAGCTAAGTGATAGATATTTAATAGGGTTGCTTTAGAGCCTTTATAAAGCATATATAGTGGGAGTCATTTGGTACTCAAGTTCAGGTAAATTCAAACGGCATTCAAAGCCTTAAAAGTATTTTTAATCTGTTTACTGATTCATTTTGCTTCACAATCAATTATAAATTAAAATATAAACAAAATCTAAGAAAAATTCTAATTAGCTCTAAAAAACTTTTAAATAGCTTCAGGTATGGAGAAGATAATGGGGCATCAGTAAACAATATTTCACACCTAAGGAACTATTTTTAATTGTTTTATTCTGCGAGTAGGGAGGGTAAGAATGCCTATCGCATCATCATAACTGTCGTCACATATTTTGGTATGTGAGGATTGCACTCACGAAAACATTCCCCTCCCTCACTGCGAACATCTCTGCAACCTGGAAGCCTTGTCATACATCCTTCAAGATGGAGATTCTCACTTCGTCCCTATTGGACTCTCAACGTTATTCCTGCGTTCAGGGCCCGCTTTTTCCGCCGGAGCACATTTGCCACATATTTATCTACGTGGTCCCAGGTCTCTTTGCTCCTAAGGCACTATTTGAAGACTACAAAGATATTATAAATTAAAATAATATTTAGCAGGGTATCCTTTTTATTTCAGGACCCCATTGAAACGATTTGACTCTATGATTAATTTGTACATTGCCTGACTGCTGTTTAATGAAGTGCTCCGAGTGCTCCTCTGTCGAAAATTGTTCTAAGTGTATACCAAACTTTATAATGTTCCCCAAGTGTAATGCTGTATGCAAAATTACATGGTGTTGTATAGTTTTTGTTCTGAATCCTTTAAAACCATGCTTCACTGCGAAAAAACGCGCCATTTCTTGTGTTACTTTTAAGCACCTTTTGCTTTAATTTAAGTTCATTTCGAATGCTGGTAAAACAGTTTTGGCCTGGCTTTGCCCGTCAATTTTCCAAAATTACCGCTTCATTTGCGCTCCAAGTATCACAAAAAATACTGCCAAAAGCAGCCCACCTAAGCGTGCATTGCAAACGTCGGCGAATTGCAACTACCGTTCTGGGTGAGCATGCGTAATTTAAGCTGACGAAGTGCACCAAAGTAAGCGATACACGCGATTCATTTTAAATTACCCACCGTCAAGTGTTAAGAGGAGCCCCTTAAAGCCCACTTAGGCAGGTGGAAATGATAACAGCGTCGCTCGCAGCCTCTGAGCTACGCGGTAACTGCTGAAACAGTTTTAAACGATTCGACTATACTGCGGCCCGCGAGCATACGTGGCCTGTGTGCCTACGTGCCGGCGCTCATGCAAACACGTAATTTTTATTGATTTTTGCGGTTTTCGGATGCCTGCAGTAATTTTTTCTTTTCTTAATTTACAGTTACCGTTTTTTCACACCTCACTTTAAGTGAGTGCACAAAAAAGGAGCCTCAAATTAAGTGTACTTAAAAATCCTGCCGCCTCAGTACGGATATCACAAAGCTTGGCAGGGAATCACTGCCACTGAGTTATTTGAGGCAATAATTGAGAAATGTTGCCTGCCTGCACACCGTAATTGCCCTCAACATATTTGGCAAACTTTTTTGCAGTCTTCCAATGCCGCAATTGTGAACGCTGAACTTTAAAGGCGCAGTAGTTGCTTCGGGAATAATGTCCTTTGCCATCGCTTCGTTTAACATTGTTCTCTATTATTTTGCTCAATTATTGTGACGGCGCATTCTTCCCGCTCACACATGCGATTTGACACTTTGATTTATGGCATCGCCAGCACTCGCCAGCAAGGCACTCTCATGCCCACTTACAACTTAATTGCAAATAATTTATTAAAATGCCTTTTCGTTACCCTGCGCTGGCGATTGGGAGACGTGGCGCGCTTCCCATTTCTTTTAAATAATTATGGGATTGGCATTTGAGGCATGCTAATCGGAAAAATTTTTATTTGCACTTAAACTGCCTGCAATGAGAGGATGGCAATTTAAATTGATTGAATACTTGAAACTATTTGAACTGATGATAACATTCGGCGCTACTGTGGAGGCAACGATAGAAGCAACCATTCCAACCAAGAGGTGTCTCGAACAAATAGAAGGAAAAGAGTTGTGCACCCAGACTGAAAATGTGAGTACAGAAGCTGAGGATGTCCAATGTGATATCTAGGTGCCGTTTGATATATGAGCGTTGGATGAGAGCTACAGATGCCCATTTAGACTCTCTGACTGCAAAGGTGAGTACAAACTTAGACCAGGGATGTCCAGTACGATATCAAGGTGTCATTTGATGTATGAGCGTTAGATGAGACTTACAGATGCCCATTGAGACTTTCTGACTCCAAAGTGAGTACAGACTTTGACCAGGGATGTCCAGTGCGTTATCAAGGTGCCGTTTGATATATCAGCGATAGATGAGACCCACAGATGCCCATTTAGACTCTATGACTGCCAAGGTGAGTACATACTATGACCAGGGATGTCCAGTGTGATATCTAGGTGCCGTTTGATGTATGAGCGTTATATGAGACCTATAGATGCCAATTGAGACTCTCCTTACTAAAAGGTGGAACAAGCAGAAGGATTCACTCAAACCACTTTGGTAACCATTTTGAATCAATAATATATACTATTGGGTATACTAGCCAAGGTTTCCTCTCCAGGCCTGAAGTAATTATACGTTTACGTAGGTATTTTATTATATTAACTTTTTTAAATTAATATTATTATATTTTATGTATTGCGTATATGAAAACTTATATCATAAAAGAGATCAGAAATTACCGTACTTAAATGTATCAAATTGAGATATAGAATATAGAATATAATAGAAGTGGGGTAGGCCGAAGAACCGCCGAAGAAGAAGGTCTCCAAGTATTCAGGTATTGAAGCCAATTGTACTATAAGCTTTCAAATATCTGGTTGAAGGGGGAGAAAGAGGATTGTGAAAGGAAAGTCAGATCTTTCCTAACCGTTTTTGACTCTTTTATGAATCTCTTAAATCCGTCCTGGGATAAGGAATATACGTTGTCCATTGCTAAATCATCCGACCCTAATATGTGCTTCCTTATACTAGCAAAGGCAGGACAAGCCCAGAGAAAATGCTCTGTGCCGTCCTGTTTTCCCTCCAGGCAGGAGATGCAGTTCGGACTCTCGATGATGCCTATGGTCGTCATATGATGGCCCCATGGATTACTTCCTGTGATTAGAGCAACCAATGATCGAACATATTTCCTTCGTAATGTTAGAAGGAAATCCGTATCTCATATTTTTGGGCTCTTTGGGAAGCACTTGGTTATTTTGCAGGCAACTTAATTGCAGCATAGATGCGTGTGCATATTATTCACATGGTTCTTGATCCAATCAATAGACCCTGCTAAGCTTATACCAATCAATGGCTCTGGTCCTATTGCAGCCTCCACAGATCCACAGTTTTTCAATTTATCAGCTACTTCATTCATCCGTACATCACAGTGTCCCAGAATCCAAATAAGTTGAAGTAAAGTCCATCCTGCGATGGAGTTGAGTCTTGAGTTACATTCTAGTACAATTCTTGAAGTGGTTAACGTGTTTTCTAGGATGCTCAGTGCAGCCTGATTGTCACTACACACTCTAGTCTGTTTACCGTGCCATTTCTTCTCAATTTCCCATTCCGCTACCTTCAGTATAGCAAACATTTCCGATTGGAACACCATTGCCATACTTACCATAGCCGAGAAAGATCTGAGATTTTCATCCCCAGTTCCGTTTGTAGTTTTGGAGCCGTCAGTGAAGAAAGTTTTCGCCAGGCCTCGTACTGGGCTTCTGGATTTCTCTATTGCTCCCTCAACTTGAGATATGAACAGCGAAACACCAGAGACATAAATTATAGAGACATCCATTTCCCGCTTTCGGTTATTTTTGCTGGCTCCTGAAACTATGCTAAACTTTTATTTATTCTTGATTTCTTTTTAAATATAATTATTGAGAGTTTTCCCTCGGTTTATCACACTCTTCAAAACCTTTTTCTATTGACTGTATCTCTGTTTCACTGATAACAGCGGTTGGACTGATAACAGTCGCTGAATGCACTCTGTGAATGTCAATTTATTCATTGCTTTATATACTATATATGTCTGGACGGATGTTCTACTCAATTGCCTAAAATTCTAACTATATTCTTCAACTCCTCCTAAGTGGATGCTAAGCGGCTCTTAAACGGCTCCTGAACTCTTCCATTGTTGTCCCTATTTCTATATTCATTTGTGGTTATCAACTTATATTAGCATTGCGTGGTTCTATAATTCAAGCACAGTTGCCATTTATTTCAAGCTCCGAAGTGGCTCCTAAGCGGCTTCTAAGTGGCTCCAGGACGGCTTCTAAATGGCTCCTAGGCGGCTTCTTGCTTTATTTTCCTTATTTCCATTGTAGTTTTCAAAGTCTATTTTTAAGTTCCACAATTCAGGCACACTTTATACCAGTTGCCATTTATTTCAAACTCCTAATAGGTTCCTATGTGGCTCCTGGGCTCCTTCTTTATCGTTCGTATTTCCGATATCCTTATCAATTTATTCGCTATAATTTCATTTCTCACTTCTAAGATTCTGGAACTTTTAATACCAGTTTCAATTTAAAAGAACCTGAAAGATTTCTTGTACACACCAGGTCCAATAAAATCGTCATTGCTACTTCTACATGCCGCATGCAATTCAATTGAGTGCATTAGCTAAGTAAATAAGAAAATTGTGACATTTTAATTGTGGTGTAGTTGCAGCAGGTAAACAAATACTGCAGCTGCATTGTGCCACCGGGCCACTTGCACCACAATCCCACTGCGATTGGAAGACATGGGCGCAGCGAAATGCATTTTCCTGAAAGCTTTACTTTTCAAAAAATGGCGAACAAAAAGTTTCCTTACTACACTTGCAACTTGCCACAAATAAATAACACTGCGAGTATGTAAGCGGCCGCAGCACCCATGTCAAATTTCTAACGAGCATAATTGCCGCCGCGCAGAGGCGTGTTCGCTCATTACGTGCCTCGTTCCTCTGATGCGGCTACTGCCTCGCGACGGGCAATTAAGTCATAAATTGGGTTTAAATATTTGTTGTGTAATTGAAGTTGGACAGCGCAGAAAAGAGCGGCGGCCTTCGCTCATACTCAGACATGCAGACTCAGCGTTTGCTGCGGCCGTACGCATGCGCAGTTGTCCAACGCATTTCCACCCAGCAAACGTTTGCTTTTCCTTATTGAATTTAAAGTACGAGTATTTGTTTGTTCGTGGTGCATTTATGATGCGCTGATTATTTGATTCTATGCGGAATTTCTGACTGCAAACGTTGGGCAAATATATTGTTCTTGCACTGTGCCTGCGGCCCGAAAGTGTTTGCAAGAAGGTTTGCTTAGGTTTTGTGTGCAACATAGTTGTAAGAAGTGTAGCAGCATTAACTGCCATATTTGCTTCAATATCTTCACTTCGATCACTTACCAATTATTTTCCCAGCCCTCGGCTTCGAACTGAAATGTTTTATTGCTGCGTGATTAATCTGACCCACCACGAGTATGCAAAATCCCCTAATGTACTCGTATTCAATACGGAAGTGAAGCTCCTCCCAATACTCGCAGTAAAAATTGCTGCAGAAGGTCTGCTTCGGCCAACTCGATTGTGGCTAACAGTTTCGCTAACGATTTACGGAAGTGGCTCTGAAGTTCTAATTTTATTTATTTTCATTGTTATTGCAACACAAAAGCGCGGCGCCAGCATCCTACGAGATTTCTATCAAAATGCTATTAAAAACACTGCCTCGCATCCTGTGGCATATGCATTCTACTTTTGTATGCTTAGTTTTTTTTTTATTTCGTTTAGAATCAGAGTATGGAGAAGAGCTCCATTTTTGGTTTATATCTATCCTCACTCCCTCACTACTTCTCTCTTCCTTTTTATGTATCAATTTGTATATCAATGTTCAAATTCTTTTGAGCCTTTGGCATACTTTGGTATCGAATTTCCTTACATTCCTTGTTAGCCCAGTCCTTCTATGCTCTCTGTGAATGTCAATTGATTCATAGCTTTATTCACTGTCTTCTTTCTTCCCTGCATGGATTTTTTGCCAAATATCTCCAATCAGTGATTCATTTGTGGATGTCTGTTTTTAACCCCACATTCTGCTTCCTTTCACGGTTCTCTACCAATTGCCCAAAATCTCTTATCAGTGATTAATTTCTGGAAATCTGTTTTCAACTCCTCATTTCTTTCTTTAAATCGCTCGGTAACAAATTTCTCTCTGCCGGAGACTTCAATTCTAAACATACCTACTGGGGCTCACGGTTAATCAACCCTAAAGGGAAGCAATTGTTTAATGCACTGATAAACTTTCGGAATGGTCTAGACTTTGTATCATCTGGAAAACCTACATACTGGCCAACTGATCAAAGAAAAATTCCCGATCTTATTGACTTTGGCATAACTAAAAATATTGAAAGGTGTTTCTTGGAAACCGAGCCCTGTTTCGACTTATCATCCGATCACTCACCGGTGATAATATATTTAAAAAAAAAACCAGAGTTCATTGAAAAAACAATTAAACTGACCTCCAAGAACACAAACTGGCTCAAATATCGCAAATATATTAGTACCCACGTGTGCGTTAAAACAAAGCTTAAGAGTGGAGAGGACATTGAATCAGCGACGCAGGCTCTTGGTTCAATAATAAAAGCAGCTGCTATTAGTGCCACGCCCGCACAAAACTCAACTAAAACTAATGCGAGACACACTTCGTCACACTATGTGGAATGCCTCGTTAGAGAAAAGAGGAGATTAAGGCGTGAATGGCAAAAAATACAGATCTCCAGCACTAAGAGTAAAATTAAAGTCATTACAAAATCAGCTGAAAAACACTCTACGGTAGGAAAAGGAAGAAAGCCTTAATAAGTACCTTGAAGATTTGGCTCCTCTCAAGGTCACCAATTACTCACTCTGTAGAGCGACAAGAATGGTTAAAACACCAAAGGATAGTGAATCGCCTCTAAGACAAAGTGATGGAACTTGGGCAAAAACAGAAGAAGAAAAAGGCAAGTTCTTTGCAGCCCATCTGAGGTCAGTATTTCAACCTAACCCGCCGACCTGCAACAACACTAGCATACAGAACTTTTCAATTACGAAGTCAGCAGTACCAATTCATTTCAAACCAAAGGAAGTTATACGCCTATGTACAACGAGTCTAAACCCAAAAAAGCCACCTGGTTCTGACCTAATTACCAATAAAATGGTAAGTGAATTGCCGCAAATAGCTCTAATACATCTCACCCACATTTTTAACGCAATACTCCGTCTGGGCTACTTCCCTACAACATGGAAAACATCGGAAATATTAATGATTCCAAAACCCGGAAAAGACCCTACTCAGGTATCTTCTTATCGCCCCATAAGTCTCCTGCCAACGCTCTCTAAAACGCTCGAACGCTTATTGCTGGAAAAATTAGCACCAAAGCTCGATTTAATCATTCCTCACCACCAATTTGGTTTCCGCAAACATCATGGAACTATTGAGCAGGTGCACCGTATTGCCTCTGAAATAAGGCGACCATTTGAACAGAGGATGTACTGCTCCGGAATATTCCTAGACGTTGCACAAGCCTTTGACAAAGTCTGGCACGAAGGACTCATATATAAAATTAAAAAACTTCTGCCAAATAGTTCGCATAAGATTCTGGAGTCATATTTAACAAATCGCAAATTAAGGGTTAAATATAAAGAATTTGGAACGCCAGACTTTGAAATTATGGCTGGAGTACCACAAGGTAGTGTGCTTGGACCTATGCTTTACACTCTGTACACTTCCGATCTGCCAACGGATAAAAACCTCGTTACCTTGACTTTCGCTGACGACACAGCTATCCTGAGCTCTCACCTAAATCCACGGATAGCCTCCCGGGATTTAGAGGAACACCTTAAAACTATAGAAAGTTGGCTAGCAGGTTGGCGCATCAAAGTAAATGGGCAAAAAAGTGTACATGTGACATTTACTCTTAAGCCCAGTTCTTGTCCGGCAGTCTCCTTAAATGGCATTGTAATCCCGCAAGCAACAGAGGTTAAATACTTAGGAGTGCATTTTGACCGACGGCTCACCTGGAAAAAACATATAGAAGCCAAGAAAATGCAAATGAAACTTAAGGCAAGTTCCTTGTATTGGCTTACCAACCGAAAATCAAAACTGCGTTTAGAGTATAAAGTTCTTATATACAAGGCTGTAATTAAACCGATTTGGACTTATGGTATTCAGATATGGGGCACTACTAGTGCATCAAACTTGCAAATAATTCAAAGGGCTCGATCGAAAATTCTGAGAACGATCAGCGGCGCTCCATGGTTCGTCAGAAACGAAAATATTCAACGCGACCTTAATATAGCACCCGTTGAAGAAGAACTAGCAGTTTTAAAAACAAAATACCAATTCAAACTTCAGTGTCATCCTAACGAACTAGCAAGGAATCTGCTTCATAGGATGAATACATCTCGACTTAAAAGGCCACTTTTTTAAAAAAATAGAGTTTCTTTATATTAATATTTTTATATTTATTTTTTTTTTTCTACATAATTTATATAATACTTGAACTAAAATTGCTCTAAGCACTGGCGCGGAGCATCAATTTATTTATTAGTTGTAAGCTTTGTAAAATTATTGTTGGTTTCGATTGAAAAGATGCAATAAATAAATCCATGTTGAATTAAAAAAAAAAAAAAAAAAAACTCCTCATTTATGTGATTCTATTTTTCTGCGTACTTGTGCAAGATACTCCACAATGCTAATATATTGTTACGAAATTTCCCTCCTGACAATTTAATCTAACTCATGATACTCGGATTCGTACCACTGGATCGTGGAGTAATCAAACAATCGCTGTTTAAATTAAAATAATAAACTTTATTACAATTTGCACTTCATTTAATCACTTTATTACTTCTTAATCACAATTACAAATGTTACTGTTTCGATTAAAAATGCACGGTGTAGACACTGTTACCATTAAAATTCAACCGCGTCTCCACTTTAATTGTGTGGTGGCTTATATGCCTTTCTTATGGTTGAAGTAGAACATTCTAGAACATTCTCGAATTTTACCGACACTTCGAAAGGGGTTCTTGAGTAAGCTTTATCTCCGAATAGATTGTGTCTTGACTTATACACACCACTCTTGTAGTAACTGAACTTAATCTCAACTTTAAATGGGATCCTAAAAGTATGCAATAATTTATGCTTCAATATATTATCTCTATTCAGAACTTTCCTTGTTTCAATCCTACTTCCCGGACCTACCTGCTTTGTCACTTGCAAAACAATGGTACAACATTTAATTTGCATTCCAGTGACTTTCCCATTTTTGATCTTTGTTTATTTTAGTTGTTTTTGAACCGAAGCTGTACTTTTCACTGGCTCTGGTCTTATAACTCAATGTCTATCCGGGAGTGGTGCTGTTCTCCATCCTCTGATTATGCTCATCAAGTTCGAATTTTTATTTCATTGCAGAATTTCTTATCATCGATCTTTTCGATAGTTTCTCTTTATATTTTTGGTAGTTTTCATTATCATCTCTATAGTTATTGGTACCATTGGGCTACTTAAAAGAATCTGCCTCTGAAGCTTATTGACTTCTACAAAGTCTTTCTTCAGCCTTTCGCTTTGCAATTGTCATCATACACCTTCTTAGAAGTCTTCGGTCTGCATATCGTGTCTCATATCAGTTATCTGATAACCCTCGAGTCGCCCCAATTAGCACTAGTGACGTTTTGCTGCCATATCCTCGCGAGCGTAAAGATGATGATATACTGTGAAATTACTACCAGCCGGAGTTCTTTATAAATATGGTTAGGTCTGACAGTTCTAAACTAGAAAAATGCCCCGGACACTCTAGAAAAGGGCTTCCCAAATATTTGAGTTCTAATACGACCGAGTATATTAGTTAGTATTGCTATATTTTATTCTTCAATTTATCGGTCTTTCACATAATATTTTAATACTTATCGTATACCTTTCACCTATTGTAATCTCTATCACCACCTTTCACCTATTGAACTCTCTATTTCTATAGTGAATATTTTGTTCCTCTCCATCTCTTTTCTTATAGTATCTGAATTTTCATTTAGCTTCGCTTCTTTTTCCATTTCAGCTAAAGTCCCATTTTGTTACTGGCATCAGCGATCTCCCGTTTACTTATCAGAGCGATTACTTTGCCTTTGACTACTTTTTGTTTGTTTATTCTTTCTACTCACTAATTTCCCATATTCCTTAAATTGATTCATCTGTCTTCCTGATGATTAGTGCACCCGCAAATATTATTTTGTGCTTTTCTAGCCTACTGTTCCTTCTCTTTCTCTCTATTCCTCATATCCAACTCGCAAATTTTTTACGAATTAATTAATTTCAGAGGGCGGACTCCTCCTCCTGTTGGTCCGCCTTTGGTATCCCCGCTTTCGCCTTATGATCCATTTGCGCATTACAAGTATAAATTAAGAATTTTCCCATATTTAAATATCGAACTTCCTGGAATTTAGATTTCATTGGAATTCTGTTTGATTGACTGCACCAGTCGCTGCTGATTGACAGCTCTCCATAGATGTTCCATGGTGGATTGTGAATGTAAAGCAAGCCACAATATCTTCAACGTTGCATATACGTATTGCCAATCAGACCGCGCAACATGCTTCCTGCTGCTACTGCTGCCGCTGTCCACATTGTTGAAAATTGCGTTTGCTGCAATTTGTTGTCATTTAACGAATGCCACAGACCTGATGAATATCGAAGCCAATTTGCTAGTCGCTCTTTTTGCCTTCCCTAAATGAATATTAAATTGACAGCAGCCTCTCCAGTTCCACTTGAGTTTTCCTTTAAGGGCCTGACAAAAGATTTCACAGATTAGCAGAGACCGAAATTGAAAGCTTTCGAACATTTTTAATTACCCTTACTTAAGGGACAATAATTTTGGAAAATACATACGAACATTTAACGAGGCTTTGGATATGGGAGGGAGAAGGCCTTCTTACGTGTTGCTAGTGATACCTCAGAGTGTTTCTTGTACTTGAAATACACACGCTTCAAACTTCTTCAACATTGTCACTTTCCTTAAAAGGTTTTTGCAACAGTTGCGGCAGGAAAAGTGTTGTGGGACACTGGTCTTTGTGGAGCGTTAGCAACTGAATTGAATTTGAATTAGAAAATGCACTCAGACAGAAGTAATTAAGTCGATCTTCTATATACACAACTCTTCACATACAGTCAGTTTATATACGAATATATGAATATTAATAGGAGCCTTATTTGTAGAGTTGGCATTGCGCCAACAACTTCATCGAAGTCTTAAAGTGCAGAATGCAACCATCCCGCCCTATATGGGTTATCTCTATGGCAGTGTGAATTACTGAATAGGACAGCAAATGAACCAACGCAACTGGACATTATATCATGTAATACTTGTTAATTAGAAATGTTTTCTAAACTTCTTTGTCCATAATTCCATGATTAAATAAGTTTCTGGAACATTGGGTAACAGCAACTTTTGACTGGATGAAGAAAAGGTGGCAAGAAGTGTGTTCAGTAAAGAACCATTTTCATATACAAACCAGTAAATGAGACTGAAGTAGGGTTATGTCGGCTTTGGGATACTCCAACATATTATAATATAATTTGTTAAGCGGCGATATGAAAAATTTCCGGAACAAAATGGATTTTACCCTTCTGTGGACTATCATCCAACACCATTTGACTGTTGATAAAAAAGTGCACAGATCAAAATGAAGTCAAAACTAGAAAAATCTTCAGGGGTTAAGGCAGTCCAAAGTCTTCTGAGGGACTTTAATCCTTAAAGAGCTAAAAAGCTAATAAGCATGCCTCGGAGTAAATTCAGAATCATCGCAGGCATTTTAAGCTGACACTGTAGACTCAACCATCACATGCATAAGTTGGGTCTATCTTCAGATGACATCTGTAGATACTGTGGAGAAAGGAACGACACCTCACTGCAGCTGATCACAGACATTCGGGCATTTGTCACACAAAGGAAAAAGTTTTGGAGAATATATCTTAGATAAAAGCCAGATCCATCAACCTGATTCCTCCAAAGTACATGATTTCCGGTCGGAAATTAAATTTACAAAAGATCTGTGACTATCCTGACACTATCCTCATCTTTTAAATAAATAAGGGCATCACAAAAAATCTTTCAGGTCCCTAAATAAATCTTATTTGATCTACGCCGCAACCAAAGAGTTAAAGAGCACGTTAGGGTTAATCTTTTATGCAATTGGATCCACGTACGAGTATTTATTATTGTGTAGCGGATTTAAAGCACTGCGAACTTTCGATCTATTGTGCCCCCATCAGAGGTTCTAAGTACATCCTTGAGTCCTATCCTCTGGATAAACGTGATGACAAGTTTTGGCTCTAGAGGTTTCACATCACTCGGCAGAGCCTTGGAAGAATCCCAACTATTCCCTGCGGGCGTGCATGAGAGCCGGACATTCTGTCAGCACACGCAAAGATATCTCCTCTTCATCGATACAGAATCTGCAGGAGTCTTCCGAGGTGACTCCCATCCCCACCATGTATGAGTTCAGTTTACAGTGTCCTGTAAGTAGGCCTGTCATCATCCTAAGATTATTCTTAAAGAGATTGTTAAGTGATTCGAATCTTTTTAGGTGGTATGTCCCTAGCAGACTCTATGATACCCTTAGGCCTGGTATGTTAACCCAGTGTTTGGGCCTATGGTGTCCCTCATCGATTCTAAGCTGGTTGAACAGCTTGCCCTTGCCTACAGCACAGAAGAGTTCTGGGCCAATAAAGAGTGTTGCAGCCCCTTCCTTGCAAGTTCGTCGGGAATCTGGTTTCCTTCTATGCCAGTATGTCATGGAACCCATAGAATGGTAACTTTGTAACGTGAGCCACGAGCATTCCCTTTTTTGATGCACTCCCATACAAGTTACGTTTTTAGTTACACGAAGGAGTAACTTTATACTAAATCAAACTCTAATTTTAATGTAGAAACGATTTCTATATGCAAATAGGAGTGGCAAGTATTATATTACCCCCATATTCACTGCAAAGTTTCATACTCCATTTCTATGCCCTTATAAAAACATATTCACATGATAGAAAATTATAGTTTTTAACTATATTGAAGCAGTGGGATTGTTTTCAGAGTTCCTACTCGCAAGAAGCCTCCTTGATATTTAGTTCCTTTGGTACGGAATTGGCTTCTCTGTCTTATTTTCTGCAATGACTTATATTTGGGAAGTACCAGGATAGTGAATATTAGAGAAACAAAACATTTTGATGGATCATAGTAGGTCGGCGGTGTCCTTGTGTTGACTATCACCAACTTTAAGTAAGAGAATTTTAGTCAGTACTTGAGTAGTGCCACACCGTGGTATCACAACGGGCCATTAAGTGTGCTTAAGTGTACTTTTGGTGAACTAAGCTGCCCCTCCTACCTACCTACCTACCTACAGTAGGTCGCACATATCTTACCTGAAGATCACATCACAAAGCAATAGAATGAAATAGGGGATTATATAAAAATGTAATTTCCTCGCTTCTTTTCTGACTTACTATTTAAAGTAAATAATCAGCCGCAGCTCACAGGACCATTTGTTATATTCTCACCAATATTTCAACTCAAGCGATTGGCATTAGGCATACCTGAAATTGTCATTGGATCCCAGGGAAGGACCATCTTACGAGCTCATAATAGACTATGTATGAGTATAAGTGTTCCAGCATATTTACGCGTTCACTTTAATTACTCGCAGCCCGTTGAAAGTCTTCTGTAAATCCGCAGACACGCACCTCTCGCAACCCTGTTAATCCTTTATTGCTACTACTTAATTCTAAATTGCACTTAACGTGGCATCCTTTTGGCCCGCATCTCAGCTAACTATGCACACGTCTGCGCTCTGAGCAAAGATTGGCCCTAATGGTGTCTTTTAACCCATAATCATTTGTTATTTTATTGCCTCGTATATTTTGCATTCTTCGACAATTGCTCGCCATGGTGCGAGTGGTATACATGCGAGTATTTTGCAAAGGGATTATCTGAGAAATACTCGTATTTACCTTAATAATAGAGATACTGCGTCATGCCGTTTATAAGCGCCATTAAATAACATCTTCGTTATGTGCCGGACGGGGAGCGACCTGTCCCGTCCCGTACCGATTTTATGCTGTTCTCCTTTGAGAGCCTCGACAAGGACAGCAACGCACAGCCACCTGGCTGAGTGTGCATCCTTCGCCAAGTGTGGTAGTGGTGCCTTTATTTACAATACATCAGTTTTATTTGCCCTTAGTTGAGGTTCTTCGCTGCATACTTGCATTCCACCTTCTGGTCAAGTCGATGGATGTGTAATGCGCCACTCACTCACGGCTTGATTAGTATTCACGCCGCGGCGCCTGCATATTGTGTGTGCTCCATTTTATTATTGGCTATTTTATATTTTTCACTTATGTTTAAACTGAGCTAAAGATCTTTGCGTTTTATGCTAATCGTAAAACCACCACCAAGGAGGAAGGAGCGGGTCATATCAGAGAACTCTCGGACAATGTTTCAATACAATGTTTCAGCCTCTGTGTACTGATATTGAGAGTGTTCTAGAGTATGTGTGGTGGGGCAGGGTGAAACACCAATTTGCAGACTTTAGGGTGTACGTGAGTCTGACAGAGGCGCGAGGGTGTTTATTCAAAGAAAACAGTAATAGAAATTTATGTTTCGAGAGACACAGCATTAAGGATCGTCATTCTAGACACTACGGGGATAGATATAGAAAAGTCAAGAAACTCTTCAGATACATTGAGAGGCTCTAAAATATTGTAGAATGTCTTACTACAAACATATGATTTAATATTGTTCCAGAGATATTTAATTCAGTGATTTTCAAAGATGGGTTTAATATACAAGAACGCTGAAGGCCTCAAAAGTTGTATGTAATGTCTTTAAGGCACCGAGAATGCCTGAACTGGAGAGCGAAGTAGTTGTGTTTAAATATACTCCTAATCCTTAAGATCTATTGTTTTTAATTCTTAGCTATAAGACGGTATATTCTTCCTCTAATTATTGAGATATTCATGAGCCTTTAGAGTTTTATATTGAACCATGCCTACCTACCACCAACAATAATCGAGACGATAAATTCAACTTCTCTCCTAAACGTAATTCGAAACTTCGCTACCTAAAGGTCGATCTGCTAAAGAAAGAAGTTAGTTTAAAGTACTACTATTCTTAGGGATCTTTTGATTTTAATTTTTATCTCTGTTCTATTGCAACATCCTTCCTGAAATTATTGGAATATTCATGGGTCCTTTGAGTTTAAATTCGACCATCAATAATGGGTAATATATATTCAACTTCTCTCCTAAACCTTGTTGGAAACTTCGCTACTTAAAGGTCGATCTGCTAAAGAAAGAAGTTAGTTTAAATATATTCCTCTTCTTAGGGATCTTCTGATTTCAAATCTACAGTCTCTCTTTTATCGCAACATTCTTACTGAAATTATTTAGATATTCATGAGCCCTTGGAGTATAAATTTGAACCATGCCTATCTACCATCAATAATATATATAACATATATTTAACTTCTCTCGTAAACTGAATTCGAAATTGCCCTGGTTAAAGATCGATCGACATTTAATTCCTGGATTGAGGAAACGCATCAGACCGGGCGGTAAAGGTAACGTTATTGATATAAACTAAGAGACTGAATTTTTGTATGGTTTGCTCTGCATTGTAATGAAAGCTATGAAAGTATTCTCGCCTTCACCTTGTGGTCTTCGGTTCGTATCGGGCAGGGTCTACTAATATTAATAGATAAACGCATACATAGTTCTAGATGAACCTGATTCAAATGTAAATGAGTAATCCACTTGGATCAATACAACTATGACGCAACTAGGTATCGTATCTTTAATTAGTGGAATTAGAGCTCGAATTGTTAATTAGTGGAATTAGAACTCGAATTGTTAATTAGTGGAAGTGTTCTAGAGAATATGACTTTATTGTTTCATACTATTTGGGGTCATCTACAAAGGTCAAGTGGAATATTTTGTAAATGATTGGAATTAATGCAGATTTTTGTACTGACATATTTTAATGAAATTAATGAATTAAATTCCAATTTCATAAATTTCAGGAGAAAATATTGCATAAGTCATATCGGGAATGGTTCAGAAATGAGCACAGACTATTCCAAATGTTGACCGTAATAGTCACATGACGATTCCATTATTCCCAACACTCAATTAACAACACTTCAAAATTAAATTTAAAATTTGTCCAGAATTTTAATCTCCTTTTTTTAATTTTACTCACCTTATTTGATTATTTATTTTATTAATATTATTAAATTTCATTTAATTAAAAATTTAGAATAAAAAATTGTTCCCTTCTTGATCAAAGCTATTTTTAAAGAATTTTCAGGCATAATTCCCCTACAAAGTATTTGTGGAGACTAAAATTTCCACTCGCATTTGAACGAAATCTCCTTTAAATATCGCTAAAAAAATGTTCCTATAAATGAATATGAAACATCGTTGAACTTCACCGTTTTAAGCCCAACGTAAAACTAAACTCTTGCGCCTGGCCTGGTCATAACTCGTTATTTCAGTTGCGGAACTTCTTCTGAAAATGAGAAGTTCACTTATTTGGCTGCAACACTGAACTGTGGCACTGTTGCAGCAACGCTTATACCAAGATATACAGCTCAGTCAGGCGAACTGCGTCGGTCATTCAGTGTGTGATGTTTCCTCGCAGCACAGTTGTATAGTAAACAATGTGGATACCATCCAAGTTGATGCTGCGAGTTGCAACCACATCAATTTCTCTTATATTGCCTTGCACTATGAGTGAAACTATGAGTGGCATCTGAGTTTGATTAACAAAGAGAAATATTGTGGGCTTAGTTACTTGGTTTAGCTCTTGAAGTGTGTGAGCTTCGTTGGTAGAGTCTAGGAGTTCAGATAAAAGTAGTGTGGAACTTTCAACGTTGCTCTGTTAAAAACAGCTTCTTCAATGCACTCTTCTGCTTGTTGCCTTTCATAGACAGACTGTGCCTCCTCATGCAGCAAGTTTTCTTTGGCAACTTTATTACATATTTCTCTTTATTACTGTGTAGTTCTTCGTTATGCCTTCGCTAGCTTTACAACAGTTGCCTTCAACTCTTTGCCTGTTAACTGGGATCTAATTAGATGCTCTGTGATCATGAGCTTGAACTTCGTGATCATTAGTATTATGTTAACATAATCATCAAAAGCAGATGAAGATTATCTTAACATAGATCGTCGTCAACTGTAAATAGCAGTAACAGCAGAGCCATTATAGCTCGGGTATGTCCCTGGTAACAGCCTGCCTGAACTTAACAGTTCTGTCAGCGTCTGTATAGATTTGGAGAACTTTACAGCGCTGTTATGTGGGCAAAATTTGGGGAATGTATTGAGGAAATAGCTGAGGATTTGCCGGGAGGAGTAATTGAAGTGGTGATATCTTAAATCAATTAAAACACATCGTTTCATTTGCAATTTTCTCAATAGTAATTTCCCATCAATTTCGTGTTTTACTTATACTCCTATTTCTCATACAGTGTCTGAAAATCATCCCTAAGTAAATTGCTCGTTGAGGCAATGTGAGTGACTGTGAGATGGTGGTAATATTTCCTATGATGTAGGAACTATTTGGTGTTTGGTGTGAGACCAGAAGGCACCATCTGGTGTTTGGTGTAATACCAGGCGGCACCATCTGGTGTTTGGTGTGAGACAAGGGTGTTTTGCAGGTACTTTATGAAATTCTTCTAATTTTCTTAAGATGCGCCTACATCGATTAAAGTTGGTATATTATTTAAACTGGGCAGGTTACTAGACATCGTGAAGAACGTTGCTTTGAATGAAAAAACAATTTCTTTTAGATTAATATACTAAGAAAACAGGACCATACGAGGGCGGATTGATATTGAAGCTACCTAAGTAGGAAAAAAACATTTTTTTTTTTAAAACCGTTTATTTCTCAACATAGTCTCCTTTTACTTCGACACACTTAGTAAGACGATATTCCAACTTTTTTATACCATCGGAATAATACGATTTCGGGAACCCCTCAAAATACGCGTTAGTTTCGGTAATCACTTCTTCGTTTGAGATGAATCTTTTTCCTGCGAGCCATTTTTTCAAGTTTGGAAACAGGAAAAAATCACTAGGAGCTAAATCTGGACTATAAGGTGGATGATTAACCAATTCGAAGTGTATTTCACGTAATTTTAGCATCGTATCTAATGCTGTGTGAACCGGTGCGTTGTCTTGAAGAAAGAACATTTTTTTTATTCTTTAAATGTGGTCGTTTTTCCTTGATTGCATCAATCAATTGATCCAATAATGCACGATAATACTTTCCTGTGATTGTGGATCCTTTTTCAAGATAATCGATGAGCAATATTCCGTGTGCATCCCAAACTACAGTGACCATAACCTTGCCAGCCGATTTCACTGCCTTCGCCTTCTTCGGAGCACTTCCACCAGCTTCCACCCATTGTTTTGATTGATTTTTGGTTTCAGGTGTGTAGTTTCATCAACAGTTATTAATCGACGCCAAAAATCAACAGGATTACGCTTTATCATGTCCAAACACCGCTGTGAAGTGGTCTGTCTAACTCGTTTTTGTTCGGCACTGAGCAAACGCGGCACCCATCTTGCCGATAGCTTTTTCATATGCAAATGTTCATGCAAAATGTTGAACACACGTTCATATGATATGCTTACCATTTCAACAATCTCACGCAACTTGACTCGGCGATCATTCATAACGATATCGAGGATTTTCTTGATATTTTCTTCAGTAACCACCTCTTTTGGCCTTCCTGTTGATGGTATTGTTGCAGTGCTTGTTCGGCCGCGTTTAAATTCAGCAATCCAATATTTTACCATGTAATCTGACGGAGCAGACTCACCGTAATGTTTATCGAGCTTTTCTTGTGTCTCTTTCGCCGTTTTCCCATTCAACTAATAGTGTTTAATCACTGCACGAAATTCGCTTTTTTCCATTTTTCAAGAAACATAAAAGTTGCTTACTTCAAACGACTACAACAAATAAACTAATCGATGAATTTGGGTGAAATTTTAACAGCTGACGTTTGACAGATCGCGATTTCTAAAAAAAAAAGTTTTTGTGTTTGTGCTGCCATCTAGCGCTAGGTAGCTTCAATATCAATCCGCCCTCGTATATAAAATAGGTATTTCCACTGATGAGTCGCTCAACGGGATCGTATCTCATATTTATGTAGATGGGGCTTGGTTCATTATTTATGGTAAAATCGAGATAAGTTACATGACTGACGAGGGCAGTTTCCTCGTCTAAATTTCTATGGTCTCAATCAAGTGCTTCGCTTCAGTGCGTGTCATTGTGGGTTCTAGTTAGGCCATAAATTATATGCGACAGAAAGGTAGATACCTTGCTAAAGTACTGTCCATTGCACGACATTTGAACTAAAAGGAGAGCAGTTATTGCGTCTGAAGTGACAGTATGTTTGTGTCATTGGTACAAATATGAGCATAGAATGAAGAACTTAGTGTTGTTTTAAACTTGGCGTACCTTTTTACCGAAACGTGTAAGTTTTTGAACCAAGTGTATGGTGATGATATTTTATCCCGTGGCAGAGTTCATGAGTGTGCTACATGGTTTAAAAAAGCTCTAGAGGACATAAATGATGACCTACATGTTGGCGAACCGACATCCGAGATCACCGCAGATTCTATCAGAACCGTGCGTGAATTCGTCGAAGATCAATAGATGTAAATTTTGTAGTGTAAAAATCGCGGGAACTGCGAATAGACAGCTTCGAAAATATTTTTATATTTATTAAAGTGAGAAATATTGTTTATTGTGTGAGAAATATTCGAGTGGAAAAAAATCCAGTTTTTTCTTATAGGGATCAAGATAATTTTGGTACCCTACTCCTGATAAATTCTTTAATCTCTGACGAAATCATACTCTGAATCCAAAGCACTAAAAAGGATCCCACAGTATTTTCACAGGTAACTACAAACGATATGTAGCCTTTAACGCAACGACCCTAAGAATCGCCACAATAAAATTTTATAGTGAACTGGAATAAACTCGTGCTTTAATAAAAGAAAATACAGCAATTCACTTAAACAATTTATAGGCTAATTAAATTGATTAGTCATAGTAGTCTTTTGAAGCAGCTCAAAAAGGAATGTAAAAGAAAGAGATATCGAAAGTGAACCTTTGGAATATGAAATTTTCTCACATACAAACACATACATGCACCCGCCCATAGGCCCTCACACACCCTCAAACACCCACAAACACCCACAAACACACACATACATAATCATAAGTGCCATTCCAACAAAGCAAACTTTCAGCAAATAAACTTCTTTAATCAAGCGCAAATTTAATGAAAGTGGCAGAGGCGGAATAAAAATGCATCTCTTATTTCCAATGAAACATATCGTAAAAACTTACTCGCTTGATGGGTCGCAAAGTTCATGATGTTACTCGATAGCCGTGGGAATCCAGCGCTACCAAATGTAGCCCTCTCAATGCCGCCCGTTGTTTTTATTACAACCTTTCGCCTATTTGCCTAATTTCAGTTTCGGCTGGCCAGGAAAGTGAGTGAATGAGTACGAAAGTGTAAAGTGCTAAAATGGAACCGAACAACACCGGCAACGAAGGCTGAGGAAAAAAATCGGTTTCTACTCTTCAACTTAATCGACTATTAAAGGGGCCATGCGCAAAGGGACCAAAAAAAAAAGTCTTCGACCTTTTCAAGATTGCTGCCCATGAACTTTTACTTTTTGTTTTTCCAATCAATGCTGCGCATGCGTTGCTGGAGGGGTTTCATGTATAGGGAAAATATTTATAGGTTTATCTGTACAAAAAGAGCAGATTAATTTGTAGTATAATGAAATAAATATTTTAATAGAAGCACCACCTTAAGTGTGTTTGTTCCAGTTTTATAAGCTGAGGTAAAGAATGCTGGTGAAAAATAGGCCATAATTATAGTAGAAGAAACATTTATTTTCGAGGGTAAACAAGTCGTGAAATAATTTGTGGCAGAAACGTTGTCAAGTGAGGGCCCTAAAACATAGAATATTATATAGTCCAACAGGCATTTCATCATCATCATTGTTGACTCGACGGTCCTAATTAAACTTTGGCCTCCCAACAATAGCCATTTGAGGTCCTCAGATATACCGGAATACGGAAGCTTATGATGAATTTATTATTGAAAAATCGACTTAACATCATTAACAGTGGAGAATGATTCGTCTTTGTCGGTTGGTTTTACGAATTTCTCCGCAGACTTTCGGCAAACAAATGGTCGTGTACCACTCAGAATTGACCGTCCTACGTTGCTAAAGCGGAACAGGGGCCACATGACCCATTCTGCCGAAGAAACAGGCGACCATTTGCTTCGCTGTGCTTCTTTCATGAACAACTTTTGTTGGATTTAGCTCGTCTTAGCATACCCACACGGTCGATTGTTGTTTTGTTTCCGTCTCATACGCATATATCCATGATTCGTCACCTGTCACTATTTTATACACGTCTTTTGAAGCACCACGGTCGGACTTTTTAAACATTTCCTTACACCAATTGACACGAGCCATTTTTTGAGCGATTGGCAAGTTATGCGGGATCCAACGCGAACAAATCTTTTCTAAAGCCAAATGTTCATGCAATATTGAATGTATGGAAGTGGAAGTAATGCCCAAGGTGTCCTCTATCTCACGATATGTCACATGACGATCTAGCATTATCAGTTCACGCACTGCATCGATGTTTTGTGGCACAACAACGGATTTTGGACGACCTTCACGGAGTTCGTCGGCGACCGAACTACGACCACGATTGAATTCACTATACCTGCGATATACTGTGGTTTTTGATGGTGCTTTATCGCCATACAAAGAACTGAGTTCATCGACACATTCCTGTAGAGGTAATCCACGTCGAAAGTTGTGAAAAATAATCCAACGAAAACCTTCTCTTGAAATTTCCATTTTTTGGCCAAATTGGTTTTCTTAACTCACTGTAAACAAAACAAATAGCACTTGTACATCAACACGTTGTGAGTACGTTTATGCTAAAAAATGGTAAACTTTATTATGGTGTTGCTAGATTTTGGCTATTAACATTAGTGTTGCCAGTTCCCAAAATATAAATAGTATTCCTCGTAGGGTTTAAACACCTAAATTATATATGGAAATCTTGGTGAAGCTGAAGGTAGGCAAGTAAGGCGGCCGCCCGAAGGTCGCACTTAGGCCATCATTGACCCCTTGTGTGATACCGTATGAGACACCAGTTCCAATCGCTTTCAAAGGTCCAGCTATTTGGATCTTTTAATGAAGCAGTTGATGGAGCTAATTTATATTAAGATTTTTTATTTGAGATGGCTCCCACAGAGTCCAGAAAGTATTCGCCGAGGAAAGTCCTCCATCTGGACAAAGCTGGACACATGCATAACAGGTATACAGTAGACTCTTCTTCCTCTTTGACCATGCAACTCCTGTAGAGGCAATTCCCAGCCTACATCCGTGAGTGCCCAGAGTCCAGTGTCCCGTTAGGACACTAATCACGTACCTTATACTTTCTCTATTTAGAGCCTCTAGGTCCTTAGAGCACTTGACATTTATCGGTCGCTCATTGAGAAATACTTTCAAACGAATATAATTATTAAGAGCTTAAATGTAAAAACACGCCCACATTCTAGTAGCTAATTTCTTATAAAGACTACTTCTAGCAACACTGAGGCTTATGTTGTTCTGGATATTTAATTCTCATATAAAAAACTCGTCAATGTGATTCAATTAAAGGAAAGTTAATAAAAACAAAATGGATCAATGAGGGTAATACACAAGTACGTAATGTAATTGTTAGAAGCGGTTCGTATCGCAACATACCATTCAATACTTACTGAACTTCAGAAAATCAAACAGCTTTTGAGACTCTTTGTGGCCATTTTCATATTGGTAGACAATTTGAGTCCTTCAAACTATCAATTAATCCAGCTTCTTTCATTTCCACCCAACAACAATGGTTCTGTCGCACCATCGAACATTTTACCTAATCTGTCCCTTCCATTGTTCCACAATAAGAATCACTTGCTACACCTTCAGGTTGCTGCTACTTCTTTTTGAAATCAAGTGCCTATAATATTGGACGACCTTTCTAGTAACAGCTTCTTTTAAGTACTTCTGGAGCCGAAAAGTATACCAAACAGTAATATCCCCGAATGTCAGGACTTTCATTGGATTAGTAGCAAGTTTTTCAAAAAATCTACACCATTTACGAGAATTTGTTTACTAGCCTCAATTTTATCAGTAGGAGTGTTCGAGATAGCCACTGAAATGGAAAATCTTCAATCATCTAAGATTTGTGTACCTTATTCATGTGGATATATTACACCTTATGTTCAAAAGTACCCGGAAGTATTCAACAAAACCAAAATGGTATTCATTGATTGATATTTTATTCCCTTCAAAGTAATCTCCATGGTAATCATACACAGATTCCAACGCTTCTTCCAATTTTCAAGCACTTTTCATAAGGCGATTTTTCAGCCCCTTCTGCGCATTCTTCAATATCGCCTCAATCGTCTCTAAATCGTTTTCGCGAAGTGGTAATTAGAGTCGTGGGATCAGCAAAAAGTCAGATGGGGCCATGTCAGTTGAATAGGGAAGTTGCGAAAGATGTGCGAATTAAGAGTATTCAAACTGAACTTCCTTGAATTCATCCATTGGCTGCAGAAGACTCAAACTGAACTTCTTTGAACTCATCCATCGACTGTAGGAGACTCAAACTGAACTTCCTTGAACTCATCGATTGGCTGGAGGAGACTCAAACTGAACTTCCTTGAACTCATCGATTGGCTGGAGGAGACTCAAACTGAACTTCCTTGAACTCATCCATTGGCTGGAGGAGGCTCAAACTGAACTTCCTTGAACTCATCGATTGGCTGGAGGAGACTCAAACTGAACTTCCTTGAACTCATCCATTGGCTGTATTAGACTCAAAGTCAACTTCCGTGAACTCATCCATTGACTGTAGAAGACTCAAACTGAACTTCTTTGAACTCATCCATTGACTGTAGGAGACTCAAACTGAACTTCCTTGAACTCATTCACTCACATCCTCATGGCTTGAGGAGACTCAAAAACATTGTTCAACCGTGCGCAGAGCGGCTTAAGATTGCTTCTTTAGGGATACTCGATCTGAGCTTTAGCCAAATATTTGACGCAATTCACTGACAGACTCGTATCCTTATTTATCCTTCTGTTGAAATTTTATTTCAATAAACAAAGCACCAATTACTAAAATACCAACTTATCTGTTTATAACTGCTTGCCTCAAATGCAGAGATTCCTAGTGCCCTGCCACAAACTCCTCTACTGCTCTGCGGACCACTTCAGTCACGTGATATAGTCTCAGTTATGTACGCCACTTATTTGGGCCAATTAGATCGGTTGGGCAGGCCGCGGAGTATTCAATTTCCAGTTGATTGTATCTTCCAGCGCAGTTCTTGAAATTCAATTTAATTAATGTGCACACTCTACGAAAGAAAACATAGAATTCGACTGGGTTTTCATTTCTGCACCATGTAGCAAGTTGCTTGGTGTGAATGTGGCTGCAATTTGTTAACTCGAAATCAGCATCGATATTGAGCCAGATTGGGAACATTGCGCACATTCATTGGGAGTTGCATTTCTTTTCGGGCGTGTGGCCGAACGGAGGTGTATACACTTAATTTGGGGCATGCAACTAAGCGTATTGTAGGCAATTCGAGTGTTGCAGCGGAAACTATGGGCAGGCGAATGTTGCCCATGCTGATGCTTATTTTCACGCCTTGGCGCATCATTTGCTCAATTGTTGGATTGCTGGTCACTTCCTTATGTACGGAAGTTTCTTCTTCTCTGACAATACATAAGTGGACTTGCTAGGAAGGACCTTGCTGTCCCTTTCTACTATTCTTAGTACATACTTCTGAGTAACTTGCTTACGGCTTCCAAAATAGTAAGTTGCATTTTCAATGAATTTATAAATCTTGGAAAATTTTTCAATTTTCACTCCCACTGTAATTAAATTCAGTAATAAATTATTCCCCAGCACTTCGCAGTTTATGTTGCTCCACTCTGCCAACTGACTTGATAAAAATTTACCACTTCCTCGGCACGGGACAAGCTTGGCGCTGATTGAGTGCATGCGTTTTGTTTTTGCTGTTGGTGTTACCACCAAGACGCCTATTTACTGCACTGCTCCTCACTGAACACACACGCAAATTTAGTGCTGCATCTTCTTTAACTCAGGCGGGAGACGGTTCCATGCGAGGTGTGAACGGTGCCCCTCCTCACTTAATCACTGCCCACAATTTTCTCGCATGGGCGTGTGTCGTATGTCAATCAAGTTGGCGGCATTTATTTATGTCTTCTTAGCTGAGCATTTGTTTTAGCCTAACGGAAGGACTTACGCGCAACTAGAAGAGTGCATGGAGTTGTGGCCGCTTGTGATCTACACTGCTGGGACAATGCGAATTGGTGATGTGGACACGAACTATTAATTATATATACAGAGCCCTCTTCTCTTGTGTTTCTACAAATATCTGCAGGGGTGTATTGTCCAGTATGACGTTCAGGGCTCCTGTAGGACTGGTTCTCATAGCCCCAGTTATACAGGCGCCAGCAAGCCTTTGCACCTTAGCTAGTGCTTGCGCAAAGTTTAGTAGTCTTGCATTCTTAGCCCACAGAACCGCTCCATAAGTGGTCATTGGGCGTACTATCATCATGTATATCCATCGCTGGATCTTGGGATTGCATCCCCAATTTTTCCCCGCGATTGAATTGAATATCATGAGAGATCTTTCCACTTTACTGATTGTCTCATTGATGTGAGACCTCCATGATAGTTGTCCATCTAGTATGATAACTAGAAATTTTATTTCTGATTGGATCTCCACTCAATTTAGTTTAAGGGGTTTTTGAGTTTATATTTCCTCGTGAAAGGGACAAACGTAGTTTAAATGATTAAAACAGACCAGAAACTTTGTTTCAAGAAGGTTTGATATCAATATTCAATGGGAAAATAGTGGCATTGTCTAGAATTTCCTTGATAAAAACCCATCAGGACCAGTACCCAAACAGCAGGGCATGGCCTACCTCGGCTTTGTTGGGAAATGGAATTATTATCATTATTATTATCGGATGAAGAGCACTTCGACCAATTGGATCTTTTGTGCCTATCCATCGTTTAACCCTCCATTTTAACGTTCTTTATGAATTTTTACACTTAATGGGGTTCCATGTTCCTAATAAATAGTTTTGGGTGCCATTGTAGCAGCTCCCATTGAAAGTGAAAACCTTCTCCTATTGAAAGAAAAAACCTTTTCATGCAAGGCATGCACATAGAATGTACGTAGACGTTTCCGGTTCCTAGTTGTATAATCTGCAAATATCAGTAAAGAAAATCCCGAAATATATTAGATGATATCTGGGTGTGTAGTGTCCCGTCACATACCCGCTGAGGTCTTCGCTGGTTGAGGTTTTTTCATATGCTCTTCTGTATGGAGTTAGACAGTTTTTGGCCTGACGTTGTTCTAAATTATTAGTTCATTTTCCGGTGATTTTCCGATCTACCTATTTCCGCAAAAATTCTTGGATGTGCCCTTTTGATTGTCCACAAAATGGTTCATCAATGTCTTAATGCTGTCTGTTTCGCTAGTTAATTAGCGTGTTCATTGCCTGAGTGTCATTCATGCACTGGGATCCAATGCAATTCTAATTTATTGTGAAGCCCCAGTTCATTTAGAAGATTACAGCAATCCTGGACTAGTCTTGATGTGACCACAAAAGCCGGCAATGCCTTTAAATCCGCCTGACATTCGGATAGTCTCCCCATTAGCGAGAGATCGCCTTGTAGAATAACATTTAGAATGATATGTTATAACACGGAAGCAGACAACATGACTACTGACTCTTAAGTTATTCAAATAGTATTAGGAAGAACGAGATAACTACAGCAACGCACATCGAATGTTCGGGGCATAATTTGAATACCTTCTTCGTGTTTTTTCATGGCATCGTTACTTCGTCTAAACTATATTTAAATAAGTTACGTCTAAACTATATTTAAATAAGTTCTATGTTCTAAGTTATATGTCTAATCGTCATATACGATGTCTTCCACATCTCAGCACTTGTTCTGTTGTTCCAATATTGATTTCATTATCTAACACTTTGGTTCGGAATATTGTTCCAATATTGATTCCTCTATCTAACACTTTGGTTCGGAATGTTGTTCCAATATTGATTTCATTATTTAACACTTTCTTTCGGAATTGGTTGTATATTCGAATAAAACAAACAACAAGGCAATTTTTTAATTTCATCCACTCATTCCACGATCTCTTTCTATCTATTTATTCCATCTATTTTGTTTCTTTTATATATTTTTGTGTATTATGTTATCTTTATTTTAGTCTACTTTGTTTTCTTCCCAAGCTTTTCTCGATATATCGATATATCAAACACTTTAAATATCATAGATGATTGTGTTATATCCTCTTTCATTCTTGAGGTTTATATTCTATTTTTTTCTTTGTTACACATTCTTTTTGAGCCTACTCCCTTGGGCAACCTTGGCGCCCACTTCCTGTATAACCATCCTGTTCTGTTCCAAACCTCTGAAGCATATTCATAAACGTCTCTTCGGAGTATTTACGATGTTACCTTCTGCATTTGCAGTTGATGGCTCATAATCAGATCGAATTACCGAATCACGTCTTGCTGACTCTCAGAAATCCTGATGCAGCTCATTAGCCACATAAGACTGTGTGGATTCATTGAATTAGATACCAATTTACGCGCTTCAAATGGATTTGACGCACACGCATCCAGTGCGAAGCAGCCTGATGCACCTCAGCGATATGGCAATTTCAGCATTCATAAAGCTTAATGCTGATGCGCAACAATTTCCTGAAATAAAACACGAGGAGTCAATGAATTTCTGTACACTGAGATAAAAGAAGGATCAAAATCAAGTGTTTGGGAAGCTTAAATAATTCAAATTGGAATTTTATGTGCGGCACTTGCACATTTCCCAGGGATTATTCATGGTTGGCATAACGAACTTGCTTCCAATCATCACTGCCCTGAGTAAAAGAGTTCCATTCTAAGGGAGTACTCGGTTTTTAATTGCTAGCATCACTGATCGCATTATAATTTCCTTTCGAGATTATCACATTTCCTGCTATGAATTTCGTGTATTCCGAAATTATCGCCCAGTGTATCAAGATCCCAGCTGCATTGTTTGCAACTTTATTAGAAATGCGTGCTGACTACTTTAAGATAATTGTAGCACAAAGTTGCGTCGGGCTCAAATGGCTTCCTTATGGATTAGTTGTGATGAATTGAGAGCGGTGAATGGAAATTGGTCGGAAGGGTAAGGTAAGTATGTGTTTAAATGCTGAGAACATGTATTCCAAAGTTGCAGTGAAACACTTCCTCTCAATCCCTCAACCCACGTCAGAGACACAGTCAGCTGCTGCGCGATAAGCACTCGCATTATGCACATAATGACCATAAAGCAATCACCACAACAACGCTATCTCAGTGGCATCGCCAAATATTAAACTGAATACGAGTGCATAATTAATGGGCCGGAGGCGCCTTAAACAAACACTTCCTCATGTCACTCGCCTGGGCTTAGTACGAAACAAGTGCGCACCTAATAGCTTCATTATAAAAATGAAATGCAGCATGTGAGCCCTTCATTAAAACTGTACTTGCAGTTACAGCGCCATAATTTCTAAAATTGCCAGTGCTCATATCAAAATAGTCGTGGCAAAAGGCAACAAGCAGCGGAACATGGAGGAAAAATCCTGCTTAATTGACAACTGTTCCTACGCGCTGCGCTTCTGCGGTGCTGCATTTGCACAGCCATTTAGAGCAGATTTTCACTTAGCGATAGACGCACACTTTTGGTGTGAATTAAACTCAGCAACGGGGCCGTGTGCCGTGGCAACGTAGGCGATGTGCAAGGCGCAAGTAACAGAGACCGCCAAACGACTCCCGCTTTGACCAAACAATCACGGAACAGTGCTCTGTCTGTAGACTTAATATGTATTTTGTCCAAAACTGCGGCAAAAATTCCAAATGAATGAGCTTTATTTCAATGTGGGAATACTGCAAAACTTTCTTCAGTCCTTCCTCGATATTTGTTTCGAGGTTTCCTAATGTTGTTTCGTTGTATTTTCCACGCTTCAATGCTGCTCCGATGATACTGGATATTTGTTTCGATGTTTTTGCAATGTTTATTTATCTTTTCTTTGACATGCCGAGTTTGTTTGAGATTCTTTCCATTTTGCATTCATATTTATTCGACATTTATTCAATGGTTCTTCAACATATCTTCAATGCTTCTTCGACAAGTTACAGAAATTTATACCAAGTTTATTTGGGACTACTTCAGTCATGTATTCATATTTTTTCGCCAGTTGTTCAATGTTTCTTCAACAGATCTTCAATGTTACTTCGACCTTTCTTTGACATCCCATAGAAATTTATTGCAAGCTTGTTCGGAACTTCTTCAATTATTCATTGATATTTCACCAGTTGTTCAATGTTTCTTCAACACATCTTCAATGCTTCTTCGACGTTTCTTTGACATTTCATAGACTTTTATATCAAGTATGTTCGGGACTACTTCAATTATTCATCGATATTTCTTTGCCAGTTGTTCAATGTTTTCTTCAACACATCTTCAATGCTTCTTCGACGTTTCTATGACATTTTAAAGAAGCTCCTTCAACATTCGGTTGAAGATTCTATCACTTTGTTTCGGCGCTTCAATCGAGGTTCTTTTAATATCTCTTTTCTTTAAATCAAACCTTCTTTGCCAAGTTTACTTTCGAAAATGATATCATACACGTTGACAATTTAGTTGCCAAATTTACGTTATGCATTATTATTGCCATTAGACAGAGTACTGTGCGCCGCCGGCATAGCCAGTGCCACAGTCACAGGGAAGGCAAAGTTCCATGAACTCACGCGTTGCAATTGCGCCAAGCTGCACTGCACTGCATGCACATAATTGCGCGTAATTGTTGTAGCGGTCGTCGGATCGGATATTGCTGGACGCACATGTTGGTGCTGCATTCAGTTGCACTCCGCTGCATGCCGCCTCCTCGCACGCTCGCCTTAGCTTCGAATTAATTTCGCCACACCATCCACTCCAGCCACGACTCCGACTGCGTCGACGACTTTGACTCCGACTTGGACTTGGACTTGAAGATGCGGTTGGAGTTGGCGTTGGGGTGTACCGGCTCGTATGTGCAGCTCGTGCAGCTGGCAGCGTGCGCGTTTTTAATTTGCGCATGAGCAATGCGCATATTTCGTTCCCTTCCATGCGATTCTGGCCATTGCCATTGCCACTGCTACTGCCACTGCCAGTGCCACCACCACTGCCAATGCCCTTGCTTTAGATTTAGTGTTTTATTTGTGGCATTGTTGCACTGTGATACAAATCGCGGCTGCGCTGATATCATTTGTGGAAAATCAGTTTGTTTTTTGTGCGGTCGTTGTAACTGTTTTACAGTTTTACGCTGGCATCTAAATAATTATGCTTTGCACATCCTTATTGCGTAATGTGCTGAGCTGCATTCCATTCCAATCCGTGGCATGCCATGCCATGCCATTGAATTTCCATGCCGCTGGTTTCCATTACGCAATCTGCAATTGCCATCGTTAGGTGCTCAAGCGCCTGCAGTTAAATCGCAATTTTATGATTATGTGTGTGAGATCCTCTGCAAGATGAGCGCCAGTCGCTGTGGGAGGGTGAAAGGGCAGCCCATTCGGTGTGTTAAAGATCGCTCCACATTCGCATGGGTGTGCGCGAACGTGTTGCCTGACAGAGGCTCTGAACTGAGCTTCAAAGTACGCGTATCATTGTTACAATTTTTGCTCGTTTCGTTAGGAAATGTCCTTCACACGCCGATAGAGCCAATTACACAATATTCTAGCAGCTGTTCTAGTGATGCTGGCGGCTGTATTGGGACAAAAGGAAATTGACTCGAAAATTGTAAAGCATTACTAATCTATTCCCAAATGAGGAGACGCATATTAGGGTCAGATGTATTGGACAACGTACATTCCTTATCGCTGGACAGACATCTGAGATTCATAAAGGAGTCATGTATATAAGTAAGTAAACTAAGGTTGGAGATGGAATTAAACCCGGCTTCCCCTCTCCCTATTTGCTGCCTTATTTGATAGACACTTGTAGGAGTAAAATTCAGTTCATTTCAAAACACATTCTAAAAGAAGCGCCTCTAAATTTACCCCACATTTGTTTACAGGATAATTGGATAATGGATAACTGCACTCTTAGCTGGCATATTTTCAAGTCCAAATATTCTTTAACCAACAGATATATGAAGACTATTTGCATACTTGCCTATTTTCCTTGTACACGTATCTCTTTCAGCAAATCCACTCCCCTTTAAACTGCTGAGCTGCTCCTACATAACTCCACTTCGTACAGCATTTTAATTTACCAATACCACTCAGCATGTTGATTCATTCGCGGGTGCCCTGCTCTGTAACAAAATTAGCACTTGTGGTGCAGAGAAATATTGACGTCATCAATGGACATTTGCCACTGCCAACTGACATGGAAGGGGCGTTGCAGTGTTACCCTGCTACATCCTTCAGTTTGCTCTTGCCACTCACACTGAAACTGGAACACAAACAAAGAATTCCCTCCCCATTTGCTCGTAGTAATCCTGCATGAGTGCTTTAAATGGCATATTGCATACGGCGTGGCTGTGGTTTAATTGCCACGACTTGCATGCAAATAGCCACCTGTGTACTTGCCACAAAGGCTGCTCTGAGGGTGTGGCTGTTTTGGCTGCTGCCCAATTGTGGTACGAGTGAACTTTTCAGTGGTGTTCAGAGAACGAGGCATGGCAGAAGTAATTGAAACAATTGAATGATGTTACACAAAATGCTGATAGTGTTAGAAAGGACAAACGGGCAGAGAGAACTTGGAGACCTCCCGCTTCTGTGGTTCTCCGCCCTACCCCACTTCTATTCTGAGGACCATAAAGGGATTTTATGAGGATATTCTCAAAATTAGTTTAAATGGTGGCTGTAATATGGAGAAAATTCTTTTGGATAAGAGAGAGTGAGCGTCAAGTATGAGTTTTATGTATATACGAATAGTTTTGAGGATTTTTAATGCTTGCAGGATTTTAGCCAAGTCGTTTAGAGCACTTGCATTCTGTTTTATATATGATTTTCTACCTTTTATAATGAGACTTTTAGGGAATCTTAAGGCAAACTTGGTTAGAAAACAGAGCCAGAAGGACATATGTGATAACTTAGAGATTGGCCCCCATCCCAATCTATTGTTGAGATTTAAAACTTAAAAAGATTCCAGCTTCATTATAATTGATGATATAATCATAGCATAGCCTTTCTCCAACTGCTGCCTCTTATGGCCCCCAATCGCGAATCTGTGCACAGGCAGCCCAATCACTAATAGTGTCCCTAATGGCAGCAAAAGGTGTGGGGAGAACAGGTTCCGAGCCAGTAAAATTGGTATCAGATCCTTTATTCGCAACTTTACCCACGACTTCATTCGCCATAACGGTCCTATATCCTAGAACCCATGCTAGCAGCATTCTATTATTCCCCCATACGGCCATGTCTCCTGGAACCCATGTTAGCAGCACACTATTAATCCCCCATAAGGCCATGTGCCCTGGAACCCACGTTAGCAGCACACTATTATTCCCCCTTACGGCCATGTATCCTGGAACCCATGTTAGCAGCACACTCTTGTGCTTTCCAAGATAATTTAATGTGGATTGGCACAACAGCACCAACTGGGAAGTGACAAAGGGACTGAGCAAGGTATTTACCGTAGCTAAACTGTCGCTGCAAACACAGATACTTCTGCCACGCCATCTGCTTTCCACCACATAGTCCGTCACCCTTAGGACACTTTAAGTCTCTTAACAACTTAGTTAAATATATGAAGACATGGTTAAAATGCCACGCCCTTCTATACATCGATATGTAAACTATGATCTCCAATGTGTTTTAAATAATATCAAAAGAAATTTCCTTCGTGGTTTCACTTACACTCCAACTTCATGTCTATACAATATGTTTAGGGTATCCCCACAGTCGGTATCAGCCGTCTGCAACCTTCCCAACTAGTTTTAGTATCGCATTACGTGATTAAAATTTCATAACAGTTTTGAAGCTTAATTGTCAGCAATCAGAGCTGAACAAATACGCAACAACTCAATACTGGCGCAAGTACGAGAATACATAAAGGAATCTGGCAGGGAAACTGACGCTGAAGCTGACGCTGAGCTGCTCCTGTCTCCACTGCCATGCACTGGAAGTTGTCTTCCGGTATTAAGCAATTCTCGTACGCATCGTAAATATAATTTATCTGTAATAAAAATTACTTCTTTGATTGTTATCGCTGGTAAAAATTGTTGCATCAACATAATACGCAACAGCATCAATTTCCTACCAACCATCGTACACATGTAGGTAGGCTTGGTGGCTGGTACTCGTGCGTCCATGTTCTCGGTCGCACACGTGTTTAGGCGAAAACAGAAGCCATCGAAGCGGCAGGAACAGCAGCAGCCGTGGAACAACGCATCAGGTTGGCCGGCATGGCAATTGGCGCTACTAACAAACGTCCCGCATACTGGGAATTTACGGCAGTAGCCGCAGCACGACAAGCGAAACGAGTGGTTTAGCATTTTCACCTGCATGGGCGCTCCTCGGCGGTGCTTAACGGCCTCTGATCGATATATAGGAGCGCATACTCGTATGTCTGTCTCTCGGTATGTCCGTCTGGTGCTGATTAGCTGCAGTTAAACGCGCCGTAGCCACCACCAACACCACCACACCACCACCACCACCGCTGAGCGCTGACTGCGAGCGCAAATATTCAATTTATTCCAAAAATACATGTTGCAACCGTAGCCGACGCCATTGGAGCCACCACCAGACGCCCGTAAATACATATGTAAGAGCACGCTCGTGTAACGAAAAAAAGAATTTGCGCATGCCCAGTGCGCACACCGAAACTTCCGCCTTGCGCCTCGCTATGCGTTCTTTAAAGCGAACATATGCGTTGGCAGCGCCAATAAAATGAATGAAATATTTTTTGATACAATTAAAAATTAATTACGCTGTAAATAAAATTCTTTTCGAGAGGCATGAAGGGCGTGGTATACGGGCCAGGCAGAGGGACTCCAGCTGGGGCTGGGCTAGCGGCGCTAAGAATTAATTAAGTTCAGTAATAGTTATAATACCGGTAGCTGGAAAGATATTTTTAGCAATCACGTGAGAAAAGTGAATGAAGCGAGATGTTAGTGGGCACTTTATTCTAATTAAGGAAGGAATCAGGACAGGTTTGCCATTTATGGAGTCAGTGTCCTTGTATGTAGCGGTAAACCGAGACGTTAGCCAAATGAAACTGGCAAAGACCAATTGATGTCCAAGTAATGATTCATTTTGGTTATGGACACTTTCTCAGAGTTTTCGGCTTACAATTGGATATTACACAAGTCCATGGACTTATTGGTGACTTCTGTAGCAGCTTCTGAAGCGGAGAGAAAAATTCTTCACTTGTCTGTACTCAATTCGAAAGGAAGAGATTTTTGGTTTCTACTTCAAGGAGAACCTTATAGCTCCATAGTACGTACAAAATGCTCCTATCGCTGAGAATTGTGGCAGAAGCTCGCATACTGTGGCACTCTCACCGACATGAAATCTGTTAGTCTCAAGGGAATCACTGCCAAAAATTTATGCTCATATGCTTCTATGATCTTCGCTAGAGTTGTGAAGCACTCTTATTTCACAACGTCACTTTTACTGACAAGAAGTAGAGAGGTGGCGGCTCTATTCTCACATATGCTCCGTAACGAACTTTTTCGGAGCCGAGTTAAAGCTCAGCTATTACAGGGTTCGTCAACAGACTAAAAACTTCCTGGTTCACAGTAGCCCTCTGGTTTAGTCCAACTTGCTTAGATTCCTTAGACGTTTGTTACTCCGCCTTGGACGCTTGTTACTCCACTTTGGACGTTTGTTACTCCGCTTTGGACGTTTGTCACTCCACTTTGTTTGTTACTCTGCTTTGGACGTTTGTAACTCTGTTTTCTGTGTTACTCTACTTTGGACGCTTGTAACTCTGCTTTGTTTGTTACTCTGGTTTGGACGTTTGTTTCTCTGCTTTGTTTCTTGCTCTGCTTTATGAAAGATTCTCAATCACTATTTATCCCACTAAAAGTTTAACGTGATTGAGAATTGGTCTCATACAAAAGAAGAAACAAACGAATCATCGCCTACTTTGATTTATTATTTCTTTTAATAACCAAGATTTTGCGTTGGTGAATTTTGTCAGTGGACGAATTTCATCTTCAAAGCTCTAACAGTTTCTTGCTTTGATACATAAAAAAAGTTGCCGCCATCACTACTATCCTTGCTCTTTTAGAAGACAACTGGAACTTCACTAATCTGCATTGGTTTGGATTGCGCCTCTGCAACACAACTATCCTCCAAAGGATAGTTCCCAGTTCTCTTAGAAGACAAATAGCAATTTACCTATCTGCATTGCTTTGGATACCTCCTCTGCACATGTAGAGCAAATGATTCATGATAGTAACGCCATGCTTCGTCCTCCATGACGACCCAACCGAAGTTTTCTTATGTGATACTGTAATCGTTTCCTTATTTAGCGGCATAATTGTCCATGTTCAATGTGTGCACAAACAGCATTTTCTTAAGTAGCATACATTCTAGAACATCCTTTGATGTAATTATCCTGGGGTCATTTATGGCCACTCAAAATCGTTGTATCCCTCTGTTAGCAGTGTCTGCTTTCGATAAGTACGACCAGCCTTATATTGGATTAATTAAGCCTTATATTGGAGAAAATGTGTCGTCTAAAAAGTTAGCGATTTAAATTCAGTTCTGCGTACATGATGATGAGTTCGTAAAAAGCATTTGAGGTCCGTCTTTTCATATTTTCTAACATCAAAACCGCAGACTCCCACTTGATAAGTAAGACCAGCCTGATATTGGATTAATTAAGCCTTATATTGGAGAAAAATTATTGCCTGAAAGGTGAGCGATTTAAATTCAGTTCTGCGTCATCAATCATCATCATGTGATTTCAGCATTTGAAGTCCAACCTGAACCCTCCTTTCATATTTTCTAACATCCAAACCGCAGACCCCCACTTAATCCCATGCAGCAACCCCACCTACCCACCAGTTGAATCGATTCAATTTAAATCACTGCTATTTAAATTCCAATTTCAATTGATTTCTGAGCTGCTTTCTAGTAACATCACCTGGGCTTATATACTCTCCTGTGTACTCCAAGCGAACCGGAACTAAGTGGCGCAAAAGCGATTCGTAAGCTTTGCAATGAACAGCCACAATTTTCATGGAACGCCTCTGTATATGACAAATGCCGATCTTGATATATGCAAACACATTTCCTCTTCCTTTCGATGACTGTGAGCTGTGGTAGCAGCATGCAGCAGAAGTGATAAAAGTGCACACAATTAAAGATCTTGCATAACGGTAACGCCATTAAGCGGCATTAAGGATTACACGCAGCCAGAAATACGCCTGGACTTAAGCACTTGCTAACTGTGCATAGACCGGAGCAGAGCAGCTAGAAAGGCACCCACTGGAGCGCTTGCAGTGCCATTATGCAGCATGATGATCAATTTAAAGCAGCAGCTATCTCTCTCTCTCAGCTCCGCTACCACTTCCTTAACAATTCTATTTCGATTCGTTGCATTTAATTTGGTTGCATTTGCTGCATTCCACTTAATCACCCCGCAATTTGCCTCTTTGCATTTATGATGTTTATGGAGTATGCGTGCAGTTGGCCGCCACCTGCTGCCGCTCGCTCTCGCGCCCTCGCTCACATTTGCTCAGCGGAGTGCACGGAGTATGCCTGCCATGCATGCAATGCCACCATCACACTTCACAGGCAAGCAAATTTGCTGTCAGCCCCACAGGAGTTACGCGCACGGGTCTGGCAATTCGTTTACAGTGCTGCTTCACGACCGCTGCCACTGCCGCTGTTGCTGCTGATTTAAATCGGTGCGGCATTTGTGCTGCATGTGGTGCTGATGGTGCCGGTCGGTGGCATTCCATTATTCGTTTTGATGGGCTGAATTCCAGGCGCTTACGGGAGCCGTTTAAGGATGCTCCATGCGCAGTTCCTAACACTTCTGTTTGCGCAGCATTTTTACGCTCAGTTATTATTAATTTAGCATTTTCATTCGCAGCCGTTAGCGCAGCGGCTGCAGCAGTTGTTATACTTGTATAAGGCATACTTCCATCTCTCGCCTGCCACATGCAAATGTGATTAAGATAAATTCATATTTAATATCGTTCTTCATTGTGGAGGCTGCAGTCAGTCCCTGTTGTTGTGATTAATCTCGATATTAATAGCCTTTTAATACTCTCAGTAACTGATTTGAGTGAGTGCCTGAGTGAGGATGCGTCAGGGACTTAAAAGTTCATACAAATTATTATGTTGAAATTGGTGTAGAATTCTTGAGGGAAGGTGACCATATGTGATAAAAAAATTAAACTAATAAGAATGAAAATATTGTATTAAGAATGTTGCAGAGTTGGGGTACTCAAAATTCAAACAAATCAATGATGAAATATATAAGATTCTTGAGGGAAGGTCACCAAATGTGGTAATTAAATGTAACTAATTAGGAGGAAAGGAATATTTTACAACTGGTGCAGAGTTTGAGTCCGCAAAATTTAAGCATATCAATGCTGAAATTTATAAGATACTTGAGACAAGGTGACCAGATATGGTAAGGAAATATAACTGATGAGGAGGAAAGGTATATTCTCCGACTGGTCTAGAGTTTGAGTCCTCAAAATTCAAGCAAATTAAAGCTGAAATATATAAGATTCTTGAGACAAGGTGATCAGATGTGGTAAAGAAATGTATCGAATTAGGAAAAAGAAAAAGATAAGAATATTTTATGACTACTGCAGAGTTTGGTTCTTGAAGTTAAAAACTAATTAATATTCTGGAATAGTTAAAAATGTTGACGCAAACGGACCAGATTCGGTCCCGAACTTGATCTTATTAAAAGGAAAATATATTTTATGATTGTTGTTGCGTTTAGATCCTCAAAATGCATACAAATTCTTACTGAAATCTGTAGAATTGTGGCGTTAAAGTGACCAGATTCAGTCAAGAAATGTAACTAATTAACTTGGAAACCCATTTTTATTACTGGTGTAGGGTCTAGATTGGGTTTTTTTTTACAGATATAGGGTTCCTGTGGAAATGTATACTATTTGAAGGTGACTAGATTCGGTGAAGAAAGTAAGCAAAGTAGGAGGAAAAGAATTGTTAATGATTCTTGTACCGTCTGAGTCTTAAAATCTCATAAAAAATTCTGCTAAAAAGTACAAAATTCTTGAGTCGTTATGATCAGATTCAGTCTAGAAAGTTTATTAACTAATAGGGTTAGAATATCAGACTTCGTTGACTGGTATTGGTGGCTTAAATGATAATGATGACGACAGAAATATTGTTCATGGAAAGAATAAAATTCGTGAAATTGTGTTTGTGTGTGAACCGTATACCAAACACTCTTCATACATTCGATACGAACATATTTAAACATGCCTGAAAATATCCTGCACCTAATGAGAGCCACTGCCACAGAGTAAATTAACTTTACATTATATTCCTATGCCTCACTTGTGCGCAGCAATCATCCAGTGAAGCGTTGTTATCGTGAGTCCACAATATTTGCAATTTGCCATGCTGGAATTATTTATTATATCACATAATTTAATTTTAATTGCAGGCTTTTAACTGCAGGACAATTAAACGGCAGCAAATTGTAGGAAAATTGTGTAAGCACGGGCACTCACTCCATAACAGAGTAAGGTGCATATACCTCACGGCAAGTGGTTTTATCAGGGGCATGTAGAAACGTACGTGTTGACTGCAAAGTGAAATCATCTTTCTCCAAGATCTCATTTACATTTCATAATTTCTGTATGATGTGGTGGAAAGCTTCACTTATTCCTTTTAAGTAGTACCTTATGCTGTAGAGAAGAGTTGACAAAGAAGCTAAGCTTAAACGGGTACTCCCAAGGTACAATTGTTGAGGGAGTTTTTCAGTAAAGCGAGTGTGAAACTGACTTTATACTGCACAGAGTGGACCACAAGTTCTCAAAAAGGAACTTGAAGAAAAGTCTGTACCAGACTATGCCAGACTATAAACACTTTAAAATGAGGACCGTTCCATTTTGTGGTTGGAAGATTTTGATATGCATGTTTAGAAACAGGTTCATTAATAAATACCTTTATAGTTATAATAAACATCATAACAATCTATAAAAAAGGGTTGTATCTTTTGCCCCTGCCAGGCTAGATACATGAATTGTTGAAATATCTACCCAGGATTGCCCTGTCTGTCATCTTTTTCGTACTCACCTGGTGAAGGCCACTGTGGCTCAACTTCCAAGCATGTCTCTTCATCAGAATTAAGATTTTAAAGCCCCATTTCCAGTCAACACCCATACCCACTCCTATCCAATGGCATCAAGATATGAGCATTCAAGCAGCCGAAATGATAAATTGGTATATAAAATTTAGAACGCCACCACGCACGCACTTTCAGTACACTAAGCAGATAAGGATATAAACACTTGATTCTCTCATATATGTATATGTGGAGCGAAGAGGGGCTTTGAAATACAACCAGCGCCGCTAAGCTCCACAAGCAACTGCAACGCACCGAGCTTGACATAATTTATGGCGCGTATGAGTAATGACGGCGTAGAACGAGCGCGCTTTTGTCACTCTTGCGCTTGAGTGCCCCCATGCATGGCAATGTGGCGCAGCGCATGCGCTTTGTGTAATTTATATTTTAATTTACTGAAATTGCTTCTTAATAGCCGCATAATTTTCACTATTAACAAGCGCTGAGCTATTAAATAAAATTTATTAATACAGAGGTAGCCGCACTTGTCTTCGCCCGCCCCTGTGCAGCAATGAAATGGGTTCTTTATTTGTCTAACAAACGGAATATATTTTTATATTTCTGAGTATCTTGTACAATTGACCGTATTCATTTAACCCACAAGCGATTTCGCTGTTGATCTCGAAGTAATCACAATAATGCAACGCCGCCACAAAGCATGTTCGCCTTGTTGTTGGCCAATGAAATCCAATACATTTGCTGCAATTTCTCAATATTTGTGAGGCTATAAAAGTGAACCAATGTTATTGTTGCGTGTGCACAACTCGCGGCAGTTCATGTTTCCACATTCACACATTTTTAGAATCAATTAAAATAGATGCCAAAAATCTTTGTTTGGGGAGTGGCGTGTTTACACATGGCGAGCAAGTTGGCAGATTGCTGCTCAATGGCTTTGGCAGTATGCAAAAGGACATTTGAGCCAGTTGAGGAATGTGCTATGCAATATTTAATTTGAATGAGCAGTGTTAGCCGCAGGTGAGTATCACTGACCCAGTTGTTGGCAGTAACATAACTTCTCTTACAGTGGAATGTATCCATTGTCCTTCCAACTTAGAGCACTGCAGGTGGTTATTTTACTCTAACAATGCTACTTTTGGAAATTGTCACTTGTCGTTTATTTATTATATTATTTTGTATGTGACATTATGAACAAATGCGTTAAATAGTTATATTTTGCATACGAGGCTCAGCAATATGTTTATGATTGAGAGTATTCACGATAGAAAGTGGTGTTGTGGAGAAAAGTACTCTTAGGAATGCCAGACGAGAAACGTTTGCGATATACAGCAAAATCTGCTGCCAAACATGAGTTTCTGGTACTTGGACATCCACCTTGTAAATAAATTCACCTTGAACACAACTAAACAAAGTGAAGTTCTTTTTATAACAGGGTGGCTCAAATCTGTTAAATTCCTGTATTACACCAATTTTTACACTTAAAGAAACAAGGAGCTTATTTACAGTGTGTAGAAAAAATGGTACATAATTTATAAAATCAATACTTTTACGTACTGATTTTGATGTTGTGCGAAAAAAGAGCTTATTTACAGTGTGTATAAAAAACCAGGACAAAAACAGTACATATTTTATAAAATCAATACTTTTGCGTACTGATTTAGATGTTGTGAATAAAACAGTACACTCGTAAAAAACAGTACATGTACTGTTAAAAACAGTACGTCTGGCAACCCTAGGTCCGTTGCTAATTCAAATTTGGTTTTGTTGTTGGCGACGCAGTCAATGTGGGAGCGTAAATATTAGCGGTTTGAGAATTTACGTTCTCTCAGTTTGCAGGTGTTCAGTATTCCATTTTTATCGTGTGCCACGATGGAAGTTTAAGTTGTGAATGAATGTTTAAGTACCATGGAGAACGAGTAATCATTGTCAGCATTCAATTGGATATGCTGGAGTTTCTCCTTGTTTCATGGACACGCGGTGCCCCATAAATGATTCCCATATGTCCATATTTTCTTAATGATAATGGTATAAATAAGTACCTTGTATTCTAAGGCCGGGATGGAATGTTTATTTAGCAGCCGGTTCAAATTGTGGAGCGAGCTTCAATTTGAGCTGAGCACACTTTGAAGCAATGTGTTTAGTCCAAGTTAATCGTCTATCTAAGTGGTTTCCCAGGTACTTTATGGCAGAGCATTGTGGAATGTTTTGAGCATTGATGCGAATATAAGAAATCAATGTCCGAGTGTATGGAGTATCTTCTCCGAATTGCACGGTTTCGTTGTTTCAGAATATCATTAATAAGTAGGGAGGCACAATATCACAAGTTAGAGAAATGTTGTACCCCCCGAAATAGCTGCCCTGTCATGCATACTCTTGACAGTATATTTCAGTACTTGTTGAATAATTTAATTATTTTTTTCTCCTAGCCTAAAAACACATTAAAGGTAGGTCCGCATCATGTTCTGGATGGAAGGTTCTAAAGGCTACACACCTGTTAAAGGTATGTATAGACACTGTGTAAGTTCCAAAAATTACGTCTCATCATCAGCTTTAATCCGTATATTTCTGTACTCGTGCATAGCCACAATGAACCTTGAACAGTGCTAATTGAGTCTTAGGACAGCCATATAACCTACCTACCCACTCGTGCTTAGCTACTTACCCATTGAAACATACGAATATATCGTAGGAAGACGTTGCACTAATGCACCACTTCCACTAATTAAGTAAAAGTAATTTAAAAAGAAGACTTTCATAAAAATAAATGAATAAAATCTGGCCTAAAATTGAAATTGAATTTCCAAGGTTGCGGGAATAAGCACAACATTTTGATTAAGTTTGATACTCGTATTCAATTCAGTACATTCAATGGTCTTCTCAGCGGGGTTCTTGGAATAAATTATAAATTAATTTCGCAGTAGTTATTAGTTTAGCTTAATTAACACCAATATAAGAACCATTAATTCACTAACTGACTTTTTAGCCAACTGCTACTGTGATTAATTAAACAATTCGTGAAGCTTTTTAATACTCAATAGAACCTTTCTTTGTTGGAGAAAGTACTCAAACATTAACATCTGTTGAAGTAGGAAGGAATGTAGCTACAATCTTCAGACTTTAATTGAAGATAATAATATAGTTGTGAGTACTAAGAATCAAATAGTTTCGTAGTTGTAGTTTTAGGAAAGCACGCAGAAAGACTGGGCTTACCCTCAAACGATTTCTGTCGAGGCTGTGGTTCCGAGGAGGAGGACGAGACGGTTCTCCACCCCTTATGTCACTGCCCATCCTTGATCAGAAGAAGAAATCGCAGCTTTGTTGCCCCATTTCTAACAACAAAAAAGAGCTGTCATCTTTTATTGTAAGGGACATAGCAAAGTTCATTAAACTATCAGGATGGTTTCCTGCAACATAATGGGGGAGTCGTGTCTTTCACCATCTCAAGTAAGAGAATTTTTCATTCAGTTCTTGAACGGCGCCACACCGTGGTATGACAATGGGCCATTAGGTGTGCTCAAGTGTGCTTTTGGCAAACTAGGCTGCCACTCCTACCTACCTACCTACCCTAAAAATTCATTAAATAATAATTAACTAATGCGGCTATCAATGTTCATATTAATACCCCTCTTTATGGTCCTATATGAAAGGAGACCACAGCCAAAGTTGCTAGCGATGTTTTATTTTGAATATTTATACGAGGGGTAGTATTTATATTTAGGGAACTGGCAACACTAATGTTAATAGCTAAAATCTGGCAACTAATATATTGTTGCCAGATAATAAAGTTTGACATTTTTTAGCAAAAACGTACTCACAACGTGTTGATGTACAAGTGCTATTTGTTTTGTTTACAGTGAGTTAAGAAAACCAATTTGGCCAAAAAATGGAAATTTCAAGAGAAGGTTTTCGTTGGATTATTTTTCACAACTTTCGACGTGGATTACCTCTACAGGAATGTGTCGATGAACTCAGTTCTTTGTATGGCGATAAAGCACCATAAAAAATCACAGTATATCGCTGGTATAGTGAATTCAATCGTGGTCGTAGTTCGGTCGCCGACGAACTCCGTGATTGTCGTCCAAAATCGGTTGTTGTGCCACAAAACATCGATGCAGTGCGTGAACTGATAATGCAATATCGTCATGTGACATATCCTGAGATAGAGGACACCTTGGGCAATACTTCCACTTCCATACATTCAATATTGCATGCACATTTGGCTGTAAAAAAAGATTTGTTCGCGTTGGATCCCACATAATTTGACAATCGCTCAGAAAATGGCTCGTGTCAATTTGTGTAAAGAAATGTTTAAAAAGTCCGACCGTGGTGCTTCAAAAGACGTGTATAAAATCGTGACAGGTGACGAATCATGGATATATGCGTATGAGCTGGAAACAAAACAACAATCGACCGTGTGGGTATGCTAAGACGAGCTGAAGCCAACAAAAGTTGTTCGTGAAAGAAGCACAGCGAAGCAAATGGTCGCCTGTTTCTTCGGCAGAATAGGTCATGTGGCCACTGTTCCGCTTTAGCAACGTAGGACGGTCAATTCTGAGTGGTACACGACCATTTGTTCGCCGGAAGTCTTCGGAGAAATTCCTAAAACCAGTCGCCAAAGACGAATCATTCTCCATCATGACAATGCGAGCTCTCACTCATCTCGTCAAACTGGTAGCAGTCAAAACACCGACTTGATGACTCATCTTCCGTACAGTCCAATTCTTCTTGTTCCCGAATATCAAAGGTAAACTGCGTGGTCAACGATTTACGAGCGCCGAAGAAGCAGTTGAAGCGTTCAAAAACCATGTTTTGGAGGTGCCTCAAGAGGAATGGAAAAACTGCTATGGTAAATGGTTTGAACGAATGCGAAAGTGTGTGATCATCAAGGGGAATATTTTGAAAAACAATAAAGCTTTTAAAAATGTTTGTTATTATGTGCTATTCCCGAAATATAAATAGTACCCCTCGTATATATACAGATAAGTGTTTGGAATTAACTTTCGTTAGTTTGGACAATGTGCTGAAAAGTTTTTTAATTTCAATTTTATTTGTTATGCTTAAAAGTGCATTACGAGAATATACTCTCTTGTATGGGGAAAGTCAGAACATTTAATTTGCATTGCCTCGGGAAAGGAGTACTTTGCGCAGGTACACGTATTTCTATAACTTTTTACAACTATTATATAAAAGCAGCAGTAATCTCCGCAAAAATATTCTCTCTTAGCTCGGCATTAAGCTAAGAGAGCAATCAAATCAACATTCGAGGTTTCCACTGCATCTAAACTTGCTCTTGAGCAATCCTTAGACTGGAACTGCTGGAACAGTTCACCCATTAAACTTGCGCTTCTTTTGAAGTCATTTTAACACATTTGCATTAGTGCAAAATATGTGGCAGCATTTATGACTTGTTTTTTATGACGTGTTGTGTATTACTCGTTGTTTATGACTCACTGTTTGTGACTTGCCGTCCATGTAACCAATGACATATTTTCAAGGGGTTTATCACGAACGACGCATCATTAATGTCTAATAATCTTTTAATAGCATTAAACGTGTATTCATGTTTAGTTGTGAATGACGGAAAACCAATTCGTCATAATATTTATACTGGTTCATTCAATGGCCGCTTTTAGATGGTCTTTCAGGTATTTGAAGAAAAACAAACACATACAAAATGATAATTCATAATTAAGTTGCACATATAACTATCTCTTTCGCACATTGCGATTATTTGTTCACATGTCCCCAATGTCGCCATTGTCGCCAATGTCGTATCAGCTCAGTATTGTACGGTGATTCCTTACAAGAGGATGTTTGGCGAAATACCAGGACAACGCAGTTATGGAGACTTTCATTTGACCCATCGATTTATTACCAACTATTTGTGCGCCAATGGATAGGAACAGTTCTTCCACATCCTTGGTAATATTTCAATGAGTTCAGTAAAATACCTCTGGGATATTCAACAGCCCACAAAATCCACTGTGCGTGTTTCTACTTTACTACGTTTCCGTACAAACTTTGAGTGTGCCATGAAAATGGCAAATTTTATAAAATATATAATTTTATTTTAAATAGAAATCATTATTCCAGACATGGATATCGAAACGAGTTGGATCAAATAATATCCAAAATAAGATTTATTAGGACATCTTAGGCAGCAGTGGAGTCTTCATCATCCAGTTTTCGTCCTTACGTCCAGTTTTCGTCCTTACGTGCAGTTTTCGTGCAGTTTTCGTCCTTGTGTTCATCCCTTGGCTCATTGGGTAAATTTTACCTATCGTTCTCGGACTGATCGGACTGAAAGGACTGTTAAAATTATGTTGTAAATAAAACTGCAATATAAAAAATATTTTCGTGTTTCTCATTTATTTCATGTAAGCCTTTTATATCCTTGCTGTTTTGGCATTTTTTCCATTTATGGAAAATTCGTCCTGTTTGACAGTTGCGTTGGGCATTAAATCCTTACACGTATTTGGAAAACGTTGGTACTCATCCTGTGGACGCAGGCGTTCATTAAGGCACCAATATACAGGATGTAAGGAACAGTTGAAGCAACACATCCTTTCGAATGGACTCGCGATGAGAATTTTAATGGCAGGAAATTGGGTTTTCATCGCATTTGTCATCTTGTAGCGTTGCCAATTATTTGCGTTGAAGCAAATTGTTCACTGTGATCTCTGAATCCTGAAATCTAATCAAAGCAGTCGTGTTATAAATAATATTTTCTAATCATTATAATTTTTTCAGCTTGTGGAACGTGGTGATTTGAGCACGCTTGGCGCTTCATTCACATTCATACAAGGATAATCCAGTAGGTTGTCATACGTGGATCTACTGCATGGATATATGTGGAAGAGCTCTGCGTACCCTTTTCCCTAAATTTACCTTCAAAAGGTAGCCAGGATTTCCAGTCCGATATTTCGTCAGTTGCCCAGCTGCACCAGTATTTAATATCCTGGGCTTGAGGCGACCGTTCCGCCCTTATTACAGTAATTACTTTTACTTGCAGCAGTTTATTATGTAATACATTTTATAGCACTTAAAAATGCATACATCTCGTCCCGCCCACCAAGAGCCAACAACAAAATGCGCCCAACTTGTATGCAAGCGTTTATTTCCCCGTTGTTTCATGGAGATACAAAAACAATTTCTATCATTGTCAACTTTCGAATGTGCATCTGCGAGCTGCGTGAGTGGGAGTGTGAGCGCTTATGCAAAAATATCCCTGAAGTGAATTGGAACTATGATGAACTTGTGCGGACATCTGAGTAATTCGTGTGGAATGTTATATCCGGTATAACTTAATCGGTTCAAATAGCATGTGGATTTGGTTCGAGTTATTACAGAATTATTGGTTAGTTGTGTGATTTGTGGTTTAATACTAGTATAATGACTAGTTGGTTGTGTATTGAAGTAAGAATTGATTGGAGTTTTCCATTATTTACTATTGGTCTACAATTAGTTCACTCACAACTAGTTCAGTGCATTGTTCAGTTGAAGTAAGTCAACTTATTTAAGAAGGTATTGCAAAATCTGTATATATTTCTTTATACTCGTGTACTATGTGTATACGAGTTTTTTTTTATATATATATATGTTTCTCTACACATATATATTGTATTATGGCTATCTTGAAGATTTTCTGCTCCTATTGTCCTTACGAGTTAAGTGGGTCCGGAATGGGACAGTCTCACAAATAGACGTCAAATTCAGATTTGGTTGGCAATGCTAAGGATGTAGGCACCGCGAATGGACAAAGATTATTCGGGATGGATTCAAGACTGTTGACTAAATGTTGGCAGTCAACGCCGCAAAGCCAGGAATGGAATCATAATTTGGCTTTGCGGTATGTCGGTATGGTGAATCTCATAGCCTGACAAGAAAAACTAGATCGATAGAAATAAAAGTATTACTTGTTCATAATCCCCATCGTTAGTTCCACCAATAAGAAGTTCGGAATAAAACTGGTTTCATGCCGCACAATTTTTAGCACTAATTCAGTTTAAAGTTAATACGAATACGGATATGAATAGTATCGCATAAATAGTAAAGAACCAATATAGAGTTAATGTGCAAAAGGTTTTCAACTATGGTCTCCATGCTTTTAGTTGTGAATAACTTGGTTATTTTGTTTAACTAGTTAATACAAACAAACATTCTTTTATTATCCAAATTCAACGTTAAAAAATATGTATCTCGGAGATTTGCATGCCACTGTATATAGTAATATTCCCCACTTCCGTAGCAGTTCTGAGTATGGCGATTCCCCGCGATCTCTTGGACACTGCCTATTATATTAAGAAGTTATCGCTGGTAACCAAATAGTTCATCAAGGTTAGGTTAGGTTAGACTGGCCGGCCGTTAAGGCCACACATAGACCTACAAGGTCCTTTGCGGTGCCAGATGGATATCCATTTAAGAGCTATAGTATGAATCAAGAGCTATATAGTTCATCAACAGACTGGGAACTCAAAAAGTTTTGGGAACTAGCTTGCATTTTTTCTACAGGGTGTGCATACTAAGTATGTGAATGCGATGTGGTTGGGCGAGATAACGCTCAAACAGCAACTACGTTGATAATTGCAAATAAATAGTTGCAACAACAATCATAATAAATTACAACAACACCAACTGAAATGAACATTTAGTAAACAAAAAAGAAAAACAATAAAAGAAAAAATACTGTCATCAATTTCGTGTCATTTTGTGTGATTGCAGACTGTAGGGCGCTCAACGAAAGGTGTTAATTGAATTTCAGTTTGGCGGATTTTGGCATTTGTGGGAACTGAGAAATGAGGTAAATATAAGTTTATGAAGTATTGGGAAAAGCGATTTTTAATTAAACGGTCAAAGGGAAGTGCTCCAGGACACAGGCGGAGAGGTAAATACCAAATTAACTTAGGTTTGAAGCAACTTCAAATCGAATATTTTATTTATCCACCAAGAACATTTCATTTGATTTACTGAGTCTTTTAAATGGACGCAGTTTAACACATACGTACATAACATTTGGAGGCAGTGCGACATAGTGGAGATACTGTTTCTGGAACTACTAGGTATATTGAATTGGTGGATACTCATGGATTCTACAATGCTAGGAAAAGTTGAGCGAAATTTAATATAACCAATTGCGTGGATTTGCTTAACATCAATCATTTTAGCAAAATAAACATGCTGGCACACACACACACACACACGGATTCGTACATCGACAACTCTACTCTATCCACCCGTTTACCGTAGAGCAAACAAAATGTGCCGTGCTTCGGTGCAGCATCATTGACAAATATGCGTACTCCTTGCTTGCATCTTAAATCAATAAATTGGAAGGCCTTAAAGCCCTTCGTTTACAACTCTGTTTGAACGCAGCAACTGCCCACAAGGCGCAGAAGATAGACCATATGGGGCGTGTTTGCCTCTCAACGGTAACCTATGCATCGCTGTTTGCATTTTAGTGTATACACTCAACGAAAAGTTTCATAATATTAGTGAAAAGTTCATTGATAATTCACAGAAGTTCATTAATAATTCACAAAAGTTCATTGATAATTCACTCAAGTTCATTAAGATACGAGTCATTGACTCACTAAAGCTGTATGTTTCACTAAAAGTGTGTTCTACATTCGTTTAATGATCACGTTCATCCTATATTTAGTGTTCTACGATATGTCAAATATTGAAGCTGACCTTCATCGCGACATCCACTGATATAATCCCAATGAGAAATGTTTTATTTTTATAATAATTTTATTCAATATTCTAAAGATGTTTTTACCTATTCAATGCGAATAATTTGCATGGAATCACTAGAAATACCTCTTTATGAAGACCTGTTTACTTTAGAATGCACCTTTTAGAACTGAAAACTATAACAATCATAGACAGAACAACGACAACAAGAACAACCAAACACCAAAGAAGCCATAGGAAGTTGCGCAGATAGACTTATCCTTGATGAATTCACTCTTGCTTTTGATTGAATCTGCAGTGATCCCAGATTTCGGTTGGCCAACATGTTGCTCATCATTTAACTCTTCACGACCGTTCTTAAATCGCGTATGCCAGCCATGAGCTCTGTCCTGAGATACACAATTGCCACCATAAACATTTTGTGGATCAATTGAAAGGTTTCGTTAAAAATTTTACCAAGTTTAAAACAAAACTTATTGTTAGTTCGATGTTCAGTTTTGTACCGGTAACACAAACATACTGTCGTTTCAGACGCAATAACTCAGATTCTGTTAGTCCAAATGTTCGAACTTCAGCCAAGGATCTACCTTTCTCACCCATATAATGGATGCCAATAGATCGCCTCACTAGAAATACCAATTTTTAAAAAGCCCTGTTCCTATCTTGTATAATACAAGAATGTATAAAAATACTGAAGAAACATGAAGTCAACTCTTATTCACAATGTTTGTGTGTGGATATTTTTCTTATTTGATGGCACTTCAACCGATGATTGGTCTTGGCCGCCTCAATAAAGCTGCGCCAGGCACCTGTGCATTGAGCGCGCTGGGGCCAGTTGGCAAGGCCAAGCTCACACAGGTTCCCCAGCACTTGGTTTTTCCCATTTGGTTTTTGGAGATTAGGTCATCCTTTTCTGCGTATTCCACCACCATGTGTCGAAGGATACACCCTCTTAGCCGTAGCGTTCTCTTGTTGTGAGTCAGAATCAAGCTACCTGCGCGTAGTTGACTCACAGCACCCACTCCTAATAGACACTACACATTTGGTGTAGTTAACATTTAAGTTATATTCACGCATACATTTTTAGGGACCCCAACACTCTCCCATTCGCTCAACAGGTCCAAGCTAGCGGAGCCGCTGGATTTTTATGAACTTCACTAAGTCAGTGTTAGCGCACAGCTCACACACCTCATCGTTCCATCTTCTTCGGTACACGACGTCCACGCTTATTGTACTATTGACATTGCGAAGTGACTTCATCTCGAGTGCTCCCAACAGCCTCTTATCATTGGTGGTCACTGTCCACGTATCAGCGCCAAATGAGGGACTTAAAGAGCATTGTTTTCATTCGTCGAGAGAGGCCTCTGCTACTCAATCGCCTAATTGGTCCATCATAGAACCTGTTGACAATGGTTATTCTTCCCTTGATCTCGAGGCTGACGTTATTGTTGGTGTTAATAACGACTGACGATTGACGACTTCGAATGTATAATTGCCAACGGAAACATTTTGTCCAAGATGTCGTGAATCTTTGTTTGCTGACACAAGGTATTTCGTTTTGTCCTCGTTCACCACTACATCCACTCGACGAGACTCCTTTTCCAGGCTGGAAAATGCTGCACTGATTGTTCGCGCGTGGCGAGTAATGATATCCATATCATCAGTGTAGGCTAACAGCATGACACCCTTGAAAAAATGGTGCCACAGAAGTCGTTGCAGCTCGAATTATTTTCTTCAGCATGAGGTTGGAGAAGTCGCACGATACGAAGTCACCTTGTTTGGTATCGAATGGTGCGTAGAGGTATGTTCCCATTTCCACTGCACCGGTGGTGCCGGTTAGTGTCAGAACCGGAGTGGAGCTTCATTTACCATAATTCCTTACCCTTTTGCAGAAGTTGGAGATGTGTTGATTTCAAAGAGCTTATCATCCCCTCCCTTCATCGCCACCGAATCCCTTTTTGTATGACAATATTTGAATGAAATTTCTGTACCATATTCCTCACTCTACATACCAAACCAACTATTCGCAGAGTAATAATTACAACAACAAAGAAGGTTATTAGCATATGAAAATAAAAAGAAAACCAAAAGAAATACAAACTAAAATAAAAAAATCTTTATTCAAAAACAATCCCCTGCAGCCTCAAAAACAGTTAACACTTCAGTTTAATTGCCTGCGCCAAGTGTTCACACTTTGTGCTGTTGTGCTGTCAAAAATTCGTTCAATGCCAAATTTATTGAGTTGTTCCGAACACGGGCGTGCGCATGCGCAGAGCCGGCTTGCGCTCCGGGGCAGGCTGTGCTGAGCACCATATTTCAGCGGTTTCGCGTTGCTTTTTAAAATGTAATAAAGCAGCAAGCGGCGTTCTCCTGGCGATTATGTAAAAAATGATTGCCTGTCATTTGTACAAATGCCAAAATGTTGTAGGCGAGTGGCGAGCGGTGCGCTCGTATTTTAGCAAATGAAGACAGCTGCGGCAGCCACAACAACATTGGGTACGTTATGGCTGCCGCATTTGGTGTAAACGCTGACCCAAACCATTTTGTGTGCGAGTAGCACTTCTGCGCTCACTGCGAAGACCGCTAGGAACGGAGTTTGGCTGAAAAATTGCCACCATTTGAAAGTTGAGGTGTGAATTAGCGGACATTTGTCGGAAATTGTATTTGAGTATATAATGAGAGTGTAGCAGGCGGCAGGATGGGTTTGGCTGCAGTATGAATGACACAAACCGATTGTATCGATTATAAGTTGATATCAAAGTGAATTCTGAGTCCATTCTATTGCAGTACATGTATTCAAGTATATACTCGTATAAAAAAAAACGAGATTATAAAAATATACGAATGAGTATATAAACTCCACTATTTTTAGGAAAATTAGTTTCTTTGAAATAGTTCGATTCACTGAATTCTATTTGTAGTAAATACTAAACAGATTAGAGTATCTAGTGACAGCCAAGCTATAGCGAAGGCCCTAGAAAACGCGTTAACTACTTAAAAAATTGTTAAAAAAAGTAAGTCAAGAGTTACTCCGCTGGAATGTGGAATTTACTTGAACGTATTTGGGTTCCGGGACACTGAGGTGTACGGACGAACAAAGTAGCTGATGAATTGGCAAACTGTGGATCTGCGGGTACTCCAATGAAACCAGAGCCATTGATCGGTATAAGCTTAGCAGGGTCTATTGATTCGATTAAAAGCCATGTGGATAATATTCACAAGCATCGATGGTGCGATGCAATTCAGTTCCCGGCAATACAATCAAATGCTTCTACGAGAGCCGAAACAAGAGAGTTGTAGATTTCCTTCTAACATTACGAAGGAAATATCTTCGATAGCTGAATGGGCTAATCACAACGCATAATTCATAGGGTCATCTTATGGCGAACATAGGCATCATCGAGAGTCCGAGCTGCGTCTCCTGTTTGGAGGAAGAACAGGACGGAACAGATGATTGTCTTTGCGCTTGGCCAGCCTTTGCCAGAATGAGGAGGTTCATATTAAAAATAGATGTTTTGGGAATGCACAACGTATATTCATTATCCCTCGACTGATGCTTGAGTTTCATAAAATATCCAAAGAATTTTGAAAATATGTGACTTCCTTTTCACAATCCTCTATCACCCCTTTCCTTCAAGTTTTTCCACGCTTCTAGTACAATGGTCATCAATACCTGATTACTTGGAAACCTGCTTCCTCGGTGGTTCTCCGGCCCACCCCACTTCTACCTATCTTCAATCTGAATACTATATTTGAATTTATCAGTGATTCACTTAAGTAACGCTTAACAAAGCTTATATAGAATAGTTCCACAACTTCAGTTCATACTTCCAATTCAGCTATATAGTTGCTGCTTCCAAGTCACTACTGAACTCTGCCCTTCCATAACATAACTCTGCTTTTGAGATTGATGCGAAACATTCAAGTATATTGTCCAGATAGCATCACTGATGCTTTGGGGTTCATTGCTTATAGTATGAGAGAAAGGGATAACTACACTAATAATGCAAGTATAACAATATCGGGAATGTTGTAGCCACATATCATATTAATGTAAAGTTTATTCATGTATATTCATGAATACTGAAATTTTTATTTTATTCACCATATAAATTAAGGATTGTAAGTTTGGTATTAAGCAATCTTAGTTTACGAATTATTAGCTTCCGAATATTAAAGAATGTGGTTTAATTACTCCGGAGATAGTTTCCGAGATTAACTGCAACTAAACACACTTTGTCAACAATTAGCAAGAAAAGGGTTATTCTATTAGGTTGGATTAGGTTAAATGGCTGTCCTTAGACTCACTTGGACCTGTTCAATGCCCTTTGTGGCACCACTGTAGCTTTTACTTTACAACTCTAAATCGTCTTTAAACCATCCTGTGAATTCGATGAACGTTTCCACTTTCGTTAGCCGAGAAAAGTCCTAACTACTGTCAAGAAAAGCGAATCCAAGAGCGGAAAACTTTTTTCTCTAGACAGTCATGCATCCACATAGAAGGTGTTCCACGGTTTCCTCTTCCTCGATATCTTCCTCTGTTTTTCCATAAACATATTGCTCTACATATAATAGTTCCACGTATTTATCCCACTGAGGTGGTGAAGGGCCTCCTCCTTATAGCCTTAATTTCCTCGGTACCATCGTCGGTAATTTTCTTCTTTCGTAGTACGATTTTATTATATTGTTACGTAATTTCAGACAATTTTTACCTAGTTCAATACTTGGATTCGTATCGCTGGATTGCGTAATAGGCAACCAATTCCTTCTTCACTTGGAACAATTGGCTTTATTAGTATTCGTCCAACTGCAATTGGGTTTAAAAGTTTGCTTGCTTCTCACACTTCTTCATCGCTTATAGTGTGCTTCAGTTAGTCAGTTGTTGCACCACACTTTTCTATTTACAACGCTCTGCGCTGATCACTTCTTAACCCTCGTAGCTAATACGACGATCACGCTGCTTGCTGCCACTCTCAGGATTCGGCTATGATCCTTTTGCCAATGCCACTGGTTAACTGATCTGCTACTACGATGTTCACTTTCGGCTAAGCTCACTGTTTCGCTGCTACTGCTGCTACTTGTTCACTTGTTCACTTTCATTTATTTACTGATTCTGATGTCTCGTGTGCAGTCGCTTATATACCTCTTGCCCACGAGAACCTCAACCAGCATCCGAATGCAGCTTCGCATGCCTTCTCGCGTGTGCAATCATTAGGGGTTGAATTCGACACTCACCCTAAAATCATCAACCAATCAGATGGAGATCTAATTTCTAACAATATGTTTTCGATGGATACAGGATGTATTTTGTTTAATGTTTGTCTTTTAGCTGAAGATATAAATGCGCGAAATATTTGTGAAGACTCTGAAATGCGTACCATGACTCCAACGAACTTCCTTACACAAATTATCAACAAGATGTATATAAAAAGTGATTGGAAAAGTTATTGTGGCCCCGCTGAGGTGTTAAACCGAAATGATGATAACACTTCTCCCTAGCTCAGTTTACGATTGTTTCTTACAGACTCCACAAATCCAGACATAAAAATGCGAAAGGATTGAATCAAAGCTCACATGTTTAGGAATTTTTATGTGGCCAACCGCAGTTGCCACTCCTTTTCGTAATTACCTTTAGAATTGCAGAAGGAACACCTGCACCTATATTAATAGCTAACAATGGCTTTATTTATATTCAGTGAATGTACGAGCACTTTCATTGAAAGTGGTCACTGGAATATGCCTTGCCTTGTTCTTCTTACCATATAAAGCAAATTAAAATCTCATTACATTTGAAACTTAATACGTAAGTTTATGCCAACATATATAATAGAATAAATAAGCAAACCGCTTCTCAACGTGCTAGTCATACAATCTGCTGCTTGAGCATTCAAATTGTTGTTGCTAATTTGAAATGAGCTTCCGTACTTAAAATAAGTGAATTAGCTCGGGATATCGCGACGTAAGAGTATATGTAATAAATATTTATGACATGCTTCTTCCGTAATAGGCAAATTAGGTAAGATTGAATAATTCGAAGTAAATTCTGACTGCAGCCCAATTTAAAACCCCACTGAGTACAATGGAGACAAGTCTATGAAAATATTCAGTATTTTTGATGGTGGATTGTGGAGAAGGGAACAGAGAGGAATACGAATAAATACGTAAAGCATAAATTGCCCATAGAAAAAAAATAAATCAAAATTAAGTTGCATACTTAGCGCAAAGAATTCGACCACAGCAACATTAAATGTTGCAGCAACATTTTCAAACACATTTCAGACACATCTACTCGGCGAGTTAATTGAGTCTGGGATACTGTAAAGTACAAGTATAAGAATATATTCCAGAACTGAGAATAATTAATTAAATGATTTTTCCTCATTTTCCTCCATTCTCTCCATCTCTTCATCTCCCCATCTCCCCTATCTATCCCTTTATCTCTCTCTCTATTTCTCTACCCCGCCTCCCACTATATCTATCACTCTTTCTCCCCTCTCTCTCTCTCTCTTCCTCTCCCTCTCTTTCTCTCCCTCTCTCTCTCTCTCTGTCTCACTCACTTTCTTGCCAGCTCCCTCTACTTTTGTCTGTGCACATGTATTTAGTGCCTCATTGAAAGAAGTTGTCAATGCCCGCATTGAATTGTGGCAACTGGCAATTGGCCCTGATATGTGATGTCATGTGATGCAAGTAAGTTGCCTCACATATCAGTCCTTTGTTTTTCGCTCTTTGCATCCGTTTTCACTGCCACACAAAGCACTCAATCAAGTTTACGAGTACTAATGCAGTTACAAGGTGGTCTTGCTAATTTTATTACCTCAACTGCAGCAACATTGTTGCCGCCTCAGCTCGGTTATCGACTGTGGCACGAGTAAATGTTGCACGCACGACGCATCATCTCTCTATCAGTATTGGCATATTTCCTCTGCAAATATCTCCAACCTACAATTAATTTACGAGTACAATTCCCTTAGCATGCGAACCAACGAAGCAACATTTATTGATTGAAAATATGTGGTTAGAGCAGCGCTTCCTTGCTAAGATACGAGTACGAGCACTCGTCTCTGTCATTACTGCCATAAGAGTAATTATTGACTGAAGATTCTGCTGTTTATTGCCATCAAACGCATATGCGTGCAACATTTACGTGGAACTGTTAAAGATTCTGTTCGGGGCGCACCCAGAAAAAGTTTCGGAGGATGGTTTCGTTATTTTTAGTGGATTTATTCTCTGAAACGTTGTCATTGTGATCCACATACAAAATACAGGTTTTCTTTTTTCTGTTGAAGAAGGGGTTCTAAACCCTCCAGAGAACTCCTAAGTGTGTGTCTTGGTTATTGTATCTGTTTGATTGAAGACTATGTTGAAAAATAAAACGTTTTTAACCGAATAGAGTGTTCCTTATTAAAATGTTTAGGAACTTATTGACCCAAACTCGTATATCAGCATGATATATAATTGGTGATAAAATGTATGCTACATATCAGAAAATGTCCCCCCACCAGCTGATGTTTAATTCATACAGAAGTTCAGTCAAAATTGGCCTTCCTTTGAGCTGATCACAAAAGTGATAGTTTGCTCTCATTTTTCTCAATTTATCTTCATTCTAGGGTCCATATTCCCTAAGAACTTCTCTAAGAAGTTTCAATATTTTCTCTTATAACAAACTTTTTAAGGTAATGTATTGCATGAGTGTGGGCACTGCGCGAATTACAACTTTTCTGGTAGCTACCACAGTTTGCTTTAATGTGAGTGGCTTGGAATTGGAGACACATATTCCTGCTACTTTCTCCTGGTGTGATTATGTATCGTGGAGTCACAGAAGGGTCTATTATGAAAAGTTCAGCCAGTTCCTTTATTGATGCAAGCACAGTTTTATAACTTCGAATGGTATATGGCACAGAAATCATGGGTGGTTTTACTTTTACAAAAATATATTTCCTTCATATATATACGAGTATATTGACTATTATTCCTCAGTTACTATATTAGTTCAAGGATCTGAAACCAGTTTTACTTGCCATGAAACCTTTTCTCCCCATACCTTTTACTACCATTAGGGCTACTCTTAGCGACTGGGTTGCCTGTGCACAGAATCGTGAATGGGGAGCTGTGAGACGCTGCAGATAGGCAAAGACACTCCTGCCAGTTATTTCAGATAGAACGTCTTCTGTCACTTGGTAGGAGAGACTTAAAACTTCTGGTAGGATTATGACGGGTCATTTTAAGCATATTAGTTCGTAATTGCCTTTCTGACAACAGCATGTAAGCACCTCTCTTGGATCACTTGAGAGTTTATCTTGCTCTACATACAAACTCTACTTATTTGCCCCACTGAGGTGGTGAAGAATCTCCTCCTTGTAGACAAGATCAATACTTGGATTCGTACCTCTGGATTGTGTAATAAGCAAACAATTCCTTCTTCAGTTAGAACAATTGTCTTTATTAGTATTCGTCCAACTTACTATAGTATTTAATTCTATTTGCTCGCTTTTCACACTTCGTCTCCGCTTATAGTGTGCTTCAGTTAGCCAGTTGTTGCACCACACTTTTCTATTTACATTACTTTGCGACGATCACTTGTTAGCTCTCCGTTGCGAACACGATGCTCACGCTGCTTGCTGGCACTCTCAGAATTCGGCTATGATCCTTTTGCCCCTGTCACTGGTTAACTGATCTGCTACTACGATGTTCATTTTCGGCTATGCTCACTATTTCACTGCTGCTGCTACTACTTGTTCATTTGTTCACTTTCACTTATTTGCTGATCTTGATGTCTCCTGTGCAGTCGCTTATATACCTCTTGCACACGAAAACCTCAACCAGCCTCCGAATGCAGCTCGCATGCCTTCTCGCGTGTGCAATCATTAGGAGTTGAAATCGACGCTCACCCTAAAACTATGCAAGCAATCTGATGATGTACTGATTTCGTAACAATATGAAAAAGAAAGGCATTGCTGCAAAGGCACTTCGCCAGGCTTGTGAAGATTAAGATGAAATGGTAGACCACTTTTTGTGCATGTGCCCCAATTTCGGTAGAATCAGATTCGAGCTGTTTGGTACTGACAGCCTAAGTAGTACAAACTTTGGCTCCTTAGGGACCAGGATCTACTGAGGTGTGTTCACAAAATAGGTAGATTCAAAGAACCATAAAAATGGAACGTCAAATATAGTACAATGGATGTCTTGTGGTCTAGGTGCTGCATATAACTAGTAGCTTCGAACAAAAAAATTAAAATCAAAGAACATACTAATTCTTTGTTTTATTCTTATTGTTCAAATACTTCTAAAATAGTTAAATTAAGTTAAATCGAATGATTCCTTCAATATTCCTTTTCCTCCGGATTGTCAAAACATTATAAAATATTTTCAGTAATGGGGCTGGGGAACTGCAACAATTAACTTGCCAAATTTCAGAGCTTGGCAATAGGAAGAATGAATTGCTGCATTCCAATAAGAACTATGGGTTCAATTCTCAACCCACAAAAGAATCACTGAAAGTCAGCCATTCGCTTAGAAATAAATCATAATTAATTTAACTTTAAATAGTCACTCAAGTGTTTGTTTTTGTTCCTTCCAATACCTTTTGTTGTTGTTTGCGCACAACTGTTGTCGACGTGACAATTCCCGTCTACAACGGCAACACATACAACCGCTCGCTCATAAACCTCAAACAACATCATTCTTCTTCAACTGCAATGGCAAATAAATTATTGAAATACTCAAAACACAACTGCAGGAGATAATAAAAAGAACGAGTTAAACCCGCCGCGCATGCGTACATTATGCAAATAGTCGTAAACAAACGGCAATTGAAATACAGCAAATGCGGCAAATGCGGCACTCGCTGCACGCTGTCTGCGACATTAAGACTGACACATTTTAGCAAAATGTATGAAATCAATAAAACTGGGTTAAGTTGCACACACTCATTGCGGCCAACGGCGCTGGTGACAAGCACCTGTGCGCAAATAAATCTGCCAATGCGACTGCCGGCTGCACAGGCGCATGCACAGGAAGATCGCTATCAGCGCCGCAGTCTGTCTGCATTTGTTGGCTGATGGAAATTACACTCACCAAATAATGAAATGTGCTGCTAGCGAGTAAAAATGCTGCACTATATTTGCACTTGCATCAACCAGCCTGCAAGTGTGCTCCGGTGTTTTGGCATCAATGCAAATGTTGCATGTCGTCGTTGTCTATTAACACGAGCATATGTTTTGATAGCGTTATTTATTTATTGGCCGTTCCCATATGTGGGAACTGCAAAGCCAACCGGGTGCCGCCTGAGAGACGTGCTGTAAACGCTATTTGCTGGATAAGACTAATTGTGCATTTAAATTAGATTGATTAACATTTAATGACAGTGCACCGCAGCACAAGGCTCAAAAGTGGAACGTGAGCCAAAAGTGGCAAAAATGCGCCTGGAAGAGTGAAATGCGAAATGCTCGTACGAGCAAATTTTAAGATTAAAGGCGTCCAATGTTGATAGGAATGTACAACACTCAAAACGCAATGGACTTTACGGGTAGTCATAGCTCGGTGGAGATAATTGAATATTCAAGGTGAGGTGAGAGGCTTAGAAGACAGAGGGCAGAGGACAATTGACTGTTTGATTCTAGTTCTACAGTGATGTCTACAACTGGTGGCATAGCTTGCAGAAATGGCATCCAAAGCTTACTTCAATATAAATTAGAAAACTTTGCCTGATAGCATTGTGTTGTTGAACTCAAGGATAATAATACCCAGGATAATAGCTATTTGTCGACTCCAATGTACCATATTTGCAAGATGACTATCTAAGTGCACAGTAGGGATCAGAGTCGCATTACATGTTCACTGAACCCTTCCTAGTTACGAGGAGATCCGAAAAATATGTTCTCAACACTTTCAAAATATTCCTTTAGAACTTTGGAGAGACAAACTGAAAAATATGTTCTCAAAGCTTTCAAAATATTCCTTTGGAACTTTGAACAGACAAACTGAAAAATATGTTCTCAACACTTTCAAAATATTCCTTTAGAACTTTGGAGAGACAAACCTAGTTTTGGAGCGTTATAAGGTACCTTGGAGGTCCAATAAAATGACGATAGTTGGTTGCACCCCCATTTATACTTTTTCAAGATTGAGGAGACCGCTATCACACTAACGTACTATTAGTAATTGAGGCGCCCCGAGGGTGTCAGTCCTTTGTCAATCGTCTGTGTAGCGGCATCAACAACCAGGATGTGAGTAACTGAACCACACTCTAGTTAGGCTAAAAATATCCAACATTTTCTTTCAATTATATTCAAGGGCACCGGAGAAACGGGAATGGAGAGAACTTAATCCTTCAAGAAGTAACTCCTTAAAAGTTGTTTAAAAACACTCTAGAACTAGAACACTTTCACCTATTTTGGAAGCGTGTCGAAACAGTCAAAGATCCCAGTTCGTCTTTGTCTGTGTAAGCCTCCTAGTTAAGTGCCCTTAGGTGACTTTAATTAACTGTGATGCCCTTCTTACTATCAGCAAATCTGCTTTAGCTTTCTTGTGAAAACTATCTTCCATCTCAAATATGTCCACATCATTTCACCACCTACTTAAGCCAATTGACTTTGTTTTGATAAACACTCAGAAATTGTGAACCTTTAATTTGTTCTGCCTCGAACTTTGAGGTTCTTTTAGTTGCTCAAAAACTATTCTAGAGACAGACCGACTTCCACGCCACACCACAAAGTCTCTATTTGAAGCACTTTTTAAACGCGTTTCCGTTTGGATGCATGCTGCACTTGGCAGTTTCTGACTCGACATTTGAAATGATTGCGTGCAGTATTTGAGTTGAGGTTTACATAGACCAAAATGCGGCACTTAAAGTGCGGAGCCAATGATTGATTGCTACGTATTGCATTTCAAACGTTAAATACACTCGAATAACAAGGCAATGTATTTATCCATCTAATGCCATGTGGAGGGCTGTGGAAGTGGAGAGCGGCTTCACTGATTACAGCCAGCGACAGAGCACTTGTCAATCTTCGGATTACACAATGGAAAAATACCCTTTTAATAATAAGTCTCGGTGGAACTTTTGCGTTTTAATTAAATATTTTATGTAAGTTACTCAAAGGCTGGTAAACAAGATGATAAATGAGAGATTGTAGGCTTGCGGAGTGTCTTCTGCTGGAGTTTAATTGAACTCAGAATGAAGAAGTATGTTTGCTGACTGCCATTGAGAAAAATCTTTATTCCACACACTCAGCATTATCTCATTGTATTACAGCTCAAGATAGATCAGAGTTTCCGAGTTTATCCGGGAAGTAATCACATTTTTTATGAGTGTTTTTGCTGAAATCAACCAGCATTGAAACTCTTCAAATTATCTTCTAAGCGTCCAATATTTCTATAGTATAATAAAGGACATCGACAGAGTTTAATAAAGTCAGAATTTAGGGGCTTCACTGGCAACGTGAAACTAAACATTTTAAGAGTGTTTTTACTGAAATCAACCAACTGAAACTAAACTGTCAGAGGCCGTCTAATTTTGTTTCCAATCTCCTTATTTTACCATAGCTGCTTAATCTTAGTTCATTTCAGAGGTTTCATCTACTTTCCTTGCTACTTTTCCCTTTGATATTTCACTCAAACAATAATTTCAAAATTTTTTCCTAATGGAGTAAAAAAAATATTCGATAACTCGTACGTTTATTTTTCAACAAAAAAAGAGAACAATTATTTCGCTAATAATTTTAATCAAAATTGGCTGTGCCGACAATTCAAAAGTTGCGATCCGCAAAATAAATTGCTTAATGTATTTATAAATTTGTATGATAACGCGTGAATTGAATGACTTCAATCTCTGATCGTCTAAAGCAACACTGAAGGTAAGTGGCCTGTTTGTGGTATTCTCCGGACCCCCTTGAAAGAAAGTTTAGGTCTGATAAACACGATTGTGGACAAGAGAAAGTGGAAGTTTTGGGAAGCCGGTTTTCATCCCAAATTCAGTGAGTTCTTTTATGGGATCTCGAGTCATTTGAATCCCTAGATTTTTTATACATGTTTCTCTCTGGTTCAATCATAGCCTGAGTGTGCATTTTGCCCCGACCGCTCAATCTATCTACCTACAATCGTGTTATGTGTTGGAGAGCGGGAATAATGCGTCAAATATGTTACACTACTGAACCTTTTACAAATTTAACGAACCCAGCCAATAATAGTCCAGCAAACTGAGACATTCCAAGGACCTTCAGTAACTTTCTCCAATATTTAATATGTAAAGTTCATTTAAGTTTGTCTGGGACCCTTGAAATTTCTTGTTTTTAATTTCCATTATGGAAGAGACCTCTCTTTAACCTTTATCGAAGAGGAATCAGAATTTTTGTCGGTATAATCTAATTACGTCGGCTTCTTTTTATGCCGGCTCCTATAATGCCATCTAAACTCGTGGGATATCTGTGGTTGGCAGCTGAGAATTGTCCAACAAATTTTGTTGACAATTTCCTAAATTGTTTCAATGTCCAATCTTATAAAGTGTCGTGACATACTCAGTAAGTTGTAGAAGCTCTGGAAGCAATCACAGGTATTCATGAGGAACTCCAGCATCCATTAACTTTAAGTCAGTTCAGACTTCTTCGGTCATAAAAGAGACCTATGCTTTTGGTTGGGTTCTTCAAGAGGATTTATTGTGTACTACGCGTTGCCGGTAGATCGGTTATAAAGTCAAATATTACAAAACACCGACAAAGAAAGGAATTTTGGTACTACATGAAGAAGAGGCTCGAAAGTTTTTGAAGTTAAGATCCATGACGATTGAAAAATAATATCCTAGAAATTGTTTGCCCTATTCTTCTGTCGAAAACAATAACAAAATGTGTGAATAACTCTGATGATGCATTCTCTACATTCACTTTATCCATATCCTTTCCATGAGATAATACAAATTCATAGAACTCAGATAATGGAATCCGTTCCGCTTTATCCAATATCCTTTTTATGAGATATTGAAGACTCATATTTATAAAATTTAGCTTTATTAGTTTGCCCCATGGGCGACATTGCGACCTAAAAGGTCGTTTGGGCATACTACATTTGCCATTAATGATCCATGTGATCAAAACTGTTCGCTCTACTAAGCCCTATAGGTTTACTACAGGCGTTTCTTCCGTAATGCCATAGCATTTCGTCTGTTTGGTGATGTTAAAGCGTCACAATTAAAGTTATCAGGTTTTTTTCTACCTAGTTGTTCATTCTCTAGAGAAAGGAAGTAGCTGAAAGTCATGCTCCTTCATTATCTTTTCCGCTTTGTCGATAAATTTGAGAATGTCCATTGAAGACTCATAGAACGCCGATAATGGAATCCGCTACGCTTTATCCAATAACCTTTTTATGAGATCACAGAATGTCGATATTGGAATCGGTGGCGGTTTATTTTTAGGTTGCGCACATATTTCCATGTTTTTTGTGAACGGGGTTTCATCTCGTGGCAACACAGAAAAGCAACTAACGGTAGAAAAATGAGACATTAAAAAATAGCCAATAAACCCAACGATTCCAAATATAATTCACAAAAGTATATGGAAGCATGTGGGCAACAATTTGAGGTGAATTTGTTTGGTTACCTTCCAGTCGCTAACATGAAAATTGAATTATCGTCCGCCATTCCGAGGCATCTCCAACACTTGCTCAAAATAGCAGCCATGCATGATGTACAGGATGTGGTTGTTGCTTACTGGTTACGCATTTATACTCTGCAATTAGGATTAAAAATGGAATCTGAAGACCCTGTTGTAAGGGACCTGCTCCTCGGTATGTGAGGCATCTGGATTACAGCCATTTGAGTGAACACTTCTCTGGAATAACATATATTTTTTTGTATCACAGACATAATGGACTGGCTGGAGATGACTCGGAATGAACACATTACCAATGAGGCCATATCCAATGAGGACGCTGCACAGGTGTACATGGAGAATTATGCCTTAACCATCTTTAAGTATGCAGACAAATTGGACCGTGGCGAGAATTTCGGAAGGTAAGTAAATGACGATAAAAATATTTTCGACGCTTACGATTAACTTTACTCCTGACTTTGGAATTAATTCCTCAGAAGTCTTGTGAGAAACTTCTTCACTAGTGGATTAATTTACGATACCCTGCAAGCATTTGGCGATCTCTCCGATGAAGCTAATCATAATCGTAATTATGCTAAGGCGAAGGCGTCGTACATACGCCATTGCCTGAATGTCGGCGTGGTGCCGCTTCCCGGTCCAGTTCAAGCAAATATGATTGAGAGCATCGAGTTTGGCGCTGAAGATGATGGCATAATCTTTGATGCTGACACTACTGTTACAGCCCCTGTTGTCTAAAGTGGTACTCGTCCATTAGAAAGTGTATAACTGGGAGTTGATGGGCACAGGTGATGCTTCAGAGGAACAGCGAATGTGTTACAAAAAAAAAGTGTGCAGTTTTCGTGTGGAAAGAAATGATACAATAAAAAGAGTAAATTAATTGGGAGAAGTGCAAAATCGAAAAAAATAGTTGTATTGTTATTCCTTTCATGCGAGTATTTCGCGACTGAAGTTGAAGACCCACATTGCCGCGGTTGTCTGCCTTGATACCTCTTCAATACTGCAGACCATGCCACTGGGCTGGGCTGTGAGCATGTTCAATAATCACAACAGAGGCAATCAGCCCATAAGCGCAAACACAAGATTGCTCTAATATCGCACACGTATGCCATAAAACAACAGCGTCTCCACAAGGAGAGCAACGAACTGAAGCCAAGCATCCTTTACGTGGGCTCATATCTGTCGCCTCACCCACAATCAGGTTACTGGGTCGTTATGGCACCAGCGCCGAGTCAAAAGTCAATCATAAATTACGGGTGTGTGTGTCCTGAGTGCGATTCACGTTCCTCCCAAATCCACTTTTGGTTTATTGGTGTTATAAATGCGGCTTCAACGGACGCATAAATAATTCCCTATGCCAAGATTATCTGAGCTTTGTTTATAATCTCCGCTATGGGTGCAATGGTTAACAGATTTATTAGTGCAAGATTAATCGCAATTGGTTCACTCTTGTCTGCTGCGCTCTGCTCCGTTCGACTTCCTGATTTAATCTTCGATGGGTCATGAGGTGAAATGAGTGCAAGAGTTTCGTTTACTCAGCGTTCGGCTGCTGTGGTCATTGCGTTCATAGTCTGCAAATCGGAGATCTAGTGTTTGATTACTATAAATATCACTGCTCTGCGTCCTTGCATTGAATTTCTAGGCCATCAGAGAAGGCACTTTATTATAACAAAAGAGCTCATGTCATAAAATAGTGCTGTGTTGGTCGTATTCAAACTTCATTTGCCATGAAGCAGTGACTTCGATGGGATTGTTTTTGTAAAGATACTTGCATAGCTCAGTTTTATGCAGTTTGAAAGAAAGTAAGATTCATAGAATCATGGAATCCGATGGAGTATATTCTACCTGAATTATTCACTCGTATCAACTTCAGAGTAATTACGAAGCATTTATGGTTGTCGGGGTCTATATTGGATATTATGACTATATGTTATCGACTGTTTTTATGGACTGTTATTATGGAATGTTATGGAATCCCGACATCTTCAAGACGTGGTGGGCATTATTTTGCGTTGAATCAACTTTATCCTCTAACATTATATTTCGAAGAGCATTACAGAGTATATTCAAAATAGCTCGCCAGCCGTTCCAATGTGGAGTTTCGTATATTGACAGTGGCAGTTACTTCACGACTGTGACAAACTACACCAATGATACCACTCATTTATGTGACTTATTACTGCATCAGGGTTCTAGATCGATGAATTGTTCTCTCGATGATTTGCTGGTTAGTTTTCTGATACTGTAGGGCTGATGAGCTATCCAAACGGGGTACCAGCCTTCCTCAATTGTACGGACAGAAGCGAGGTTGGAATACCAATTGCCACCCGGATACTAATGTGGAAGGATAGCGCCGTGTTTGGGGCCAATAGATCTTGAGCAGACGAAAGCACAACTTAACGACTAGACTGATGAGGCTGGAACTTTAGGACAAAATCTAAAGACTTGCTTGCCCTGTCGAGAGCAGATATCTCTAAGGTCATTTGCTGTTCGGCAGAGATGCAGATTCTCTCATGAATACTGCAGAAGCTCTGGGGATGAGGAGGAAGAGGAGACTTCGATTTGTGGCTCCCTGTTTTAAGTTTTCTATAAAAACACAATTTAAACTAGCGATGAAATAAACAACTTTATTTTTCAGTGGTTTCAAACAGAAACATACGTTTATAAACAGTACCAATTCGCTCATCAACCACCACAGCAACATGTTGCAGAGCATAGAATGTTGCGAGATTTTCCTGGGCCCAACTCAGCAACATGCTTCTCTTGTGACTGGAGTGTGAAATGCTGTGGTTTTAATCACAAGAAGGGAACGAACAAAGAATTTCCTCATTAGTAGTGCAGGATACTGCAGAAGACTTTTTGTTCAAACTTCGAGTAAACGAGTATTAATACTTTAAGGAAACCTTGCTTAGTTCCCACATCGAAATCGTTTTATCCAAATCTTTCTTTCTTAGCATTTTGAAAAAAACGAAATTGTGCTGTTCCCGGAAAATTGTGTCAGTTAATTATTTTATTTTTTCAGTCTCTTTTTTTCATTACTTCTTCGACTCAATTTTTTCTCCGGGTACTAAATATTTTTTGCTATGAATATTTGGTAAATTTTGATAAATTGTTTCAACAACGTAAAATTTTGCAAATATATTCAACCGAATTCACACCATTGAACCGAAATTGTGCAAAATGGCGAAACAATGCAACTCTGTAGGTCACTATAAATTCATGCAGAGCACCGCTGGTCGGAGCGTGTCGAATCGGATCAAGACCATCGTAAAAAAGGTCAAGGTGAATCTCGATACTAGCATTGAAGCTCGACGCAAGAAACTTAGCCAGCAACTGAAAGAAGACATCAAAATCCAGCATAAGAAAGTTTCGGAGAAGATCGTCGCACGCCAAAAAACGCATCAGCAGATACGCCAGGCGAGCAAATCGACTGCGCGGGAATTAGTAGAGGAGAAACGCATTCAGCAGCATATTGCGAACTGCTACGAGACGCGCGAGGCAAGGCGCCAAAAGGACTTGGCAGTGATGCGCCAGTGTCAGGAGCATCAGATGAGGAAGCAGAAATGCAAACAGCGGCAGGAAAAGGACTTGGCGGTGATTCGCCAGTGTCAGGAGCATCAAATGGGGGAGCAGAAATGCAAACAGCGGCAGGAAAAGGACTTGGCAGTGATGCGTCAGTGCCAGGAGCATCAGATGGAGGAGCCGAAATGTAAACTGCGGCAGGAAAAAGACATGGTAGTGATGCGTCAGTGCCAGGAGCATCAGATGGAGGAGCAGAAATGCAAACAGCGGCAGGAAAAAGACTTGGCAGTGATGCGTCAATGCCAGCAGCATCAGATGGAGGAGCAGAAATGCAAACAGCAGCAGGAAAAGGACTTGGCAGTGATGCGCCAGTGTCAGGAGCATCAAATGGGGGAGCAGAAATACAAACAGCAGCAGGAAAAGGACTTCGCAGTGATGCGTCAGTGCCAGGAGCATCAGATGGAGGAGCAGAAATGCAAACAGCAGCAGGAAAAAGACTTGGCAGTGATGCGTCAATGCCAGCAGCATCAGATGGAGGAGCAGAAATGCAAACAGCAGCAGGAAAAGGACTTGGCAGTGATGCGCCAGTGTCAGGAGCATCAGATGGAGGAGCCGAACTACAAACAGCGACAGGAAAAGGACTTGGCAGTGATGCGTCAGTGCCAGGAGCATCAGATGGGGGAGCAGAAATGCAAACAGCAGCAGGAAAAGGACTTGGCAGTGATGCGTCAGTGCCAGGAGCATCAGATGGAGGAGCTGAAATGCAAACAGCAGCAGGAAAAGGATTTGGAAGTGATGCGTCAGTGCCACTCGCATCAGATAGAGGAGCAAAAATGCAAACAGCAGCAGGAAAAGGACTTGGAAGTGATGCGTCAGTGCCACTCGCATCAGATGGAGGAGCAAAAATGCAAACAGCAGCAGGAAAAGGACTTCGCAGTGATGCGTCAGTGCCACTCGCATCAAATGGAAGAACATAAATTCAAACAGCATCAGGAGAAGGCCAATGAAGAAAACATGGCAACTATTACCCAATCGAATGCCGAACGGCAGCGGGCTGAAGAGGCGAAAACCGCCTGCATTCTGGAAGATTTATCATTGCAGAACAAGGAGGCCTTGAGGCGACAACAGCGGGTGCTAGAAAACAAAAAGGCGGAGACGCAGAAACTAAAAGTCGAAGAGAGGGCCCAGTTGCCTAGGAAAATGGAAGCATTAAAAGGAGAGGAGCATGAAAAGCATTTGCTTGAAGCGTCCAAGAAAAAGCAATACTGCCAAGAACTAGACCAAATATCACAGGAGAAGCTGACTCGTAAGCAGACAGCAGATCGTGGAGAGGTCATCCTCATTGCCAAAGCAACTGAACGGCAGCAATGTAAGCAGAATGAGGGGGAAACAGACATAGCCTTGCGTAAACGGGCCGTGCATGCAGAGTTCCTGGCCTACAAGAAGCGTGTTCGTGATTTGGAAGCGCAGCAGAAGAAGATGCTAGACGAACGCATTGCCGAATTTCGGCGGGGACTCCAATGCTCTGAACACTCGCAGACGCAAGAGTGGCGCAACCAACTCAAGCAACGTTTGCTTGAAGCGGCTGAGACCAGAACCGATGCTATGGCGATGAGTGTTCTCGAGGGAAATAACTTGATGCTGGAGCCAATCACAGCTCAGCACTACAAAGATTACTCGGCATATTCCAGGCAAATTTCTGAGCAGCAACGTATACGTGCCGCTCAGACGGCACTGGTCAAGAAGGAGCTGCTGCGCGCCAAAAAGGATGCGCAATTGTGCAGGGAACTCAGCGAGAAGTGCATTCGTGACAGCATCGAATGCCTGACAACACATCCCAATTGCTACTCAATGGCTCAACAGAAAAGCGCCTGGAGACGTCCTCGCGATTTCGGCCAAGGCGACGGACCGGACGTGTGCACTTTTGAGCTACCGCAGCACTCTTCGGAAGAGACACAAACTGATGAGCCCACTTTGCCAACAATTTATGAACCACACCAACATCACCGATTTGATGGTGTTTAAGGAAAAGTAGTTTCAATGCAACAAACCAAGAAAAAACGTGTATGTACGGTAGTGAAATTAACGATTTAAATTATGTGGGCAACGCATCTATTCGACCCGTTATTATAAGAATCGAAAAAATTTGAATAAAAGTCCAAATTGTGCAAATGTATACCTTCCTCTGCTCACTGAGTTATTTATTCCTTTCTCATGTTGAGGAGATTTCGTGGTCGAAAATTACCACTGATGAACAATATTCACCACGAATAGCCAAAATTCATTACTAATAGTTCAACATTCACACAAAGCTCAACACAAATATACAATATTCACCACAAACAGACAATATTTGTTACAAATAGTTCAGCACTAGGGCAAAATATAAAGCCAGTTTAGAATACTCACCACGAACAGATAATATTCGCTACAAATAGTTCAACATCTGTACAAAACACAACTCAAATTTACAATATTCACCACTAACAGATAATATTTGCCACAAATAGTAGAGCATTTGGACAAAACGCAAACACAAATTTACAATATTCACCACGAGCAGATAATATTCACTACAAATAGTTCAGCATTTGTAGAAAATACAACTCAAATTTACAATCCTCACCACGAACAGATAATATTCTCTAAATAATGTTCAACATCCGGACAAAATACAACTCAAATTTACAATTATATGACCTAAATATTCACCAAAAGTAGTTAAACATTTTGTGATAATATAAAGGAATTAATGAAGTACAATTTTCACCATGAATGAACAATAGTCTCCACAAATGGATAACTCACCACAAATAGACATTATTCACTACATAAAGTCAATATTCACCATAAAGGAAATATTTGCACCACAAATAAATAATATTCACAAGAAACCGAAATAGTTTACCTCAAAATTATATGATTCACCACCAAAGGACTATATTTACCTGAACTGAAAAATCCACCACAAATATATTGTGATCAAAGTTCACTAATGGATATACTCCAGAAACAAATCATTTTCACCACAGAAGGACAATTTTCAACACATGTGGATAATAAAGAAAGAAATACTTAAAACTTGTGTGGTGAAAATTTACTACCGTTGGACAAGATGCACCCCAAAAGGACAATATTCACCACAAATAGCCAATATTCACCAGAAACGACCATTTTCACCACAAAAGGACAATATTCACCGGGAATAGTAATTCTGTTCTTAAAAGCAATATTACAATTCTCACCATTTGGATTCTCTCATTTCTCAGATTTGAAGAATTACTGCTGCCTTTGATAACTGAATTGTGGTCTGAAGGAGCAGGATTCAAAATAGCTACACTAACCTGGCCTAAAATAAACGTCAAGCGCTCAAAAAATGTATTGTCTCTAAAAAGACAAATTACACTGTTGCCTGGGTAGTCATGTTGGTAGGTTGGGGATTGCCTCATATGAATTATGCAGGAGTTGAATGAACGAAGAGGAGCAAGAGTCCATTGAACATCTCATCTGTATGTGTCCAGCGCTGTCCCCAAGGAGACATACTTTCCTGGTTGACTACTTTCCGAACTCTCTGGGAGACATTTCAAATAAGAAAATAAGCTCCATCAACTGCTTCATAGAAAGCTTGAAATGGCTGAACTTTTTAAAGGGAATGGGACCTGTGTCTTATGTGGTATCACTTAGGGTCAATCTTGGCCTAAGGGTGCCTCTTTGGCGAGCGCTAAAACTACCCACCTGGCAGTGTCAGAAAGAATGAAATCGAAGCAAAGCTGTTTCTTTATATTCAAGGATATTATTATTATTATTATTATTATTATTATTATTATTTTTATTTGAAAAACAATAACTTAATTATTATTTTACATTGCAAGGGCAGCACTAGCTGCCAGGGCCTTCAGCTCTCAAGGATATTAATTGTTTTCCGTTCCTACGACTGCAGCCTTTTATTGTTATTTGTTAGCCACGGCTAAAGAATTGTATAGGTGGTAACAATGGAGGCTTACTGCACTTTTGTATAGTTCTTCCATCTGTTCCCATATGGATTCCCTTCTATGCATATAAGTAACACGAGTTTGGCTCGTCGTGGTGTTTTAGCCGCATTTTACCTTTTGTTTTCCACCTTGTTAATCCCACAAGGAACTTCTAACTGCAGACAATCAGACTTCAGTGGAATTATGTGTCATAAAAATTGATGGTGTCATTAACACTGTTGGCGATATTTGCGTCAATAAAATTCACAGTCTCATCCCTTTCAATGGGACTGCTCAAGCTGACGTATTGAGGTACAACTGGCAATCAAGTGAGTGAGTAAAATAAATGAACAACTTAACTGCGCGGCAATTACTGCATACTCGAAAACGACGACATCCTCGATGACAATCTCCACAAGTTACAGCTGGGAATTTGAGTAGCAGCTCTGCAGAAGGGATAACAGAAAAAGGACGCCTTCAGTAGGTAGTGTGGTTGTTCGTTAGGAGTGAAGCTGCCCTAAGGCTGCAGCAAATATTGCTTCGAGCTGAATACGTCGACTGCGCAACTTAAAATTTACGAGTTCGCTATAGAAAGACACCACAGGACCTAGAAGCATCCCACAAAAGTGGTAGGAGCAAATTGGCGTACGCAAAGATTTTGCAACATATTTAAAACTTAATTACACTTTAATAAAGTTCTTCGAATGAAGGAGGTGCTAGTGGTACTCAGACCACTAACATCCTGCATCATTGCTGGTTGCTTAATGGTGAGTGATGAACTCGCGCCCCTAGTTTTTGAAGTTACTTTTATTTGCTAAATCCGTAGATGGAAGTCACTTTTATAGAATTAAAGCTAAAATGAAATTGGAAGTAAAAGTAATTAAAAGTGAAAACGCCGACAGCTTAATTGCCACAGGGACCATTGGGCAGCTGGGAGCCTCCTCCAAGGAAGCTGCCGTCTGAACTTGCTGGCATAAACGCAGTCAAATGAGCTCTTGTCATAAAAGCGATTTGCATATGCGAGCCTCAGGACTTTGGTCTCCTTGCCTCTTGCCAGCAGGAGTGCAACTTATATGCCCACAACACGCTATGAACGCGTAACAATTTAATTGCAACCGCTTCAGCTAAGCGCACTCATGTGTCATTCTATTTACAGCTCGGAAGTGTCAGCGACCACTTCTTGTGTCTCTGGACTCAGTGCAGTGAGCGGCATCGTTCTTAATGGAATTGAAAAAAATTGGAGAAAATTACAGCCACTGGAGTCTGGAGAGAGGAGATTCAATTTACTAGAATGCCCCTGTGTGCCACTCCCTTATGCCACCTGCAGGAAGAAGTTGAATGTAACTAAATTCAGCGCCGACAATTAACTTCAATTACCAGCAATGTGCGCCCATTAGGTTGGCTGCTGTTCCTACGCTTGTTTGTACGCGGCTCCAATCAGTGCCCATGCCCCCAACTGCATGCTGATTGTTTGTCAGTTTTTATATTTAATAATAATAATACACGCGCTGAATTAGAGTAAAGAATTTATGGCTGCGCCGTAATCGTGTTCAGAATATTGCATCATCAGCAGCAGCACCATTCATCAGAGCAGAGCTGCAGCAGCAACAGACTTCAATCACAGGCATCGTCTGCGCTAGAGCCAGAGCCAAACGCCGGTATTACTTAATCATGGCAAATGCTAATACGCCAATTGAAAGCTGCAGAGAGCAAAAAAAAAGTTGTTCACAGGACGGCACAAGGTGAGCTCTCAAATTGATATTGAATTAGATGCACTCAATTACACCTGCGCATGCGTACCTGCGCTCAGTTGTCTGCCATGACAACCACAATCACAACAGCAGCAACAACAGCAGCAGGAACAGCAACACCAACAACGAGAACAATAACGAGTGTAGTTGTTGCTGTGTGTGTACGGTTTCTTGTGCATTTGATCCTTCCTCTAATGCCTTATATAATGAAATTTGTACTATATCTAATCGCAATCACCGACGTGATTATTCTCTGCCGCAGCGCCCATTTGCAAGAGTCGAGAGTGGAGCAGCGAGGCCAGGCCAGGCAGGGTAAGGCAAGGCAAGGCAAGGCAAGGCAAGGAAAGGCAAGGAAAGGCAAGGCCTGGTTGGCGCAAGGTGTTAGTGGCACTGGCTGAGGTACTGGCAATGTAAACTGCTGCCAGGCTGCCTGCCTGGCTGGCTGGTTGGCTGGTTGGGTGTATGAAACGCCCTTTCCGTGTCGCCAGGCGATGTCGAATAATGATGCCAATTTTTCTTGGCTTTTCAAAAACAATTGTAATGCTCGTAGCAGTGCAACAACGGCAGATTAGATTGCAAAAAAGGGCTGGCTGCAGTTGGGGAGGTGGAGTTGTTTACAAATAGTGCCGTATAACCGGAATTACCAACAGACGCGGAAGACTTTGTTAGCGCTGAGCAGGGATATCTGCCATGGCAGACAGACACACACAGAGCAGACAGACAGACAGACTGAGGCTTAAGATCGGACCTTTTCTGCTAAAAGCTTGCATAACTCCTGGGAAAGTTGCGCTCACTGTGTGGAATTAAGGAAGCGTAACTGCCTTTGTCGATGTGCGTCTGTTTGGTAATAACGGTTTCATTGGTTACACAGGAAAACTCCCAAATGTGCATACTTAATCAACGAAAAGGAAACTTAGCGGACCTGCGATATACTCGTATGAGATTTTCAGTGGGGTTGGATGGTAAGAGGCATTTAAGAAGGTTATGAGCAGGAGATGTCTTCTTCGTAGATCTAGCAAAAAGTCTATACAGTCGGCACTCAAGGTACTCATAAGAAAAGGTGCAAATATGAGGTCAGTTACATAGCAAAGATTAGTAGGAGCCACCGAGACAGGCCTCATTATAAGTCTCCACTAAGCTGTACAGAAAAGAAATCGAGAGAAAGGGGAAATGAAACATCTCATAAGAGAATGCGCAAATAAGAGGTCAACCATATAGCAAAGATTAGTAGGAACCATCGAGACGGGGATCACTATAAATCTCCACTAAGCTTGTACAAAAAAGAAGTCGAGAGAAAGAGGTCGAAATGAAAGATCTTAGCTCTTATGAGATAAAGGAAGTTTTTAATAACACTGGAACCTCAAGCAAATTTTGTCGAAGGATCAAGTCCCCCTAGGTTGGTTTTTAATACTAAAAATATCTGGACTAAATCCAGTGAGGAGTGGGTTGAACTCCTTATACTCATATACTCATTGTCAGGGATGTTCCAGCAACTCGACTGCATATAAAATATACCAAATGATAACAGATGATAACATTATCTCAGTTAGAGAGATTGTAACATAAACCAGCATTTCTTGGGTAGTTCACGGCTTGCTGGGCAGTTCAGAGCTTTCACCAAGCTACTGCTCCAGCTTGTCGCTGACTTCGTTTTAACTCCCATGAAGATAATCTTCTAGTTAAGGCTACGAAATATTCCTTCCAATGAGTAGTAGGAAATTTTGGAATTAGATTTCCTGCATACCAGTATGCAAGGAAATCTTCACATTCCCGCGCCAACTACCTTAATCCTGTCCTATCTTTATAGTACTTTGCAGAGGGTGATTGCCATCCACCTTTGGCTTCAATAAGAGTCGAACTGGGTATCACAGTTCTAGGCTGCTTAAGCAAGTTGATTGATATGATGCTGTTGCCTAGTTCGCAAGGTGGATGCATCTGTGCTCTACCAAATTTTTCACATTTATTGACAATGATCTATATTAATAACTGGTTGCTTCCTTCAGGTACCAATTATTTTAATTGAGAACACAGGGAATAATTTGTTTAGTCTAGAAAGCACATCAGGATACCATGATATGTATATCGAGAGGTGGTGCCAATATTACTAATTGGGATGTTAGCAGTGAAAGACCTTTCTTTCACTGTGCAAAGATCTGCAGAGAAAGGAGCTTCTATCGAAATCCTTCTTAATATTTGTACACGTTGTATCAACTATATAAGTATGGCTTTGTAGCGAGGGGTGGACTAGACCTAAACTTGTAAACCTCGATACTCTGCTAATAGTCCACTATTATATTCTCCAGATAGGTTGACATCTCAGTCGACTTTAAAATCTGTCAAGATACTGGTATCTCTTATGAGGAGTTCTGGTTTATTCTTACAAAACTGAGTTTGTCACGAACATATTCACAAGAAGATGGACAAGAAGATCCACAAGATGATGCATTAATATACGAGTGCTAAATCAATATATGAGTACCACAAGTGGGCTATTACTATTAGTAGGTAAGAATGATATCTTATAAACCCGATGTATAAAGTCCGTATATATGAGACAACAGTGGATTTGGGGACTAGAACAATAAAATTTCTAGATACTGTTTCTAGATTTTGTGCCTGCACGCCTTTAGATTGTTTTCATTATCACCCACAATATTTCTTGCTCTCTTCATATCAAGTGAGAGAAGTTATCTGGATATAAGATTATAGTCAGATTTGACTCTTTAATTGCGAAGAAGGTTAACAATTCCATCTTTAATTAGTTTCCACATAGATCCGAAAAGTAACGGCGAAAAGGGCTAGCTCAGAAGCGTCCCCAGCTCTCCAAAAGACTAAAACGTTTCTTTATATAAGAAAGCCAACTTTTAGTCAGGTGGTCAGCATTATACAGTCATCAAACGGATCACCGGAAATGTTATAGAAACAACCATTTTAAACGTAAAGTTTAAGGGAGAAATCGTTCTGTTGCCACGTATCCCAATGATACCGTCGGAGAGTACAATCCGGCGAAACGGCTTCAATTTCCGATTCGTTTGGCATTCGCTATGACAATCAATAAATCTCAAAGAGAGACAATGTCCAGAGTGGTCAGTACGTGGCTGCACCCTGGCTTATTCAGCATTAAGATCTGGATTCTGAAGATGCGTATATTTAAAAACCTCTCCAGTTAGACGACAATCATTCTTAATACACTCCAAGTGCATACACTTCCCTTCCACTGAAGTCCTCCTGCACTGATATCATTACGAATGCTCTGATCCGTTTCGAAAGCACTGATTCCACACGCAGAACCTTCATTCTGCCGTTCGTTCTTGACGAATGATATCCGCCGGCGTTGTGTTCTACAATTAATTACCGACTGCACTCCTTCGCTTCAGCGCCGACGACTTACAAATTAATTCAGCGCAATTAGCCACAGCGCACAGCATTCCACACGTTCAGTGGAAGAGCAGCAATGCATCTCATTAGTGGCGCAAGAATGTTGCGCAAACAAAAGTGTTAGAAACTTGATTTGTGCCGGTGCGGTGCCACCACGCAATTTGCTGCATTGTGCCGGGCTGCAGAGCTGCAGCAGCTGCGCCAGCAATTCTGCTTCGTCTTAAGTGTGATCGGCGCATTGCATGCATAGCGTTGCGAGTGCACGTTCAAGTGGCAGTGGAAGTACGGCAACAGCGGCAGGTGGATGCAAATTGCGCGCACAGTTAAGTACCTGCATGAAACCGCAATAAACGAAATGAAAATGTTAAGGAAAAGTGAGTGAGTGTACGTGCGCCTGAGCGCAAAACGATTCACAGTCGGCGCAGTCGGATGTGGAGTGCAGGCATGTTGCATAATGATGTTGCATGCTCAACTGCGTGCAGATTGCGCATCTCCCCGGTCCGGAACGCACTTGATGAAAATGTTGCACAACTCCAGCTGCTATTTGCAACGAAAATGAATGCTTTCCATTTTATTCCTTAGGAAATATTCTTTAATTGATTTTATCGGAAGACTGGCAAAGGAGGAATGAATGACACCAGGCACTTTCATGAATAAGGACCTTCAAGCAGAGTTGAGTATGGAAAATTGCTGGCAGTTAATACACATCCAAACTGTAACGGAATAGATGAGGTGGCAGGTCCAAAAGGAGAGCTTAAGACTAATTTTAATATAGTAGAAACACTTTCCATGGTTTGAAATTGTAGTACTGCGTTCCGAACTCTCTGCCACTCTCTCTGTCTCTCTCTCTCTCTCTCTCTCTCTATTTGGCAGACATGTTTTAGAGGATGTACAAAAATCAACAATATTAGCAGAAGTGACTTCTTAATTATGATGACGGAATTGTTCTTCCACCACCTAGTCACGATGAGGTCCGAGTTGCTATTCAGCGACTAAAGAACAACAAAGCAGCTGGTGCCGATGGACTGCCTGTTGAACTATTCAAAGCCGGCGGTGATGCGCTGATAGGGTGCATGCATCAGATCATCAAAAAATATGGCTAGAAGAAAGCATGCCCGACGATTGGAATCTCAGTTTGCTCTGTCTTGTACTGAAGAAAGGTGACCCGATGATATGTGCCAACTACCGGGAATCTATCTCTTATAAGGTTCTGTCTAGCGTATTGTGAGATACACTGATTGGACATTATCAGTGCGGTTTTAGACCTGGAATGTCCACCATTGACGAGATATCCACGCTGCGCCAAATCCTGGAGAAAACCCACGAGAAACAGATCGACACCCATCACGTCTTTGTCGACTATAAAGCTGCTTTCGATAGCCCGGTAAAGGATTGCCTATATGCCACCATGTCTGAGTTCGGTATTCCTGCAAAGCTAATACGGCTCTGTAGAATCACCAGCTCTGTCAAGGTAGGAAGTGACCTCTCCGAACCTTTTCGAGGTTTCAGACAAGGCAATCCACTATCGTGCGACCTCTTCAATTTCACCATGGAAGGGGTACTGCGGAAGGCCGGTGTGCATCGGAATGGCACTATTTTCGACAAAAGTATCCAGCTGCTCGCATATGCTGATGACATCGAGAGCATAGGACGTTGGAACCGAGATGTTGCTGCTGCATTTTCCGCCATTGAAAAAGAATCTGCGAAAGTGAGTATGACGGTGAACGAGGCCAAGACAAAGTATATGCTGTCCACCAGCAGGGATACTCGGCGTTTAGGATCCTTTGTTGCAGCGGACAACTGTACTTTTGAAGTTGTCAAGGAATTTATATACCTTGGCTCCGCCATTGACACGGACAACAACGTTTGCCTGCAGATTAAATGAAGAATCACGCTTGCTAATAGGTGTGACTATGGGCAAATGTGTAGTAGAGCCCTCTCTCGACCGACAAAACTGACACACTACAAGACGCTCCTCCTACCCGCGCTGCTCTATGGCGCAGAAACATGGGTCGTGTCGCAGACTGATGCAGCTGCGCTTGGGGTGTTCGAGAGGAAAATCTTAGGTCCTGTTCGTGTCGGCGACGACCACGTATTCGGATGAACCAAGAAGGACACGAGCTCTACGCTGATATTGACATAGTCAGACGCATCACTATACAACGTCTGCGCAGGCTTGAACATGTCGTGCGTATGAACGAAGAAGCTACAGCGAAAAAGGTGTTCGAAGCAGAAGCCGACGTAGGGGACGACCATGCCTCTGATGGAAGGACCAAGTCGAGGAAACCCTAACTGCGCTTGGAATAACAGATTGGAGAAGACGCGCGCCTGGCAAGTTCAGTCGTAACCCGGTAGCGGCTTGTTTCGCAGATTCTGCGGATAGGCCACGAAAGTAAGTAAGTAAGGAAGATCAGAAATAAGTACTGGAATGATGGAGCAAAGACTAAGACTGCTAAGAACTGCTTTTTCAGCTCATTGCACCACAATCCTCAGTGTATCACAAATGACGATTGAAAAGTTTGAAGGTTTTATTTTAAGAATAATTAAGATGTAAGTACTCGAGCAAGTATTGAGCATTGCTTTTTCAACTCATTGTACCACCGTCATCAACTGAAACATCTTTCTACTCGCCCAAGACCAATGATCTTGGTTTTTTCAATAAAGAATTCGGCGGAAACGTCAAAACACAATCCAAAATTAAAGGAATGGTTGTTAAAAAACCTAAATTCTAAATTTCTGCAAGCTACTGTGGTGCATCCTGGCGCCTAATGTGAGCCATTGGAATGCATTTCATCTAATCTCATCAAATCGTTGAGGTTTACTTATTTTTGCTGCGGTTTCAATTTGGTTAAAATTTCTCCCGATAGCCTTTTTGATATTGCTGTGTTTATGTAGGAGGTATATGTGTGTTTGTGTGTATTTTGTGGGTATGTTTTGTTTGTGTTTGTGTGTATGTTTGTGTGTGTTTATGTGTGGTCTTTGTTCTTGCCAATGCCAATATTTGATTTTATCGCCTTTTTTAGTTTTCTTGTTGCATGTTCGGCGTTGTTTTATTGTGTCCGGTCAGAAGCCCGCGGCTGGACTCAAATTTTCAGTGCGGCCAAAGGTGAAAGATGAACAATTTATGCAGTTGCAGTTGCTATTTGTGGCTTTTATTTCTGTTTTTATTTGTTGGTGGAAAATAAACAAAATAAATGTACTGCCATAAAGTGAGGAAAGTTGTGGATAGAGAAAAATTTACAGAACTCACGCAGAAAACGAAAAGAATTATCCCACTTCTCAGGCTTCATCAGAACTAATTTCAGAACAAGAAGAAAAGATGGAATTGAAAATTTTGTAGAAATTGTCCTGAAGAAATAGGGTGTTATGCTTAGAAAATTATTTATAATACCGAACGTGTAAAGATCATGGAATGGAGCTGGGTGCCAAGCTGTATATATCTCCATTCTAATCGATATTTTTGTTTATATCGTAATTGTTTACTCTAGGTAAGTGGGTATAATTACATTTGTATACTCGATTTGTGTTGCGAGTTTCTTCACCGCTTCGACGGCATTGAATATGCAAAAGTTTTCTGAAATGTTAAGTAAATATATAATACAAGTTCAGCGTTCATACACAGCATGCACAGCTCATTGCTCCACCTCCTTCTTCATTATAGATACCATTATCTTAGCTAAGGGTGCATGGACTCTAGAGCGGTTAAGATAGATCTATTATAAATTAATAGATTCCGGAAGGGTGGTGTTGAGAAAGCCTTGTGATGACGCGTTATTCTGCTTGAGACATTCTTTGAGGTCAAAAGCCTATATGGCATTGTGGTCGATCTTCACTATAGTTCTAAATAGTTTTGAGAGGAAATGCTCATGGAAAGTCATAGCATTATAAATATCATTGAAATCATTGAAAAGATGAAGTGATTAAATGCATTAATCTTGTGTTTTCTCTCCATAATCTGGACCTAAAAATTTTAATGGTCATTTATCAGTTTGAAACCATGAAATAATAGAAAGGCGTTATATATTGATTATTGTATAGGTGAAGAACCACGACCTTTCGGTCTATTGTGCCTCAGATCCCCCCCCCCCCCCCCCCCCCAGTGTTCAAAGTACATCTTTGAGTCTTATTCTCTGCATAAATGTGATGACACATTTTGGCTCCAGAGGTTTCACATCACTGGCAGAGCCTTAGGAGAATCCCAAGTAGTTCCTGCAGGTGTGCATGAGAGCCGGACATTGTGTCAGCACATGCAAAGACGTCTCCTCTTACAGAATCTGCAGGAGCCTTCTGAGGTGACCCCCATCCACACCATGTATGAGTTCAGTTTACAGTGTCCTCTAAGTAGGTCATCATCCTAAGATTAATCTTAGAGAGATTGATAAGTGATTCGAATCTTTTTAGGTGGTATGTCCCTAAGCGACTCTTTGATACCCTTAGGCCTGGTATGTTAACCCAGTGTGGTGTCTCTCATCGATCCTAAGATGGTTGAACAGCTTGCTCTTGCCTACACCACAGAAGGGTTCTGGGCCCATAAAGGCTGTTTCAGCCTCCATCCTTGCAAGTTCGTCAGGTTATGTAATATTTAAGAAATATTCACCAAAAGTTAACGAATGGTGAAGAGAAATCGTTCATAAAAACATACTACCAACTCTCATATATATGCTGGAATATAGATATTATATTAATGAGGAATTTCTCCCTTGGGCATTGAAGAACTTCTTAGACAATTTCTTCTCAATAAACTAATCAATTATGATCCTTCAACAGGCAACATATTAGCGCTATTATGGCAGTTTGGAATGGACATTGTCTATTTGACCGCCCTGCTACCAGGCTGGGTGTCGGCTCATGGCAGTCCTGTGGTAACTGCTAAGAAGAGGATGAAGAAGAGACGGTCGTCCATCTACTCTCACTCTTCGGCGCAGGTGGAAAATCTTAGGGTGCCCCCTATTTAAAAACCTGGACGAGCTCAAATCAATCAATATAAAAGACATGATGAGATTCGTCCTACTCTCAAAATGGCTGGAGTAAGGCTCCACGCAGGCTCTGGAGAATTATACTTTTCGTCCCCTAACTTGTGGCTTCACAATGGGCCTATTTATGGCCTCAGTGTGCCTTCTTGCCGAGTGTTCGTGCCGTTGGCAGGCTCTTAAACCCACATACCTACCATGATCTACTGTTGCTTTGGCAGACTTTGATTTTCTGGTGATCAGTTCGTCCATCAGACGGGTAAAAATTAGTTCATAGAGTCTTTGAATCTACCTTTCTCTAGACTTCAGTTCATTTTTTTTTAATTAAGTGATATTCCCAGCCTTAAAGTAATTTTTCAGGTCATTATATTTGAATTGTGTGCTTTTGGATTGCCGTTTAAACGTGCCCCTTGTATCGATAGGTAAATTAATGCCCCCTCTAATGGTAATTGATAAATTAATGCCCCTCAGCTACTTGCATTTGAACTTGATCCACTTTCACTGCTGCGGCCATTTAAGCAAGGATACGTTTATCCTCCTGCATCTCCTCTGAGTACTTAAATAGAACACCATAAATTTGAACCTTCTCATTTAAAATGTTCATTTTATGCGCTCGTAATTAATCTGCCCTGCAAAGCGTTCATAAATCAATTTAACACTCAGAAAATAAATAAGAATATGATTTATTACGCGGTATTGAATTACTTTAAAGGGGGATATCGCTGCTGGGAGAGAATCCCACACGCACATCCAAGTTGTGACACTAAGTACCGCCTCTGCTATTAATGAACACTGCGATAGCGCAGACAGAGCAACAATTGAGGCACCAAACAGCCAGCGAAAGCAGTCAGGCAACGCAAAGGTTCATCCAGACATCTATGGAATAAGGCACGCAGTCTGCATGCATATGAGCGCAAATAGTGCAGGTTGCAGGAAGTGCGGCCGCTTGAAGTGGCCGCTTTCGATGTGTTTGGCAACAGGTGCGTTGCTCGCATGCAGCACCACCCACAACGAGATCTCTGTTTGAAGATAGCAACAATGTTTGCGATGGCAGAACGCATGCCGCCAGCGGAAATTGAATATGTGGGAAACATTCAGAGGAGACATAAGGTATGAGTACAATTTACAGCTGAGGAGATAATTCGGAATTGAATTGGTTTCGAAATTTGTTTCTGCAGTCCAATACATTTTTCCATGGAAAATTGTGGCGAAGGTCGGAAAATGTGGGAAATTTCGGTGTTCGTGCAACTTTCTAAATCGTATGTTTCATTTTTTCATCAAAGTGAAACTTTAGTCGGGAACAAAGCAAAGTATTTCCTACATCGGTGGAAATGTAGGACCACCACGTCATGTCACTTTAGAGTTCGAGTAGCTGTCATTTTAAGAGCTTCTTAAGTCCATTTGTACGCCTTTGGCGGCAATTCTTTGATATGTAGATGTCTGCTGTTGTTCAGGCCAACGCTCCGCCTTCATGTAGGAAGCACGCACAAGTGGCTGCAACATTTTAGCGTTCATGTCCAAAAGAGAAAATTATGATTTAATATCAACATTTTCCAGCACTTTGTGCGACTAACTTTTGGTACTTCTTGTCCACTTCGTGTGGTCCATGTCGTAGTTTTGTTTGGCGGCTTTACAACGTCTGTTCGCAGAAAGCCGCTCTGATCTCTGTGCGTCAGGAGGCTCCAACTACGATTAGTGGACAAAAGCATACCCAAACACTTAACTAAGCATGTCCATATTACATTGTTATGGGCACTTTCTCTGTTAACTTGATTGGTTTATGCTACTCAAAATAAGAGGAGGCTCTTAAGTGAATCAATAATGAAAAGGGATCACGAAGACACAAATCAAGTTTGATTTATAAAATTTGACTTGAAGTACTTGTACATATTTTTCCCCACCCTACAAAGTGTTGTATTTATCTGGTAGAAAAGGAGTGTAAGTAAACCTAGAGCAGCTATCAGGGAATTGCATGAGAGGGCTCAGTTTTAGTTTGAAGTTACACTTTCACACATGAATCGTGGTAGACTCACTATTCATTTGTGAAGGTATGACTAGTACACGTACCTAACTTCCTGGAAGTATTTAGTACTTGGCTCAAGTCAACATTGAAGATGTAAGCAGCAAGGATTCCTGTAAAATGCTTATAACAATAGGCTTGGTCCCCTGTAAAATGCTTATAACAGTAGGCTTGGCCCCCTATGGACCTTGATACTCGTTCCAATTGTTCGCAGTGTGGCCTCACCTTTTCAGTCAAAAAGGTCAAACAATTTCTCCAACAACACTTAAGGGAACTCCCAACTTCGAGGGATGGCTTCAAATTCTTCAAATTTTACTTTATGTGCCTTAAAGGTTAATCAGCATTCCCTCAGAAATGTGGGCTTAAAAAAGGTGAAATTTTCATCTGTATTTTCCAGTTAATTTCTAATGAAAGAAACTTTCCCCAGAGGAAAAAGGAAGAGACCACTTTATACTTTGAACAATATAAGCATGTTTCTTAGAATAAATACATTTTAGACATCGAAAGAACCGCTCAGAAACTTTTTGTGGGTGTTTCTTCGAAATGTTGCAGGGCAGATGTATTAATAAATCGAAAGAGGTTTCAGGTCGAATTTTTTTATTGAGTCGCGACAGCGGTTGGTACAAACTAACAGTCATGCTAACTGAGATGACAATGTCCTGTAGGATATGTTGTCATAGTTTTGCCGAAAGTTCGTCTAAGATTCTGCGAGTACGTCGAAGTCTATACATTGAATTCATTTTAAAATGTTCAGTTGAAGTCGTATACAAGAAGTAATACGAGTCTCTTGCTTTTGCTTGACCAGCCATTAACTGTGAATCATTTGAAGTTTGATTTGTTGACCCCCTTCTAGAATAGTCTACAAACAAAAGGGGTGTGACTGACAGCCTGTTTTGGCTCAACAATTTCATTTTTGTGACTCTACAAAGTTTAATAAATGACAAATCTTTCCAAGGCTTGTAAGTGTCAAGGACTTACTGAGGCTTTCAAGGACTTCGAAACTGTGAACCAAAATTTGCCATCTAAATAAAGGAACTTGGTTCATCATTGCAGACATATTCAATTTGGAACTATTTTCTCCTTTGCAGACATATTTAATGAGATATTTCTGGATTTTGTCCCTTCTTTCATTACTCTGGCAAACTATACCCCATCCAAGTGGTTCATTGAAGCCTTTCTATTAAAACCACCAAAGGACTGGTTTGCTTAAATATCCTTTTACTACAAGTGAATCACTTCGCTTGGATTCCAAAATGTAGGTGCAGTCAGTCTGTTTCATCCGAGTTCCTGGCTATGTGATCGCTGCCTAGAACTTTTGTTAGCACAGCTTCAGCTCCATGCAGGTAAATGCCAAGTGGCCCGTGAGCACGATTTTTCTACATGAATGCAGCCCGAAACTCTTTCACATTGCAGTGAGTAGCATGGATGGGAATGTTATGTATGCGGGAAAAGATTCAAATACCACCACCTCCGTTTTGCTTTTTGTGTGAAGGTTATTTGCATAAATCCCGCCACGCAGACAAGTTGCTCAAGGTGGCTGCGGTTGTGGCTGCAACTCTGGCTGTGGCTGGCGTAGCGATTTGTAGGCGGTGCAGCTGTGCCAGTGCTTCAGGTGTGACTCTGGCGAATGCTTTGGAAAATAATCCAATGCATTCATAGCTTTAAAGCAGCCAAATTTATGCGGGAGTTGCATTTTCTCTCCCTTCCTCGCACCTCTGGCTGCCTAATGGCCGTGGCAGCGGTGGCGGCGGTGTGACCCAAACTACGAATATTGGCAGAGCCTTTCGGTGAAATTCTGTTACTGTTACTTTCCGCCAGGGAAATCAAGCGCTGACTTTGTTGTGTTCTCCTGCGCCGGCATAAATTATGTGATACGTTTCCGAATGCCTGCTCTGGGCTGCTTTCACTGCGAGGCACTGGAGTCTTGCAAAGTCAGCGAAAATATATACTTCAAGCGTGTTTCATACTTCAAAGGTCAATGGCAAAAGTTTCGATACACAATTTGTTATTCCTGCCAGTTTCCATTTGAAGTTAGCATGTTGCAATTTGCCAATGGAAAATTTGGGTTAATCTCTCATCAATGGCATCATGCGTGCGTGTAGTTTAAGTGCTCCAAGTGGGTCTGGCGGCGATGTACTCGTAATTTGCTCGAAATGTGTGCAAATATTTGCCCGGCAGTGTTCGCTAAGGCATGCGTTGCCAATTGTGATCACTGAGTAACTGCTTCAGGGCACATTCCAGCAGTGCTCAGTGTGATTTCTTTGATTTTGGTAGCAAGTGACAGATTTGTTGTGCCACTTGCAGTGGAAACGGAAGCTACTGTTGCGCTATTCTGTAATTCGTATACAGTTGAAAAGTGCCTATCTGGGGATCTACTTTAAAGGTATTCAATTTGAAGGCATCATTCAAATCTGCCTAAAGAATTTCACTTCTATTTAGGACAAAACTGTACTGAGTTTTATATATATTCAGCTTCCGATGGAGAATGTATGCTTGTCGAAATGAAGATCTAAAGATAATTACAAGAAATTAGGAGTATTAAACTATGCACAGGTCGGCTCCATTCAATTGACTTACGAGACAATAACAATTGAAGAGAGTTGCAGTGAAAGTACGGAGCAATAATTGCCTTTGGAATGCATCTCAAAGGGAAAGTGTGCGTTACTCACTTGCAGGTGACTCCAATTGGAAGCTGAGATTAGGATGCCAGTCAGGTGTTAACAACCTTCTTCGCTTTGTAAAAGGCTCAGGGTGGTTCAATCTGGAGGGGGAAGCGTAACCGTGCCTCGCATCCGCGGCTTAAAACGGATCCAACTGGTGGTCTAAGTGGCATCACTGGTTTATTGGTGATGTGGCTGCCCTACCTACCTACCTACCTTAGGTGACGACATCACTGTCCCAATAGCATCAGTACTGGGCACCTCCATCATGTTGAGTGGGGTACATCTTCAAATGTGCCTGAAATTCCAAACTTATTTTAATTGATTAGATTATTTAGTTACATCGTAAAAGTAAAGTAAACACTTAACCGACACAAACACACACACTCTCACTTGCTTTAGCCTACTCCAATCGCTTCTGTTGCCAACCACATGCAACGCTTTGACTTTCAGTGCAACTCACTTTCAATAGCAAAGCTCAGAGATGACCGTAAATCAGAGCATTGATGACCATACCAGAGCAGTACAGATCAAATCAGATCGACTCGTATTGAGTTCAGCTGAGAGTAGCGTAATTATTGTGGCATTTATATTTATTTTTATGGGTCATAATAACATGTAATCTCTGAATTAGAAGGTACAAGTAAACCAATAAAGAAATCAGAATCAGTCAAGCACAAAGGCGCGCACGGGCGCCCACTGCGCATCCATCAAAATTATTCGCATTTTCTGGTATATTAAATATTTGGTTAGGCAAGTGGGGAATTTATGTTTACCGCTCTAACGCCTACAGAAGGTAACTTAGAACGTAAACAGATGGCATGCCGAGGAAGGATTCATTAGACAAGCGGAGTGTAAGAACAACACACAAAGCGTGCACTGATCTTTTATAGAAATCAATATGAAACGTGTAAACACTTCCATTGTTTGCTTGTTTTGAGATAGTTTGAAACGTCGAGGCATATGCCCTGCAGCACTGCGTAGGGCCTGCAGACAATCTGTGTAAAGTGGCGAAGGAATCTAATTTAATTTTAAACTCTCACGTGCTATGTTGCCCCACCCATGGTATGCCACACTATCCAGTATAAAAAATTCCTCTCAGAAACTCGTATTAAAAATTCAATTAAGCACTCGTACCGAATTCTACTCTGGAGGAGTAGTTTATTTGAAGTCCATTCGAAGTCGAGTTTAAATGAAATCAAAATTAGTAATAAAAGTGGGAGTGGATATTAGGAGCACTACGAGAGACTCTTCCCCCTAAAATAATTTAGCACATGGTGAGCTTGCAAAGAGGGTATCCTTAATTAAAGTGACTCCTTTGATAAGTTGGAGTACGTGAGACCTTTCGTCATACATTAATTTTGCATTTGGTGGGCTTGCAAATAGAGAATCCTTAATTAAAGTAACTCCATTGATAGGTGGGAGTACGAGAGACCATTAGCCCGGCATTCATTTAGCACATGGTGGGCTTGCAAATAGAGTATCCTTCATTAAAGTACCTCCTTTGATAGGTGGGAGTTAAGACCACATTTTCTGTGGAGCAGTTAAGGTGACGCAGGGTAATATTTTTGACTACAGAGAATTGCATTTGAGTTGTGATCTGATGGAACCATGATTTACTATATAGATTATTTGTTTGATTTCAGTAGTGATGTGCTCTCTTCCCTCCTCTCAGAGGCTTCAGCAATTAGTCATCAAAGATGTTTTCTCTTGTTGACTAATGGAGAACATTCTTCAATGTACTGGAATGGTCTCGAAAGTAGCGAAACTGTATTAAAAAAGTCATGTGGTTCAATTAGCAGTTCAACTAGGACTTGGAAGCAGCAACGATACAATTGAAATAGAAGTGAACATTTCTTTGCTACAGTGAACTTTTGTAAGGAATAAAAAACGTACTTCTTGAGCTATTAAGAAAACATTCTTGTATTACTTGATACAATCCATTGATAAAACTATTAACAGAAAATTAAGTTTCAGAAGTATTATTCAATCTTTATGTACATTACGCTGGGTTTTCCTAAAGAAAGTCATGGTCTACTTTGCGTTAAGCCAAGAGCACATATCACAAGGAGTGTGTAGTTCGCTTTTTCCTAATAATTACTTACTTACTTAGGTGGCCATTACAGCCCGTGATCGGGTTATGGCCGACTTGAGCAGCTCTTGCCAGGCGCCTCTGCCTCGCGCCCGCCTTCTCCAATCATTTCCACCAAACGTGGTTAGTGCTACCTCAGTCCGGTCCATCCACCGGAGGCACGGTCTCCCTCTTCGTCATTGACCTTCGGATCTCGCCTCAAATACCTTTCTCGCCGGAGCTTCTTCATACATACGATGGACATGACCCAGTCACCGTAGTCGCTGAATGGTTATACGCTGAACTACGTCAATATCGGTAGAGAGTACATACAGCCCGAGGTTCATTCGAATGCGACACTTGGCGCCAACTCGAGCAGGACCAAAGATTTTGCGAAAAACAGTCCTGTCGAACACACCAAGGCCGGCTACGGCTGTTTGCGATACCAACCATGCCTCAGCGCCGTAAAGAGCACAGGTAGAATAAGCATTTTGTAGAGTGTCAGCTTCGTCGATTGAGAGAGGGCTTTCCAACCTAATTGCAGAAAACTTTCAGGAATTGATGTCATTCTTATCATTCTTTTTCCTATATAAATTTTGTCAAACCATCACTATTCCTTTACACTATTTATTCCTTACTCTGAAGTTTCCCTTGCTCATTAGAAATTTTCATATTGTTTCTGTACGGCTCCATCAACTGCTTCATTAAAAGCTCCAAATGGCTGGACTTTTGAATGGGATGGGACCTGATGTCTCTGCGGTATCGCAAGGGGTGAATGATAGCCTGCGACCTTCGGGCGGCCGCCTTACCTACCTAACTACCTTCTGTACGGTTTTACTTACTGGTGTATCATAAATGGTCACTCAATCTTTATACAATTTTTATATTAAAACTAAGATTAACATTTCCGAAAATATATTTGTATTCTATTTTCTGTCTTATCTTCCTTTTCTCCCTATTTCTTTCAATTCGACTATTTCAACGTTCTATTCATTACCTTAAAGGACAGAATCCCACACCAACAGATCTCTGAATCTTCTCATTAATTTAGAGAAATATTTTTTTGTTACTTATTAATCTCTTCAGGGTCCGTGTCTCATACCTCGAAAGAAACGCAAAACTCTAATCAATTATTTACACATACTCGTACGGTACGAATTCCAATTATTTGTGTGCGGTAACGTTATTTTCTTTTTATAGTAAAGCCATTTCTTTTTTGTTGTTACTGTAAAAGCCCATTCGGGCAGATCGCCCATGAAGCATGTTTGCTTATATAATTTGAAGGCACTTAAAACGAGAGCAGTCTCTTTGATGTGCGCCTGCTCACCAGCGCGCCACAGTAAGTACCGCAAAATAGTCTAAATTTTTATTAACCTTTTAAAAGGTTAAGAATGCTGTTGCAATTGTTTAATTTGTTCCTTACAAAAAGTTGTTGAACACACACACACAAATATTTCTGTACATACAAGTAATCCGAAGAGCACTGTTAAAAAGTGGAGTTCGCTGGCTTCATTCTGGCGGTAGCTATGTTCTACGATCTATGTTCATAGTTCGTTTTGTTTTTGTTGTGGTCCCACCCTCAAGAGGTTATACTTAAGAACAATTTTACGTTGCAGTTGGGCACTGGTTGTAGGTATTTTATAACTATTAATTTGACGTAACTGTTTTGGCAACGATGACTCTTTATATATTCGTCGATGCACCGATTTCTTTTTATGTTATATTCAAATATTTACATAAATCGTATATGTCGTTATATTGTTCCAAAATTCTCATATCATGAAAAAGCTCAAGTTCACTTTTTAAACTGTGCATTTAAATTGTTGCTCGATCATTTGATATATAAGTTACTATTGCTATCTCGTGCTCAAAATAAATTGTTTTAATATGGAATACGCGATTAGTCATGCTGTATACTTCGGTCACCATTTCCATTTTTCAAGCGGAGGTCCACGCCTTACAGTTGTGCCCTAGAGAATGTCTATGCAGGGATACACGCAGCACAGAAATATGCATTCTCTCAGATAACCAGGTAGCTCTAAAAACATTAATTAACTCTGATTCCAATCAAAGCTGGTCTGGGAATGCTCTAAACTCCTCAATACCCTAGCAGCGAGTAACTCTGTTACGCTAATGTGGGTACCAGGGCATGAGGGACATGAAGGCAACGAAATGGCAAGAAAGGGCGCAGGCACTCCTTTCATAGGTTCAGAATCTTTTTGTGGGGTAAAAAGTAGCTTCAGAAATAACTTGTTGTGCGAACAGGAAAAACGAGGTCTGCTGAATTATTGGAGAGCCCAAAAAGGCAAGCGGCAGTCAAGACTACTCATTGACCCTGAACACATCAGGGCAGATGCTGCTTTAAACCTCAGCAGAAATTACATTAAACTCTATACGGAACTTTTTTACCATCTGTAAAAAATAGGCGTGGTAGAAGACGATTCCTGCCGACTCTGTCAAGAGAAGCAGGAAACAGCAGAACACATTCTATGTACTTGCCCAGCGGTGGCAAGACGCAGACATAACTACCTAGGCCGTGGGTTCTTATTTCCAAATCGCCTAGTTAAAATTAAGCCCACAGCTGTTACGAGATTTATAAATAGTCTGGGATTGTTTTAGTTGGGTACGAGACTGCACAATAGATCTCTTATGTCGCGGGGTAATTTTAGTATGTTAAATAGTAATAATAAAATACTTCGGTCACACTATGAATCACTGCCAATATTGCCATCTGGTTTGCAGTAAAAGACCAACTTCTCGTACATCCAATAACATAGAGGAAATTCACTATTAAAAGGTCATAGTAAAACAACCAGTCCTGAGCTTACAGTAGGTCGTATATTGAGACTTGTGAGCTCTTGTATTCAATTCATATTTGTCAAATATTTTTTAATTGACTTATTGTTAATTTAAACTAGTTTCATTGAAGCTGATTGACTGATGAGCAATTGCTGCTCAATTTGACACAATCCAGTGATACCGACTAGAAATTAATTTTCGTAACAATATGTACTCTGGAATGAATTATCCTTGAATTGGGATACTGCAATATTTTTTGTAAGTAATTTTTGAATAGTAGCGAAGGGATTTTAATACTGTATTGCGTAATCTGAGACTTGGACAAAGAGTAGTCCTGTTCATCGTAATGAGTTTCAACAATCGGAAAAGACAATTCAAGGTTCATTCCAATGTAAGCAGAACTATATGTGAAATAGCTTTTTCTAGTAAGGCGACCTATTGACAACTACTTGCGTCAGAATGTTAGATCCCTCAGTAATGTACTGTCAAAATTTCAAGACATTTGAACCAATAGAAACACAGTTATTGCATAAAACTCTGTACCGACATCCTAAAGGACATCCAGACCGACAATCTAAAATACTCATCCGTCATACTTTTAGACCTTCCAACTCGCTGTATTGAGTCGGAAGGGAATATTTTTGCTGTTCTTATTTAAAAAAAAATCTATTTACTTTGAAATGCACCTTTTAGTACAATGTTTTTTGTGGAACCTAAGCAATATTTTTTTGTGGAACCTAAAGGAATTTCAACAAAGTTTTTATAGCTCAGTCTCCAAGAACTCAGTAATAGGAAGCGAACATGGAGCTGAAATAGTTGCAGAGGGAAGGAAGGTAAAAAAATTTGCTCAAGTTTTAACGCTTTACTATACGAGTAGTTGCAATACTCCCCTGTGGGACTCCAGCTAGATTTTGTGGATGTCTGTCATATGGGTTTTATGCTTGACTTTAAATTTCCGATTAAAAAGGTAGGGCTTAAAAATATTACTATATTCGGGAAGGTGGTTCTGAACTTTGTAGATGAGACCCGCATGCCATACTTTAACGAACGCTTGTGCCACATCGAGAAAAATCCCAGAGCAACATTTTGTATACTCCAAAGTGTCTCTAATTACTGCAGATATTTTGTGGATTTGCTCTATTGTACCGTGCTTCTCTCGAAACCCAAATTGGTATTGAGGGATTACTTCTTTTCTTTCCAATAGTGGAGTTATTTTATGGAGAAGTACCTTTTCTTCTTTAGGGAGTGTTGACAGAAGGCTTATTGCTCTACTCGTATATGATGTTATATATGGTGGATCCTTTCCTGGTTTATTAATCATTATAATAACGGACAATTTCCAAAAATTTGTGAAGTAATTTAGTCTTAGCAGAGCATTTAATATATGCGTAAAGTGAACAATTGCTATATTTGGTAGTTCCTTCAGCATTTTGTATGTGATAAGGTCGTGACCCGAAGCTTGTTCTTATTTCCTTTCGCACAATAAATTTTACTTCCTTAATTTTAATCTTTGGGCGTCGTTAGGTATCGACTAATATTGCTAGCAATGCCAAAGTCTATTAAATCTGGTATTTTATTACGATCAGACGGCCACTTTGTAGGTTTACCAGATGATATAAAATCCATATTCCGGTGTCGAAGCATTGCGTCAAAGAGTTCTACCGTTCGGGGTAATAAGTCTTGAACCCCAGTGCTTGTGTTTGGCGTTGTAGTCTTCCGCAACAAGATATTTATGTCCAAGGCTATTGAAGAAGGCATTGAACTGTTGTAAAGTTATTTTAAACTTTGGAGGACAGTATATTGCGGAAATTGTTATATTGCCCACCATCTCTTCAAGACATATGGATGTAGCTTAGAGGAAGTTTTTGCAATGATTTTCGATTAGGTGATGTTTTAATCTGGCTTTAATAAGGATTCCAGTGCCACCACATGGTTTATCGTCTGGATGTTTTGTGTCAGAGAAGTAGGCAATATAACTCAATAGACTACAAATTAAGACTCTAATAGGAGCCCTCGCGGAACATTGTCTATTAGGAAGACAAGAAGATTTTATAGGCATGATTTCTGTCGCAGCTGCAGGAACGAGGAGGAATTGGAAACGGACCAGCATCTCTTCTGTTCACGTCCTGCTTTTGCCAAAAATAGGGAATGTTTACTAGGATCCCACTTCTTAACAAATATAGATAATCTATACCAGTCAACAGCCAGTAAACAACCTTATTCGCCTTCTAAAAGGCTCCGGTTAGTTCAATCTGGAGGGGGAAGCATAGATATGCCTCGCATCCGCGGCTCACAACAGACCCAACGGGTTCTCTAAGTGACTTCACTGTTTTCTTGGTGGTGCGGCTACCTAACCCACCTACATACCTAGGCAATATAATTATAGTTAATATTTCTTATAATTTCTATACATCAAATTCACACCGCTGAGTGAAAATGGTAGTTGTCTCTGCGTTTATAAGCTCCCTCAGTAAGTATTCCGTAGTATCATCTTTTGTTTCTATCAGAGGAAGACTGGATGGTTCATCAGATTGAATGGCATTATTTTGTCACCATTCCTATTGATGATAACCTGTGAACTGAGAATAACATACTTCAGTCTTATGGCCTTTCAGCTTCCAATACAATTGTGTCGATAAAAAGCAGAATGCAGGGAATTGTATGAACAGTTCTTTTGCCATTTCTAACAAAATTAGTTAGCGGCCTCAGTATCTCACCTCGACGAGACTGCTTACAGAATAGCATAAATTCAAGCAATTCTCCTTCCCGCGGATTATTTGCAAACAAAAATCTCAACTTCAATCTTATCGAAACATCTTTGTCAAGCCTTTCTTATGCACACGCAATTGGAAGGAAGTATGAACACGTCACCCGCAATCAACGCATTCATCCCGCCATATCTGAGAGATCTCTGTGATCGGAGCTGGTATAACCCACTTTGCGTTTTCGTCGTTATCTGCCGATAGTCATCTGAACATTTCTTCCTTATTAACAGAAGCGAGTTTCCCAATCCTGAGTCTTGTTCACTCCATTGCATTTCTTCCCAGTCACCACAATCCGTCGCAGTGTTCCATGGCCAACTTAAGTGTGCCATTAAAATTTTCCACATACAAAGCAAAAAGTTAGACGGGTATTTATGATGTTGCTGCCAAAAAAGCACACCTTCCACTTTTCCTCACCGTCTCTGTGCGGATCTGTGTATCTGCCTACCTACGAGTATTTCTGTATAAATGCGTGCACTGAAGCGCAACTCCGCCACGCTTTCCAACATATGAAAATGCAAATATTTGCGGAGGTCTGCTTTGACACGAAGCAGTAGAAGGAGCGGCGGGAGGGGGTTCCTTTCGAAATTTGATTTAGTGCCACGAATTTTGAGTGTGGATTGCCAAAGTGACCTGTATTTACCTCATTGTTCTGCTGCTTAGCATTCCTTTTCTCCCGGATGGTTGGGTGTGCGGCGGGCAACTGCGTAGCTCGCTGCCTCCGTCCGCCCATGTGTCTAGCGCTATTTGTCGTACTCCGCCTATTCAGTGGCGATCCACTGCTCTTTAGCACTGAGCACAACTTTATACCTATTCGTAGTAGAAAGTTCGGGCTTCATGAGGAGCGAAAGCATTCATTGTGAACGCACCTGAGAGCAGTTTTGCCGGCCTTAATTTCTGTGTGGCATCTTTAGAGAACATATTTTAATTTGCTGGCTGTGACTGTTGCACGTTGCATGAAACGCTTGCGAAGAAAGTTGCAAAGCTGAGACGAACTTATTTCGGTCTTGTGCACAATCTTAACTCCAGTGAAGAGGGAAGCACTGAAACCGTTTACACACTTTCCTACATATGAACCCAATTTCCAAATGAACGCCTCTCTTGTATGTTTACTTACTAGGGGGAAGATTTTTGGATCATTGGGATTTGTTTACTGCCTCCCCTGCTCTTCTGGAATGTTTGTTGATATGTTAAAATGTTTGTTGATACCAAAGATGAGCAAATTCCCTCATAGACTTTACTTACTAATTTACAACAGAGTTGACACCTTCCTAGTTTCTTGGGGATTGTTTACATCTGTTGGATGAGCTATTAAAATTTTTATTGATTGCAAAGATGAGCAAATTGCCTCAGACTATGGTGACTCATTTACAGCAGAGTTGACACCTTCCTAGCTTCTTGGGGATTGTTTACCTCTGTTGGAGGTGCTATTAAAATTTTTATAGATACCAAAGATGAGCAAATTGCCTCAGACTATGGTGACTTCTTTACAACGGAGCTAACACCTTCCTTCTTCCTCCTCCATATCTTGCACTTCACTTCTTCCATAACCTACAATTAAATCCTAAACTAGTACTCATGGAGTATTAAAGTTTCCTTTATCCCAAATCAACTAGCACACCATCACTTCCTTCGAAACAGATCCAGACTCACACAGAAGTTACCAAATCCCTTTTGGTATGATTTTTCTAGTTAAGAAGACCAGATACTTTGCGGTTTTGCCTGGCACGGACTAAAACAATTGCAGCCGCTGGCACGGAAACGCAGCATTGCATTCGCACTAATTCGCCAAAGCCACCACCGAGATGCAATTTTTCAAGCGCACACCTCGTAAGCGATTTCACTGCCTTGCATCGCACTGCAGCGCGGTGCACTGATTAATTTCCTGGCCGCGTATGGAGCAGGCGCACGCAGCTATCGGCAGCAGGCGGCAATAATTGTTGCCACAAATGTCCGTGCGCGTACGATTTCAATAAAATAGTGCCAGATCTGCTCGTTTTATTGTGCCTCGCGTGCATCTCTGCCTGTTGCGGCCGCGGTCTGCTGTCTGGCCCGCTCGCTGCACATTCGATTGTTGTTTAATGTGTTGTAAATTTCGCTCCCATTTTCATTATTTTGTAATTTATTTTCCCCCCGAATGTTCCTCACTGCTCACTGCTTTATGCCAAATGTCTGCTGCCTTCTACCTTTCTTAACCAGAACCCAACCAGTCAGCCAAAAGCTGTGCACATTAGCGCTCCATTTTTATGACTCCTTTATTTAGTACTTCCAGAATACGCGCCGCTGGCTGGTAACGTTGGCTTTATTCATATTAAATTTTATTGCTATTCGACATTGAGAGCTGTGGCTGGGTTACAGGGTGTTTAACCAAATGTGGTATAAATGTGTGACAGAAAAAAATGAACGAGTGTCCACTTCTCCTAAGAGAGGTTTTTTGCTACAACAGATAAGGTCCTTGGGCCTACAAAAATCATCTCATCAATTTATTCAATTCATTGCAGTCCTGAATAAAGTTGAGTGCCACCGAGTTCTCATTTATAAATCCAACCTTGCTGATGCTTTGGCAGCCAGAACAACATTTTCCGCTCCTTTGGAAGTCAATGCAACATTTACTGCTGCTCGATAGGAGATGCTCATGTTTCCGCCATAAGTGCCCCTCGGTGTTGCTATTAACCTCAATGCCATATTTTCTGCAGCCTCCGGCGTTTTATACCAGTTACGTCAGGATACGGTAGACTATGCCAGCAGTAATTGGATCACTATCACCCAGACAACTTTCAGCCGACAAAGGCGCACGCAAACAACTTCTCTACTGCATCTCCACAACCCCACTCGCCTCAGTTTTTATGGACGCTTTTCCACCATTCTCATGAAATTCTCTCAGTGTGCCTACGATTTGCGTCTAGCGGTCATATTCGTATTTTATGCATTCCCTGCCACGCCGCAGTGCCACAAGTCAACAAAATACCAAATTTGATTTCATGATTGTTGACATTTTAATTTGAACTCTTTTGAACGATCGCAAACTCATTTGACTCGGCTGCCTACGCATCATTAATTTCGGCCTAGCGGTACTCTGCGACTAGGCCCCAACAACACAAACGAATTAAAACGCAACCCACACGGGTGAACGCGCTCAACAAATTGCAGGCAATTTTATGCCAGGCACATAAATTAAATAATTTGTATTATGAGCATATCCCCGAAGATGCTGCAAAGCGTACCGCTTCCACTTCACTGCATAGGCAGCAAATGAAGTGCCCTGAACCGACCGCTCATAAAATTGGGAATGCACGTTTTCCGTCACAACATGTGACAATGACAACTTATTCCCTGGCATTGGTCAACGAAACGGTATCATGGTAAGTATGGCAGGGGTCAACAGCGGCACCAGCACTGATACTGACGCTAAATCACGACGTAGGCAGAGTGTTCCTTAGAAATGTTGACGAGTGCGACCGAGGTCACGCCTTGTTATGCTGCTAATGTCCCTGCATTTATGTGACAGATTTATTGGGGTGAGAGATAAATGTTTGGAACGCTAAGCGACAAACGAAGCTTCCACATGGATGTCAGACATCATTTTTATAAATTTCGTATGAAATTTTGTCTAAGTGATTGAAGATAAATTCAAGATTTCATACAACTGTGGAAGGGGAACATAAATTTATGATCACATTTGAAAATGGAGTGGTTTGACTTTTAAGTTCACTGGACACAGTCGCTGGGATATTTACAAAAAGAGCCACTTCATTGTCGTGCCGGCGGCGACCAAACTCAAAGCCGTGTGGCCCACTTTTGGCGCCTTCGACGAACTCTCTGCTTACGAACAATGGGTCTCCCGATGGGTCCGTAAGTGCGAAGTAACGCCATAAAGACCGGAAAGAAAAGAAGCGTGAGAAATTGCGGAATCTGAGCGACGTGTAGATCTAGTGGCGGCAGCGTAGATATATTGGCGGCAGCGTAGATCTAGTGGGCGCAGGGACGTCCTAGTGGCAGCAGCATAGATCTCGCCTAGCTATCGAAGGAAGATAGACATAGAAGATAGACATAGATAGAATATTGTCATAAATAATCATATTCAATGGCTTTCAGAACAGGATTCAACGTCATTTAAACAAACTACTCATTAAGGCTTCGAAATTACTAACTACCAGTGCTGGTGCTTTAATTCCTGTACAGCTCAGATATATTTGCGAGTATACAAGGAATTTTGTCTATATATCAACATTTGGGTCTCTACAAAGTTCGTGAACCTCTCATTGGAAAAGAGAGAAGATAATTTCAAATAGTTGTTGTTATTGAACACTTTAAATTACGAGTATTCTACAATTGGACAACACAGACTCCCGTTTGTGAACTGTTTAAGATTTGTTTGGAAAATCATCTTTCTCCCCACCTCTCCTAGACAAATATTCGATATATCACCGGTAGTGAGCTGAATTTGTCGCTATTATTACTATCTTATTATTAGTAATGGTCCTATAATCGGTCCTAATTATCGGTCACTAGCATAGCCACAAGATAAACTATAATCAACTGTTCTTAGAGGAACGAATCTTGTTCTCACTTTAAGTTAGTTTAGTCCCATAAAGCTCAGATGATGAATTCTTTTCACATGAAGTGTTTCTTGCTTATGCAACTTCATTGCGGTTTCTTCGAAGTTCGCAAATGATGCTAAACAAAATACTAACTAAACACAATAAAGCATTATAATTGAGTGTAGGCCACTTTTCCACACTTAAACATACTCCCAGATGACTGCTCTGCACTACCGCTTCCACGTGCCTTTCGCCATTCCTTCCGTACAGCTGTGAACGATTCCAATCTGCTGAGATGAAGCAAATCTTCATACTACAAAATAATTTCTTTATTTAAAACTATAATTTACATTTAATTTCCTTCTGAGACTTGGTCTGTTTGCCGTAGTCAAAGTTAACCGTAATCATGGCAGCCTTCTACAAAAGACTCTGCAAATATGTTTCTCAAAAATGCAGTTCAGACCGTTAACATCGGAATTAATTGCTGTACTTGCAGCAATAACACTGAAATATTCCCACATTTATTATCTCCGCCATTGGCATGTCAAGTTGAGTTTCCCGCCACTGCCAATAAAACTTTAATGAACCCACCGCTGGTGTTTACACAAATTTCCGTGTTCCTGGCGCTACCACACATGGGCGCTGGAGCACAATGCGGATTTCTTGGTGGCCAAGCAATTAGAAGAGAACATTAAATTTCATAACCTCTACGCACACAATTAACTTAATATATCCGCATGAAGCTGCTTTATGCGTGCACTTTAAACCAGTGTGAGTTCAGCCCACCTGGCGCCAGCCCCTGTGTTAGCTCACATGGGATCATAGCAAGCGGATCTAATATAATAAAATAAACCAACCAGCAATGTTAGGCACGTCCTTAATGGGCAACAAACTTCATGTAAACAGCTTTAAATGCAACTTTGCACACAGGAAATTTGTGATACATTGTATTTAGAACAGAATCTTTGGTTGTTAAAAACTGTCCTGAGTGCGGTGGGGCTCCAATGGAAGGAGTGGGAAATTTTGCTTATGTTTCGTATTTAATGCGCTGAAGGTATTAAAGTGTTGCAATTCAAAACTGCCTGATTATGTGTCATTATATGTCATTCCTGTGTATCTGCATATTGCCTGCATCAACTTGGAAGTTCTCTAACATGAAATTATTTAATGCTACTTCAAGCAATTATTAGTTCCAGTAGATCAGTGAGAATATTGTGCTCCATATCAAAATAAAGCACTCGATTTGCTATGGTAGTGAGCTGAATACAACGGAAGCACACTTTTGCCAATATTCTTGTGTTTATTTTTGTAGTCAACTATTTCCACACTAAATGATCTCATCAAATAAGCGGACGTATTCTTTGTCTTATGTTAATATTAGGTTTATATGGCTGGCCGTAAGCCACACATAGACCTATTGGTCTTTAGCAGTATCATATGGAATTAGTTCTCTACGTAGATTTGTAATAGGCATCTTGTATGATGTCAACACGATTTTAGTGAATCTCAAGAGTGCTTGAAGTTCCATTCATCAGACGTCTTCCAGCGTCCAATCCCAAATTGTGGGTCCCCCAAGACTTTTAAGTATGTTATTCATAATGCAGGATATATTCATAAGAGATTCCGAAGTCTCCTTTGCACTTGACTCCCTTCATTTCCTGCATATTGTCGTCATTAGTGATTCCCATCTTGTACGAGTATATGTGTGCTGCTAGTAAACTGTGACCGATCAGTATACCTATGATAGTTCTACAGTCTCTCTTTGATAGTATCACTAAACAACGACGTTTCATTTGCACATGAATTTTGCAGTTCTGCAGGTGGTTTAGCTGTTCTACCTGTCCATTACCTATATCTTCATATCTATCAAATCCAATAGATATTTATCCGTCTATTCGCGGCTAGCCTTTCTATGTGTTCCGTGCTCTTTAGAACATTTTTGGACGTAATTTGGTATGAGGTAATTGCTGTTACTAGAACACATAGAAAACTTTTAGTATCATAACATCGGATCACTTAAGTTGGGACAGGGCTATGAGACTCTTTTACTTAATATCCAATAGATCACATGAATTTCAATGGTAGTGTACAGACTATAATTCAAACGGTTCTGTACTTATCTGGAACTTTGTGTCATATTTCTGTAATTATATATTTGTCCACTCAATTTTCAGTACCTGTTTCTAGTCTAAGCGTAGCAATTATATAGCAGGTCTATATGAACGTGTTATTCAATATAAAACCGGATACACTCTTTTCAATAGAAGTGTGCAGACTATCAATGCAACCCTCTTTCATATGAAACTTTGTGTTCTTTATCTGTTATAGGTTGTTCCTCACAGAACAACCTTCTCCATGCGTTTCTGCTCTATTCGTTAAAGCTCTAAATCAAGCAGAACCAACAATCCTTCCAGTTAACCTATCACCACATCACTAAATATAATATCACACCACTAAACATAACACCACATCACTAAATATAATATCACAACATCAAACACAACACCACATCACTTACCATAACATCACACCACTTGACATAACATCTCATCACATACCATCACATTACGTCACCTAATATCGCTTCATACACATGCAATTATACAACATAACATCTGATGATGTCACATCGCATGCTATCACTGCATGCATTTGCATTTAACACACTTTTCGTATGTCCATTTTTTGTGGTTTCTGGCAATTCAACTCATAATTTCCATCGCACTGCCTGATGACTCAATTAACATACGAGAAGTTGACCAGCCGACAGGCAACTAATACCCAACTGGGCGGTGGAGAGCTGCGAACGAAATTTCCACTAATTCCCACAACGTGATCAGCGTTAACAAACGACCAACCAACCAGCCCCCAAATGATAAAGACGAGAGGCCGCTGTGGTGGTATCAGTTGGCAACTGTAACGATTTCCCACCAAAAGCACTCCACCCGTCGGCGCGAGCAGGGGCAATGAGGTAAAAGAATCTATAAATAATGTATACAAAGTATACGATTTACGAGTAAGGCAGAGCCGCACATTTGCAGCTCCTTAAATACTGCTGCAAATACAGTCATAGATTTCAAAGCAGAGCAGAGCCATAAGACCAACAGTCGGCTTATACTCTGCCTCAGCGTTGGATTTCGCATTGGCCTCAGCGAGACTCAGTGAGACTCAGTGAGCATTCATTGTTAATTGCTAATTTCACCACGACGAAAATGTCGTGACCAGACTCATATTCAGATACATATTTCTTTACATGAGCAGTAAAAGAAAACCATTTAACTCGCTGCCCCCCGCATCATGCTCCCCCTCATTGCAGTCCAGGCCAGGCCAGAGCAGTCACTGCGACTTCATTGCCTGCTGCTACACTCTACTGCACTGAACTGTGAGCCGTGCCAAAACTCCGAAGACCACAAAAATTCGTAAGCGTTTGCTTATTGCTGTTTTTGTTGTTGTTGCTATTGTTGTTGGTGGTGGTGTTGTTGTTGCTGTTCGTGGTGGTGGTGTTGTTGTTGGTGGCGTTGGTGGCGTTCTTGTTCACTTTGGTGGACGCTATCAAATTGAAACGGTTTTATTTCAGTCCATTCCACCACTCACAGGCAGCAGAAGAGTTCGCCAGGCACCTCACACAAATTGCACACATTTTTTACAATACAATTAAAAATGTGCAACAACTGCTGCAACGGCAACAAGAGCAGCTTAAATAAAGAAATATGGATATGCTTCGACACGGATGCAGATGCATTGAACCCCGCCTACAACCAGGTTACTGGGTCGCCGTTCGGTCCATGCCAGCGACCAAATTGAGGTGTGTATTTATGTGTCTCTCCCTTGATGTGTGTGTATGTATCTCTGTGTAAGTGTATGTATGTTTTTGTGAGTTGAAGCACTTAAATTTTGGCTTTTACGCTGCAGCAATATTTTGGTGGGGCCAGAGAGCATCCATCCACACATATGGCGTTATGCTCGTAATTTCTATTAACTACTCCATTTTCGTGTACGGCCTTAGCTCAAATATACAGTAAAAATTTTGATTTATTAGCTGGCAATTTATCGCTGCCTGCTTGCTACGCAGCTGCGAGGCGAATGCCGCTGATAGGAAGGATACTAGGGGTACATGTGTGGATGTGAATAATGAAGAGTGAACCCAATTGACTTGTTAGTAATGAGCAATTTGACAGAGTCCTACAAAATGAATCAAATATATGTACATATATGAAAGCGGTCATTAATTAAGCGGAAAGGACTGGAGTAGTTGGTCGAATCCTTGGACCATGTTTGTAATACGAGTCAAAAACTACAAGATTCTTAAATTTTTAAATTTTTCAATATTTTATAAATTAAGTTATTATTTCATTCGTTTGATAATTTATTCCTATGGTTCCACCGCGGAGCAAAGGATCACACACTATGTTCAGTTGACTTCTGCTTATAAACAACTCGGTGGATAATCGTTGCCTGAAACAAAGTGGAAAGAAACCTTATCCATTGCTAATTCATAGGCTAGGTTAGGTAAGGTTAACGTGGCAGCCGCTCTAAGGACCAGCTCACTCAGACCACCATGCGTCCATTGTGATACCACCGCGTAACCACGCACCTTCGATTCACTCATCGAACCATTTCATAGGCTCAATTTACCGACGCTCAATTTCGCGATCAATTTACCAGACGTATGGGAACAAATTCAAATACCACATAATCGTGCGGATAACCTTTGACTAGTAATGATATATTCCCATTATCCACTCTGGATTAGTCTAGTCCACTGGCTAATGACACCTCAGTATCATGAAGACTACACTGGAGTACCCAAGCCAAATTTTCAACCGGGCTTACAATTACTGATACCTGTGATACTGGATTATGGCATCGGCCTGGTTATACATCCATATATAGCCACGGTGAATTTAAATATAGATCAACTGCATATATAGATAGATAGATGGATTTATTTAAGTGTGTTATACATCGCGACATAGATTTCTAGGCTCGACCCAACGTCCTCCAATCTACCATTCATCACGGTCTGAGATAAAAATCTCAAAATTGCGATCAACCCGCCTATTTGGTATCATATAATCTATTATTGAGCAGTTTATGTTTTGTTTTGGTATGTTTTTAAAATATTTAAATAACCGTAGTCATGAGGCTCTTGTCTGGATAAGATTTCCATCTTCCATACGCTTCTAGCAGCACATTTTTCACAAATGTATGTAGTGGGGATAATCCTATTATGGCGTCAATAGCAGCGGTTGGAGAGATTCGCATGGCACCAGTGATTGCCAAGCAAGCCTGCCTTTGAAAACTTGTAAGTAGTTTCTTACCGGATTCTTGTGTTGTCTTAGGCCACCATACAAGGGATGCATATATAGGTAATGATTGGTCTAAATATCATTACATAGATCCAGTGTATCATTTTTGAGTCTAGACCCCATGTTCTACCAAAGAGACTCCAATAGGCCCACATTGCTCTAGCGGATTTGTTTATCACCGAATTTAGGTGAGAGTTCCAATTTAGTCGTACTCCCAGATATTTGACTTCATATTATTTTATATTCGTCCCTCAGCAGCTATTATACTAAGGTTCAATTTTAATCCATTTGTGGAAGAAGCGAGAATCGTCTTGCTTCTGCGCGACAGCAATCTGAAATGAAGGTTAGAGCCTGATTCATAATATTGGATATTGTTCTGTCAAACTTGGAATATTGAGCTTTCTGTATCATTGTTGCAAGCCCAGCATTTCTCTAATATGCAGATCCACCAAGCTTTCCATGAAGCGCTCCCTTCGTGGATTACCCATTATTGTATGCAAACTGAGATTGATGCACAGGTGTTGTTCTGCCCAGCGTTTCTCTAATATGCAGATCCACCAAGCTTTCCATAGTTTTTAGAAGACACGACGTGAGACTGATAGGTCTGCCAGATTTTGGCAGTTCGCTGGACCTCTTGCCCAATGTTGGAATAAACACCATATTTATTCTAAGATATATGCGTGGAATGTATTCCCTGCTGAAACTGTTTCTAAAATTGCAACAAGTGATTCAAGTACTACATCCATTCCTCTTATCAAGAGGGAAACAGAACATACTACACCGAGAGATAAGGGAGGGTGATGTAAGTCAAAGTTACCTCCATAACCCATATTTGAATAGGTATATGAAGTGGTACTCAGAAGGAAAGTCTCACATCACTCGAATCAAGGCTATGAATTCCGTCCAGGGCATGGTCTCGAAATGACGCTTTAAACATATTTTTCTCTTACAGTAGCAGCAGGTCTTAGTTGCTGGTACTCATTTCTAAGGGTGTATTAAAAACATAAATAAAGAATTACTATATTTTGTTCTACCAAAAAGTATTTTCTATTTTTATCTAATCGCCAGTTTTCTCCTTCCTTGGGTTTTTCAATAAAAGGATCAGAGATATAATCATCCAAATTTACTATATGGGAAATCGTAGGCCTCAGAATTGAGTCATTGAAGTACTCTCTCTATGATAATACGGAATGTTAGCTATTATGGTCCTTTCGATATGTTCCTTCGAAGAATCTTGTTGAAATTTTACACAGCATATATTCAAACTTAGTTTACTTAGACAGCCGGATCACAGAATCTGTGATCACAACCTGGACACCGGGCTAGGGCCGACTTCCAAAACTCCCGCCGGATTTACAAAGTAATCTAAATAAGTCTTCTGATTCTTAGGATATTCGTATAAAGAACAAACAAAATATTCTTTAACTATTAAAATACAATCTTTTCAACACAAATATAAAACTTGTATAAAAGCCGCATGGAAAATGGATGTGGTTAGTATCAAACCTCTCAAACAACTAAAAAGCTAAACTAGATGCGGAACCTCATTTATAAATACTCGTAAAACTTCAAATCCTTATTTCGTTGTTGGGCCTAAAATCGTGTCTAGAAGTCAGACACAAACCAAACAGAATGGCGGAATTGGCTAAATCGACTCAGGAAGTGATATTGAGGTTCATTGATGACAGTCATTTTTAAAGTTCTTCTAACTAAAGAAAGAGATGTGATAATCATGTATAAAGTAATTCTAATACGAAAGAAGAAGCTTCCCAATTTTGTTTTTTACCTGAATCGATTTGGTCAATTTTGTAAGTTTTTTGCTCTGAGGAGGTCAATGAATTTAGCAGAGATTTGGAAGACAGGACAGATGAACGTCCTAAAAGGTGTACACAAAATGTATGCTAACTGAGTCGGCACTCATGAAAAAGTCCCAAATTTGCCTGCTAACAAAAAGCAGCCTGGGAACCAGTCGAACAATTTTGCAAATCTTACGATCTCCGATAAGCAAAATAAGACGAGCAGCTTCCTTTTAATTTATTGTTGTTCCAAATTCGTCTTCAGTGTCGCCCTCACGCCTGCATTGCCCTTCTTTGATCGTCCAATTAATTATTTGTTGGTGCAACCACAGTTGCCACCATCACTCACTTCACATATTGAGAGCGGCGCAGTCATTTTGAGGATGATTCACACGCTGAGCGTGCTTGCAGGTCAACGCCGGAGTTCAATTTAACAGGCTTCAATACAACACAAACAGACACTCGCACACACACCGCACACACTCGCACACACACCGCACACACTCGCTCACACACTCGCACACACTCACACATATGCACATTCACAGTCAACCCAAATAAGGCAAAAGTGTTTTGCCGCTTGTTGTGAGTCGTGCACACGATATACGAGTAATTGTGGCAGCGGCAAAACTGCGGCGGCCACTGGCGAAATGGTCGGCTTCCTTCAGAACCTGCGAAGCTTGGGTGGCGCTTACAGCGTTTGTTCTCATCACAAATTGTCAATGTGACCAAAATCAAATACCAAATTTGGCTAACAACGACCCACCGACTGAATGCTGGTGCCTGCGGCAACTCATGCCCCATTCACTGCAACTGTGGCCAATTGCGGCTGCTGCAATAACTCCTCAGCTCATGGCACTTGATCACTTGCTGCAGCATCTGCTTATGCGGCTGCTGTTGCCTTCTCCAACGCTTTCAATTACTGTCAATGAAATGAATTCAATAAATTTTGTGGCAATAAAATTTCAGCACTTTCTCCATCTACGAATGGGTTTTCAGTTTCACACACCGGCGCGCACACACACACACACACACACACACACAGATACACACTCCAGTGCCGCAACCACTGCCTGCCACTTCGTATGAACTCTGCGCTTTTGCCACATGATAAAGAGACCCATCAGCAAATCGTTTCAACGTGTATAAATCAACAATTTGAGCATTCCTGATTTAATGATATGCCATAAGAGCACCTCCAAACTAAGGCAAACACTTGAGTCATCCAGTCACCGAGGCAGCCAGGCAGCCAGCTTTAAGGAAGCAAGTGTCTGTAATTGGCAGTGGACTTAGTTTTAGTTGCCTGCCTTATATGGGGCTTAGTCACCGTGTTTAGTCAGCTGTGGCTACGGTGAATGAATTGATTTTCATTAGTGTCCTGTGTCGAGTGTGACTGAGGTAATGAATGGCCTCTAAACTGGGCACCTCATTCATAAACGATTTTCTCTTGAGCTTTCCCTTGGCCAAATCGGTGTGATTAGTGTTCGACTAGGATGGGAAACACTTTTGTGGGACATTTATGTGGAATTATTATTTATCTGAAATTATATATAAATTTCCGTAAAAGGCATTTCAAATTATAAATTATGTTTATTTAAAATAAATGTTTATTTATTAATATTATTTATACAAGTATATATTTATTAAGTGAGAAATTATCTATAATTATCATACTATAGGAAAATGTAAGAGCACCCAGAGCTGCCTGAGCTTTCAGCTCTAAGAAATATGCATTCAACAACTTCCCAAGAAAAATTTGTTGTTTATTATTGAAGATTTCTGTTCTGGCATTCTTTGTCTTCAGTTGAGTTTTATGCTTCATGTTCCGCAGGCAACATAAAGAAAGAACGTATTCTATTACATGGTCCCCTTTGTGTATATCTTCTGATCATATCTTCCTTTCCTCATGTGACCAATCATAAATAACGTCTTTTGGTTTCAGCGTCTCTGATTTTATGTTGTCTCAAAGAGAACAATCAATCCAATATTGTAAATTATCTTTGCATCCTTCGTGCTGCAGTAAAGATTTAACTCACTGCTTCACAGAATATGGTTCAATAGTAGTAACAAGACTGGTTTCGAGCTACTCAAACAAGTTTACTATAAACATTCGTACGTTAGTTATAATGTCTGCCTGTCAACACTGTTGTGCAGGTCCAATATTCGCCAAGTTTTCAGAACTGCATGCTGCCACCTCAAGTCAACTAACACTCTCTTGAGTTGTTCACTGATGCAGTTGACGAATACCAAACACTAAATGCCCTTCTTAATAACTCATTTTGATTGCAAGTTATTTGGTAATTACTGTTAGTGGAGATCTTACGCAGGATTTATATCTCGAACATTCTCAGAGCTACTTAAACTTTTGTCATGTTCATCCAACCTTCGGCGTCATACAATAGGACAACCTTTGTGAGTGGCTTATAGAGTACTAGTTTCGTCTGTCGGTCTATTTCCTAATTGCCTCCTGGGCACTACAGTCGAATTGGTTTCACAAATTTAGAATTCGTACGGGCGATGGTTCGGTCACTGGATTATGTAAAGTAGTTCAAAGACATTTGTTTCATAATTTTGCTTCAAACGGACCTTAAACGGTAAATAGATTGACGTCAAATTACGTAGATGGATTAGTGAAATAAGTGTGTATGCGTCACATGGACACCGATTGAAGGAAAATCAAAATCAGATTTTGCTTATCGAGAATGAGAAAGGAATAGGCAGAAGCAGAAAAATTCCCGTTATTGCTCATTCGAAATCGAACGCCGTGCAGGTGAGTATTCATTTCGACGGGTGAATATCATTTCTCATACTTTCGACGAAACGGAAATCTGAAAAAAACTGATATTTGATAAATTGTCTATTTTTTTAATCACATTTTTCAACCAAATGCATTTATCCTCATTTTTTTCCTTTTTTGTACTGCTAATGCCAAGGCAATACAACACAATCATCCGTATCGCTCATGATAAGTATGATCACCTCATCAACGTCAAGCAAACTAAAATTTGATGTCAATCGATTGGAGAGTGTAAAGGCTAACATCAAATACACATGGACGTAATTTGACGTCAATCGATTGAAGAGTGTAAGGACTAACGTCAAATACACATGGACGGAATTGGACGTCAATCGATTGAAGAGTGTAAAGGCTAACGTCAAATACACATGGACGGAATTTGACGTCAATCGATTGAGGAGTGTAAGGACTAACGTCAAATACACATGGACGGAATTGGACGTCAATCGATTGAAGAGTGTAAGGGCTAACGTCAAATACACATTAACGGAATTTGACGTCAATCGATTGAAGAGTGTAAAGGCTAACGTCAAATACACATGGACGGAATTTGACGTCAATCGATTGAGGAGTGTAAGGACTAACGTCAAATACACATGGACGGAATTGGACGTCAATCGATTGAAGAGTGTAAGGGCTAACGTGAAATACACATGGACGAAATTTGACGTCAATCGATTGAGGAGGATAAGGACTAACGTCAAATACACATGGACGGAATTGGACGTCAATCGATTGAAGAGTGTAAGGGCTAACGTCAAATACACATTAACGGAATTTGACGTCAATCGATTGGAGAGTGTAAAGGCTAACGTCAAATACATATGGACGGAATTTGACGTCAGTCGATTGACCGTCTAAGATCCCCTTTAATGCAATTTTTTCAGTAGAAAACAATTTACTAAGCGGAGATTTAGGAGATAAGAAATATGTTGACCTGTTTTTCTCCACTTCTCCAACAACAATATCGCTTCAACTTCCCACTCATAATAGTACAATAAATTTTACTATATATCTCCTATTAATCCCTTTCACTTGCCTCTTAGATCAGTCCAACTTACTCTAGAAAGAAACGCAATAGCTCAAAACAGATAACCCATACTTGATGACCTTATTGTCATGACTCGATATTCATGACTTGTTATGATTGTCATTGTTTATGATCAGCCTTCCTTATGACTTGATTGTTATGACTTGCTATTTATAGTTTCGATATATGTTTGCGTATAAACTTTTATTAATGACTTTTATTAATGAATGATCTCTTAGCATATAACTAATCTAGATTTATAACTTTAATTCATATCTAGTCAGAAAAGACGAAAGATATATAACTTTTATTCATATATAGTCAAAAAGAAGTAGTAGTAAAGTAGTATTGACTCACTGGATATATTTGTACGTATTCCAGTAAGTTTCAAGCTTATAATGGGCGTTGATCCTAATGTGGTTGCACTGATAGAGACTATACGAGTACTAGTCAGCAGAAAGGTAACTGCCAGCTACACACTTTTTTTCAGGTCTGTAGAGAGATCTACAGAAGTACTCCAGACAGGTCTGCAGAGGTACTCCTCAGGCAGAATTTCTCTCTCCCTTCCTCTGGAATTTGGCGGTAAATTCCTTACTGCTAGCCCTAGAGAGGGGGGTTGCCACATCATCGCCTATGCTGATGATTTGGCAAATTGTGAGTAGAGGAAAATATCCCAACACTCTTATGGATATTTTGCATTCTAGCATGGCCACGCTTACTTGTTGGAAGGAAAGAAGGGATTAGGGTTAAACGCCGATAAAATGGCATTAATCCTCTTCTCTAAGAAAAATAGATCTCCTACGGTCTCCCCGCTAATATACAAATGTGTGGAAACTCCCATGAAGGAGACAGTCAAATATTTGGAACCTGGAAACCCAATAATGAAGAAAGAGTTAGAAAGGGCTTTGTACACATGGAAAAAGCGGTTGGAATCAGGTGGGGGCTAACCCCACGAATTAGGCACTGGCTGCATATTTCTCTGGTCAGACCTATATTGCTATATGGAATACTGGTATGGTGGCCAGCCACTCAGAAACAGAGCTATTCGAAGCTTCTGAGCAAGGTCCAAAGAACGGTTTTTCTATGCATTTCTGGTGCTTTAAGGACCACTCCAGGAAAAGCATTAGAAGTGATACTCAACTTACCTACATTAGATCTGTTAGGGAAACAAGTGGCCGCCACATCAGCACTGAAAGTGCGGCGTTATGGCATGATCGGCAGATTAGTACCCGACTATTGCGCATACCTGGAGTAGTTTTATCTAACACATTGACCACTCTATATCTAGTTTCATATTTGATAGGCACTTCCAGATACATATTCCGCCTAGAAGAGAGTGGCAAACACTCATGCCGTGGAAAAGAGGGAATTGAATTTCTACATCGACGGATCCAAAGTTGACAATAGAGTCTCAAAAAAACTGGGACTTGAGGTTTCGTTCCATCTCCCCGGCTACTGCAGTGTTTATCAGGCAGTGGTCCATAGCCATAGGGAAGGTAGCCGTCAACATAAGTAGACACGCCGTAACAAAGACCATTATAATTATCTACTCGGATAGCCAGGCGGCCATCAAGTCAATGAACTCGGTGGCACTGTAATCAAATGTTACTCAGGACTGCCGGGCAGCCCTAAATGATATCTGAACCATTTTCAGGGTACGCCAAATATTGGTTCCGGGACAGAGGGTTATTAAGGGGAACTGTATAGCTGATGAGCTAGCCATACGGGGCACCAACCTTCCGTTATGCACGGACAGCTGCGAGGTTGGAATATCAATTGCTACCTGTAAACTAATGCTGAAGGATAGGGTCGTGCATGAGGCAAATGGGTCTTGTGCACACGAGGGCACTTGCTTAACGACCAGGCTAATGTGGCCGGAGCTTAATAGGAGGAAATCCAGAGACTTGTTTGCCCTGTCGAGAGAAGATATCTCTAAGGTTGTGGCTTGTATAATTGGTCATTGGCTATTCGGCAGGCATGCTCTCAGGCTCGGAGTATTCTCTCATGAATACTGCAGAAGTTGTGGGGATGAGGAGGAGGAGGAGACTGTGGAACATCTCATCTGTGGGTGCGCTGCTCTGGCTATAAGCATAGCGGGCTCTTTAGGGAAATACGCTTTTAACTCTCTTACAGAACTGTCCGGTGCGAGGGTCAAACAAATCCTGCGCTTTATTAGGGCTTCGAAATGGTTTCGCGAGTAAATCAGTGGGGCGTTGTTACGCGGTGGTATCACAAAGGACCCATGGTGGTCTGAGCGACTTGGTCTGTGGACCGACTGCCGCGAAAACCTAGCCTAGCCTAAGCTTAGAATGAAGCAATGATCGTAAACAAAACCTAATAAATAAAACCTAATGATGCAATGATCGTGAATAGCCCTAATACAGAAACTATTTATCTACTACACTTTTAAAGTTCGGACTTACTTCTTGTTAATGACGTCAATTGTTGTGTTATTAATTCTATTGAGCCTGGGTCTTATTTCATGATTGTATATAGGCATCTCTCTTTGTTCTGAAAATTGCATAAATAATGTTTCAAATCGCAGTGACTGATCATTCAGTTCTTTCTCATTGGCGTACCTATTCATATGGCTTAAAGTTTTTGTCATTGAAATCATTTCATTTCATGTTCCTCTATTTTAACATCAACTTTTTATTTCTGTGATTTCATATATTTTATATTATTGGACAGTTTTTACTTAGTCCCATAAACCCCTGTAAGGACATTTTATTCCTACCTCAGTCGTTCATGGATTTTCGAACAATATTTATATTATTCTTACTACCTCCTCACCCAGTGCTGGAATTCTTCGCGATACCATTTGTTATCTCCTCTCAGAGTGGCCACAACGCACAATTGTTGCCATCCAATGTGACCCACAAGTAGCAAGCAGCAACTTATGAACCAGCAACGATCCGCAGCCGTCGTGGCAGCATGTAAGCAGCGCTTTGTGTGTTGCAGGTGCAAAGGCTCCATAACGGCACAGTTTATGAGAAGCCAAAAACAAAATAACATAAAAATATCGCATCTAACAAAAGAGCAGAGATAAAAATAGCAGTTACGCGTATATTGGGCGTTTACGTGGGCTGTGCCCCTTTTAATGTGTGCGCCCAAAGACACTCTGCAATTGCGGCACAATTGAATGAAAATTGTGCAACAAAAGCACAGCGCAGCGGCAACGTTTTTATGCAATATCGGCACGCACGCATGCGATGAGATAATTGAAAAATTTCTTTAAGAAAACAAATAAATCACTCGAGAGGGAGTTCTGGAGGAGCTGACTTTAAACTTGTGCAGGCGGTTCGCTTTCAGCCCAAAGAAATTTCCCAAAAATAAAAATAACAAACAAATTTCAAGAATAAATTCGTTAAAAAAATTTTTCAAAGATAAAGAATGAGAAAAAAACCGCTTCTTGAAAAGCGTTTTCCTGCCAAGTACCTTGCGTGCTCGCGTGCTTCCTTGTGTGAAGCCGCAATGCGTCACACTGTCCTTTAGGCGGCAGAAGGTGCTGACCGTCACCTAAAGCACCGCTGCAATGCGTGTGGCGCCTTACGTTCTTCTCTGTACCGGCTCCAGTGCAACTTGCGTGTGGCTGCCACGTAATTGAATTAATCAAAAATTTCATCAAAATTGTAACTAAAAAATTGTAAAACGAAATGTATTTATATATATTCCCCAACTTTTTGGAGTTATCTGCCGTTGTTATCACATTTCGAAGTGCCTACGTTCTATTGCATGTTGGCTGCTTGTTACTTTGCAGTGCTTGTATGGGTTATATTCCTTAACACTTGATTGCCTGGCAAAGGGAATCTTTCAGGAAATGCTCCAAATTCAGTTAACTTGGACTCCAGTACTATTAATGTCCCAAATATGGAGATCACGTGGACCAGAACCGATTATTAGAACCCTGAGGTAGGTAAGGCTGGCGCAATTAGGCTATCATTCTCATCATCCTCGTATTCATTGAAACAACAATTTTGTCTCTTGACTTCTAAATAGAAAGATTTATCCTCATCAAAAATGTTCTCCATTGGTCATGCTAGTGTTAAAGGCATTGGTTGCGTTTGCGTGCCTCTTTATACGTTTATATACGTGAGTGGCGATACCAAAAGTCGCCATTGGGACTTTGTATACGAGTACCTCCAGAAAATCACGACACTTGCGTAGGGAGCACAAAAACGAAATAAAAGAGGCACGAATATAAGGAAATGCGCCGTGCTGGAACACATCAGGAACAGCAGCAGCGTCATTTCTCTCGCTTTTTCCTAATTTGTTTGACAAACGTTCATCAACTCATTGCTAACTGGCACATTATCGAAGACAGCGCTTGGGGAAGTTGTGCGCTGCACATTCCGCGCGTGTCATGCAACAAGGCATCAATGTCAGATTTTACATTGCAGCGAGACACTTGAGACGCAACACAATAAAGCGAGGAATTTGCAACTAAATGGCAATTGCACATCTTGCGGCCGGGCACCAGTTCGATGTGCTTCTGGTACCATTTTCGTGTGTGTGTGTGTGTGTGTGTGGCAGAAACAGTTCGCACAACAAGAAGTTCCGGCAAATTGAACGAACTGTAGCGATCGACTTAAACTGTAACCGTCTCTGCTCACAGTGTTGCAGTTCACAGATGCGCATGCGTGCATATTACGTGAACATGGTGACAGCGAGTCTAAGCAGCACGAAGAAACGTGAATAGCAGAATGTACATCAAGCTTTGCGAGGCTCTCCTCATTACTAGGAAAATATTATGTAGCAATAAAGCGCATTATGTAATAATTGTGGGGAATTGTGGAAAGTTGTCAGCGTTGTGGCCAAATTTAGCTTCAAGTTTCTAGTAGCCTAAGCTTTGAAGGTCAAGCCGAGAATATCCCGGTGAAATTACAAACAATTAAAAAATATGCCTTAGAGTGGGAATTGAATTCCTACTATCAATAAAGTTCCTTAGAAGGGTTTTGTTTTTCTTAAAATTTCCCCGGCATTGTCAGCGTTTTTGTTTATATCACAATTTCCTCCTTCTACATGCATATCCAAATGAATGAATAAATGAATGATATAAAGAAAGAAAATGTATCTCGACCAATTTGATATATGGTACTCCTCCTGCATGTACCTATTAAAGGTATTCTATTAGTCCAACAGTTCTAAGGAAGCTTAGCACTGAAGGTCTCTGCCCTCGGGCCAGTAATGCTCCAGATATTTCTTCCTAAGCTAAGGCTTCGCAGTTCATTGGAAGGTGCTCTGGTATTTCTTCTGCCTTCGTGCAGAACCTACACATGTTTACTGGTAAGAGTCACAGTTTCATGAGGTGGCTTCTTAAACGACAGTAGCCTGTGAGGTCATTGGAAGTAAATCATTACATATAATAATTCCCTTTGTTACTATTTCTGAGGGTTTTTTTTCTACAAAGCCGGTGTGTGTCTTAATTATCATTTGAATATAATAACTTTCCGGTGTGATTTTCGTCTCGGAGGCCTTACAAAGTCTACATTCCATTATCACTAAAATCTTTGAGAACGTTTTACTTGGAACTTCCAGAAGTACTGTCGTGATTTTTCAAAACTCTTGGAGCTGGAAATTGGTTCATAATATTAGTTCACATTAATGGATTATCTCAAGTTTTCATCGATATTTTCTTATACTCTAGATTAAGAAGATTTCTTTCTTACAAAGTAATCCGCGAGCACTTCACTAATATTATTATTCTTGTACCCTACACCAGCAGGAAACTATTTTACTTCAAGCAACTGGAAATGGTTCAGAGAATGGCAGACCTAATGAAAACAGGCGCCATCAGAACAACACCCACTAAGACCCTGGAAACTACATTAAACTTGTAGCCATTAGATATATTCGGTGATTTCATTGCAACAGCAAGACTCAACGCGATTGCTCCATGGAGGCAACCATGAATGGTTCATGCGAAACTTGTCAAAAACTTCCCTTCAAAACGGAGGAAATAGACTACACGATTCGGAATCCAACGGCAACTTCCCCTTCAAAACGGAGGAAATGGACTATACGATTTCAAATCCAATGTCTTCTTTAGTGTCAGAATCCCTGCAAGGTGGGAATGGGAAGAGCACAACCTTCCGGAGAAAGTGGAATTAATAGCCCGGAGTGCTAAAAAATGAGGGACAAAGTCTGGAGCGGAGCCACTTGGAAAATGCTACTAAAACCAGTATACCTGGAGCAGGTAAATGCTAGTTGGCTACGAGAATCAACCTGCAAGGCAAAACTTGCCAAAATACTTGATAGTACTACAAAAAACGTTCATCGGATTAATAGTAGGCATTATAACCTGACACTGCCTTAGTTGAAACACATGCATACAGACTTAGAATTCCTCAGAACGATGCCTGTATTCCAGGAATAGCAAATAAAAACATACATTTTTAAATGTAATTGGCATCGGGAACAAGAAGAAGTCATTGGGTGCCAATTCAGGACTGTACGGAGGTCTTTCGATGTTTTGACTGCTCAAAAATTCACCTGTTTGACGAGATGTGTGAGAGCTCGCATTGTCATGATGGAGAAAGATTCGTCTTTGGCGGTTGGTTTTACGAATATCTCCGAATTTCTCTCTCATGCAATATTGAATGTATGGAAGTGGAACTAATGCCCAAGGTGTCCTCTATCTCACGATGTGCCACATGACGATCTTGCATTATCAGTTCACCGTCTGCATCGATGTTTTGTGGCACAACAACTGATTTTGGACGACCTTCACGGAGTTCGTCGGCGACCGAACTACGACCACGATTGAATTCACTATACCATCGATATACTGTGGTTTTTGATGGTGCTTTATCGCCATATAAAAACTGAGTTCATTAACATATTCTTGTTGAGATAATCCACGTCGAAAGCTGTGAAAAATAATCCAACGAAACCCTTCTCTTGAAATTTCCATTTTTTGTCCAAATTGATGTTCTTAACTCACAGTAAACAAAACAAATGGCACTTTTACATCAACACGTTGTGAGTACGTTTATGCTAAAAATGTCGAACTTTATTATGGTGTTACCAGATTTTAGCTATTGACATTAGTGTTGCCAGTTCCCTAAATATAAATAGTACCCCTCGTATAAGGTGTGAAAATGAAGTGGAAGAACAAAGTGTTCACCATCTTTTATGAGAGCCAGTAAATGGTTCGCTGACGCGGGTACTTGAAAAATGACAGAATTCTTCATGGTAGCATAATGGGCATAAAGCCTAGGTGGAGTCTTTATGGACATCCACATTAACTAACTAACTAACTAAGTATAGTTACCCTACACCATAATTAATGATGACTGCAAGGATTGGGATACAATTATTACTATAATCAATTGTACATCGCTTAAATTCAATTTTTTTTTTACCCGAAACTCTTTTTCATGGTGACTCAGAAGAGTTAATGCTGTTGTGAATGATAGTTCAGAAACAGGACGTGATTTCCAGTCCTAATTGAAACTGAAGTAAATGATTGAGCTTAGAACTAAAAGGTGTATCGCAACTCTTCCTTCACAATAAAACCAAGCATAGGCAGTACTTTCGGATATGCTTGTATAGGTCCGACGAATACTAGTCCGCTATTGTCCCAAACGCACTGCTTTATGTAACTTCTTATATACAAGAGTTAGGAAGGGATTGATGGAATAAGGTTTAAAGCTAGTCAAATTTTCACTCTTTCCGCATTTCCACATTTTAAGAACAAGCTGCTTACATGTACAACCGGCGGCAGAAAGAACACAAACAATTATTTCAATATAGAGAAGGGAATTTATTGAAAGCACATAAAAAGCGCCACATGTCAACGAAGTGGTTGCTCCCTACATTCCATGGCAGAGCAATGCTACACGAAAAAAGGCATTCTGCGCTTTAGGCGCAGGAATACTACAGAAAATTGCAACCCTCGCCACAATAAATATGAATACCAACGCCAAACAGTGCCAGGCGGGCCACTCCTTATTTGTATGAGCGCCCATTCATGAGGTGCATGCAACGGCGTACACGACACTCGCATCAGTGTTTGACGATTTATGAGTTTCTTAAAAGCACAGAACATTTATTTTGACAAGTTATCTAGCTAAGCCGCTTAGCCTGGAACGCAGCTCCACCAACAAGAGCCATTCAAGAGGAGTCCACCAGCGAGGCAGCCACTAGCCGCCAGCCGAAACCGACTTACTTGCAATTGCTTGCTGCGCATGATATTTTACTAAATTTATTGCTTCCGTATCAACTAAACTTACAGAGTACTCAAATACACACTCACACGTATATGCACACACCTATACACAGTCACATACATCTCCACACACATTCGCACTCGTGTATATTTAGCTGAGTCCATTTCCATTTGGCATGCGCTTCACTAAGCTCCATTTTGCTAACACACTCAGACGCAGCCAGGCTTTTGTTCGGCTCTCGTCGTTCTATTAAAATTTACGGCTTACAGCATTTGCGTCACGTGTTTTGGTGTGACTGGCGGCAGCGACTGCGACTGCGGCGCAGCTTAGGCTCACGCTCTATGTGCTGATTATAACATCGGGGTGTGGACAGCTTTTAAGTGTCACTAGTCACGACGATAATTGCAGATTGGTCGATGGACAATGTTTGCCCAAAGTATCCCCAACGCGTCTGGAGGCGTGCATCATGCGTCAATCGCGCTGGCTTGGTTTATGTATGCTCTCTATTCGGGACACCAATTTGGAACTATTGCCATTACGGGTAGGTACTCACTTAGCACTTAGTTCTGAATGGATTGTAGTGGAGTTATGGGATCTTGGATATGCTCTGAAGGGCATAAATAGAGAATTGCTTAGCTCGAGAGACTGTGCTCGTAAGTCGCTGGGTAATCGCGGATATGGAGACAGAGCCGAAATGGAATGAAGCGTACGCAAATAAGGAGAGTTAAGGTATAAGACCTGCTCTACAGTAGATGATAATAAGGCAGGTGAGGTTGAGCAACAGTTGGAGAGTGTTGTACAGAACAAGAGAATAATTGGAAATACAGCTTGAATCTAATCTCTGGGTCTTGTACAGAAGGCAATTAAAATTCCATCGAAAGTCTCTTGGAAACATGTTCAAATTGGAGGGAAAAACTTAAAGGAAATATTGTTCCAGAGAAATTTTCTCGACACGCCCGAAAGTTTTACTTGGCTGGATGTAAATCTCTGAGAAGATATGTCATCATTTATAGTGGTCGTAACTGCATGTAGTTGGGGACTGCGGGGCATTCCTCAGATACCTATTTGGGCTGACATCAGCATCGATGAACTGACAAGGAGTTACTGAAGTTCTCAGATATATCGGTGGGACATCCAATCATCATCATCATCATCATCATCATCACCATCATTGCTAAAATTGATTCGGTCACCTTCTCAAGCATATTGGAAACTGAGCATGGACGTCCCTCCTTTCAAGATAGCAGAGCAGTGTTTTACGATTATAAAGTAGGCGTGGATCTTATAGTTCTCTGTTGAATGATGGTCACATACTCAAGTCATTCATTGTGATTCATTTAATTGGTGGTGCCAAGAGATGAGATCATCAACAATTGTCATGACCATGACCAGATAATCAGTAGTTAATTCCTCCCATAATTCCCTGATCTGTATTGAACTCACTTTCATCCATTTGAAACTTCGGTTTGTGTCATTACGGAGAAGTTTCTACAAACACTCTTCTTAACCCCTCCTCCAGAATATATTGACTTATTCTTTTCGGTTACTGTCAAGCAGTTTTTGTTAAAATCGGAAAAAAAAAATATTTCACTTCAAATAAAATAAATCGTGTTTCATTTCTTAATAATTTTTTTATATTTTTGATCCTGATATTCCTAAAAAAATTTCAAAAATTGACGAATATTTCCAAAAACACACCGCAATGCTTCACTACAACTTCATTAACAAAACCGACAAAAGGAATCTGCACAATCAGATCAAGTCGTACGTGTCGCTGGCTCAGGAGGTCATCGAGGATAACATAGAGGTCCGCCGCGCCAAGCTGCAGAAATTGCTCGACTACGACGACAAAATTTTCGAGCAGGAGTTCACGCTGAAAGTGAAGATGCACACCGAGGAGGACATACGCGACCGCTACAAAGTTTTGCACTCCATCAAGGAGCAGAATGAGCGCGTGGCCCTGGAGTTCTTGCGCAAGAAAGAGATTCAACACGACATGGAGAGCTGCTACGAGGTGCGCCAGGCCCTGCGTGCCAAAGAGCTGCGCAACATGAAAATCTGCCAGATGGAGCAGATTGCGGACAATGAACGCAAGGAGCGGCGAAATCGCGATCTGGAGTCTTACTGGATCAATGTAGATCGGGTAAATCGGGCGCGGACTGATGCGACTCAGCGGAAGGAGGACTGCCTGAAGCAGCAACTAGCGCAGCGAAATAAGCAGATTCTGGACGTACAGATGCTGGAGGCGTGCGACAAACGTGAGGAAGAGCGAAAAGTTCGTTTAGAAGAGATTGCCGCTACGAACAAGCATGTTGAAGAACTGCGACTGGAAGAGTTCGACGCTCGGAACCAGAAACTGCCCCGGAAGACGCTGGAGTACCGCAATGACTTGATGCAAATGATGAATGAGAAAAAAACATCGGAGCGTCGCGAAGAGCAAGAGCGAGCGGACGAACATCGACGTTTAATGGAGGAACTGCAACGTGTGGAACGCGAGGATAACGCGGCCGCATTGAAACGCAAGCACGCTCTAAAAGTAGCCACATTGGACTACATCGCGTATTTGAAGCGTATGCGGCAACTCGAGGAGAGTCAAGAGCGTATGCGCGACGACCGCACCGACGATCTGCGCCGTGTGGACTTGTGCACCAAGAGCAGCAAACAGAAAGAGGCCAATCGCAAGGCGGAGATAGCCGCCCGCTGCTTTGCCGAGCTCCGCTTGCAGGTGCACGAACAGTGCGAGCGGCGCCTGCGCGAAGAAGCGGAACGCAAAGAACCGAAAATGCTGGAGAATCGCTTCGGACGCGATGGCATCTCACGCGCTCAGATTCTGGAGAATCGTCGCCAACATCGCGCAGCACTCGACAGACAAGTGGCCGAGCTGCATCGCATACGCGCCGAGGAGGAGGAGAAGTATAAACAAGATTTGCGTCTCGCCACCGATGATCCGGAGTTGTGTCGTCAGCTCACCGAGAAGTACATGAGCGAGAATATGGATTATCTGGAGCCGCACGCCAATTGGCGCATCTTGGCCTGCCCGGTGAAGAAGTACGTGCCGAAGCCGCCGCAGGCCGGTGGGGATGCGCAGAGAGTTTGCGGTAATACTGGGCCCTGTGGCTGCCACGTCCGACATAAGACTAAGTGTGAGTTTTGAGCACCCAACGATTGAAGAGTGAAGAAATTGCAAATTGAATAAAAATTTGGACACAGTTGTGCTTTCATTCCAGTTTACGAGAGTGTTCCACTATTATTACCAGTGAACCTTCCAGGAAGAGGCGTCCAGAAGTCGTAAAAGATTCTCTAGAGTAAGGAAATGACTCTTGTTGTAGGTGTAAGTTTTTCACTGGCGATGATAGTCCCCAATCACTAAGGCTGAATTTACTGATTAGGGTCCGCGTTTAGAACATTGGAGTCCAGAATTCGGTGTAAGGCAGCTGCACTTCTTTTTAGTTTTGCTGTGGTGGGGAAACGTCTAAAGTCTATGGCCGAAGCCGTAGTGTGGGACTTTAACCCGAACCACCCTTCCCCCCGCACCCTTTCCGACCGTTATTCTTCTTGGAACTTCACCGTTTGGTAGTGCGTCGGGAGGCCGTTATGAGTATATTACTATTCAATCGTCTGTATTGGTCATTCTGTCATAGTACGATCCAAAGCTCATTTGGGCATCGCGAACTCCTTCTGGAGATCTATTGGCGCGTTCCGTTCTACGCAATTGGATCTCTAGTGCTACTAATCCCAGCTATGCTAGAAGATTGACGGGTCCAATCTACACCAAATCGCAGCTAAACACCACATTCATCTTCGCACACCAAGAATTTCACTAAGCTCACAATTTCAAAGCGTTGCAGCCGCAAACTAAGCGAGTAGCATAAAATTTAATGGCTTCTGCCTTGACTGGAGGAATTTTCTTATGTAAGCTTAGCACCTGCCCCCAGTTCAAAGCCCAACTAACGCCTAACGAACTCTCGTTTTGCATAATGCGCGTATTAATCAGCCTAATGCCAGTTCGATAGCATCGCCTCAGTGGCCATCAACGCACAAGTGGCACAGCAGCTGAACAGCGCATGCGTGGCGTTGCTGCAGCATGCGGCGAATAGAGTCATTAAGGCATGTTTACATTTGCCACCAAAGGGCACAAACACATTTTCTCTGCCGCATTCAAGTATTTTTTACATTTTCGAGAGATAAATTTTCTACAGGATAATAATTGTACGCTTAGCTGCGTGTGTGTGCATCCTTGCTGTGCATTAAATTTGCATGGCAATGACAGCAATTTAGATTACTAAAGATTTACTATATCGGAGTACTCGTAGCTGGTAATTATTGGTTATGAAAGGCTTTATGAAGGTTTTAATTTATGCCTTTTTGCAAGGATCTGTGCTGCAATTAGCGCTCATAATCGGAGCGAATTGCATGATGCTGCAGGTAATGTAGATTTATTTAAGAGGAGGATACTTAAGAATCGAAAAAAAAACAGTCGTAAGGTTGTAAGTGGTGAAGTCATACATCAAAAGTAAATCTGAACTGACAGCACGCTTTCTTTGGCGGTTTTTGGAGCCAATTTCTGGAAAAACTTGGTGAGTATTTGCACTCCCGGCTTCGACAATGTGTCGGAATGATCTACCAAAGCTTTGAAGTGGTTTCTCTTATTCATTTCCAAAATAATGAATGCTTCCACTCACTCACTTATACATGGTGCCATTATTCCACAGATTTCCAGGACTGTTAGAGATATATTTAATTCGAATTATCATGGGAGTCAGGGACAGAGTCCAAACTTGAATTGCGTTGTTCGATGACACCATACCCCTAAGAGGAACCTAGAAATACCACAGATAGTATACGAACACAGGGACAATGGTGGAAGTATACCAGAAGGTGGTGACTTATTATAAGATTGACTCTTTCTTAGGTCAGTTTTTTCTCTGATTTTATCTTTTAAATAGCTCAGAGAGCTAAAGTCGGTGCTTTAAATAAACTCAACCACCAATATCAGATTTTCCTTGAGCCAATGTTGTGAAATCATTAAAAACCAATAATATGCACGAGCTTATTAAGTAAACTAATAATACAGTAGTCATACAATTCAACAAAGAAACCGCCCAAGCACGACACCGAATTCACTAACAATCCATCCACGCTTCCAGGAACAGAGCATTCGCACTTCCTAAAATTACGCCATATCGTGATTGTTATTCTTTTACTCAGCTCACACGCTCAATTGGGGTAGCGATCCTTGCCACTGGGCCGCTTCGCCACTGATTGGATATTAATATCCACTTACAACATGGAATTGCGCTTACATCCTCAGCGCCAGCATCCAAATGTGAATGTTAACAAGTGCTCAAGTAGACGAAAACAAACAGCGCCCTGCCTTTGGCCTACTCACTGACATTGCCCTCCAGGCAGCGAATGCGGTCAAGGATAAGGCATCATGTCAATGGCACGCTGCGCTGATATCGCTCCGAAACTCTGCTGGAATTAAGTAATTTTCTTAAGCTGCATAAACACAATTCATACGCAATCAAATTGCTTATTTGATTGTTATCAGTGGGCAAAAATTCGGGTTGTTGTTGTGGTTGTTGCTACACAGACACGCATTTATATACGCGAGTATGCAGTGAGGATGCGCACGTGTTGAAGCCAGCAAGTAGGGAACTAAGCAAACGTGTTGTAAGCAAGCTAAGTGGCAATTGACGCTACCAATCTTCCGCATCCCGAGCATTCACTACAACAACAATAACAACAATAATATTAACAGCAACTATAGGAGTACCAACAACAACCACAACAACAACCACACAACATCAGTTGGCATCTGCACCTGCAAAGGTCTGTGTATGCATTGACACGGAGCGATGCGATGTCTTTGATTTGTGTGATTTAACGATGTGCAGAGCGGCAACAGAAGGAGAAGGGAACTTTGGAGCTCCTTGCTTCCTGCTCCTTGGTCCCAACCTGCAGAAGGGAATCAATTGGAATCTCAGATTGCCAATCGCATCGCAACCCTGCCACAGTCGCTTCAAATTGTGGGTTTAGCATAATGTTAGGGCATTGCCGGCCACTGGTGCTGCGTACCTGCTTCACTGGCGTTCCTGCTGCTTGCTACTCTTGCCTCTGATGCTGATGTTGCTGCTGATTTTATTGTAGTTGTTGTCATTGTTAATGCCAATAACATATATCATACTCAGGACCAGTTGTGTTCCGCCATCTACATACGTGTTCATGCCTTGCCTTCATAACTCTGCCGCCGCTCTCAGACTATGGCGGAATTATACGTATACGTGGGACTGGAGCTGAAATTGCGAAGGCAAATGAAATGCATGAAATATTTCGTAATACAATTAAAAGCTCATTAGGCTTTAGCAATCAAGTGCTGGGAACTGGTTGAGTCACAACGACGAGGAGGAGAAGTGGCTTGGAGGTAACAGAATTCTCTGGCGCTACTGTTCCACTGATTGCTCGTATTACCATTAAAGCAATTGGGAATGGAAGTTTATGTGTTGCTATTTTAAATGGAATTACGAGTAATTCAAGAAAGGTGTTCAAATCTTAACTGAAGAAGCCACAACTTAAAACTCACTTAGCAGGAAAATGACACCTTCGTTGATCAATTTTTCCAACCCGGCGGGAAATTGTGTGTGGCTTGCTGAGTGGCAAATATAGGGAGTGGAAGGACTACAGATGGAAAGGCCAACTTATTAAGTTATGTGATGGTGCTCAATGAATCAACTCAGAGCCCTCATTAGATCATCTCAAGGCGCTCATTAAATCATCTCAAGGCGCTCATTAAATCATCTCAAGGCCCTCATTAAATCATCTCATGGCGCTCATTAAATCATCTCGTGGGCCTTATTTTAATATTGTCCATATGATAGGTGGTATTCTGTGTACCCAAAATACACATGCCATACACACAGCACTTAAGACCATGAAGATTAAATTTAAGGGCACTTCAGAGACATGAATCCAAATAGGAATAAAGGAATTGAGATGAGACTTTAGCAATAGTAGTGGTTTTCATGATCCCCAAATTCTTCGAATCCCTGAACCGTCAGAATATGTATTCATTATGTCCTGCATATTCTAACAGAGTCCACGTTCGTTGATGTGAAATGTAATTACGAGGATAGTATGATAAGTCCGTGACTGTGGGCTTAGCAGACATCAAATTTATTTCTTAAGGAGCAGAGCGATGATATAGAAGGGAACAAGGGAGCTCCATGCTGCCCGCAGAACATACGTTAAATATCTATAAATGATTGAAAAAGAAATTGAAGTTTTTCCAAATCTAATAAAGCTTCCATATATCACGATATCTCCAACATTTCCAAATAAAGGGTTCTTTCAATGATGACTTCAAAGTCTGTGTCGAATCTTTTTCCATCGATTCCATTTTATTCAATTTTAAAATAGGAAGTTATGGAGAACTATGGAAAACATATATCCATAATTCGTCACCAGTCACGATTTTATACACGTCTTTTGAAGCACCACGGTCGAACTTTTTAATCATTTCCTTACAACAATTCACACCAGCCTTTTTTTGAGCGATTGTCAAATTATGTGGGATCCAACGCGAACAAATCTTATCTAAAGCCAAATGTTCATGCAATATTGAATGTATGGAAGTGGATGTAATACCCAAGGTGTCCTCTATCTCACGATGTGCCACATGACGATCTTGCATTATCAGTTCACGCACTGCATCGATGTTTTATGGCACAACAACCGATTTTGGATGACCTTCACGGAGTTCGTCGGCGACCGAACTACGACCACGATTGAATTCACTATACCAGCGATATACTGTTTTTTTTATGGTGCTTTATTGCCATACAAAGAACGGAGTTCATCGACACATTCCTGTAGAGGTAATCCACGTCGAAAGTTGTGAAAAATAATCTAACTTCAAATTTCCAGTTTTTGGCCAAATTGATTTTCTTAACTCACTGTTAACAAAACAAATAGCACTTGTACATCAACACGTTGTAAGTTCGTTTATGCTAAAAAATGTCAAACTTTATTATGGTGTTACCAGATTTTAGCTATTAACAGTAGTGTTGCCAGTTCACGAAATATAAATAGTACCCCTCATAGTAGCTATTAATGTCGATTATAGCCGCCCTGTGTGGCGTAGATGTAAGCATGCTAGACTCACACTCAGATGGTCGTGGGTTCAAATCGTGTCCCGGACTTGGTCTCAAAAATGCGTATTTCTAAAAAATCCATTCTACCCTTCTTCAGTGCGGATTCACCTAGAGAAATCCACGGTTTCGCCAATTCCTTCTTGATGTCGGGTGTCATGTGGTGTATCCTTGTTTCTTCCGGCGCTGGTACGGCTAAGGACAAATAGGTCTATGTATGGCTTTCAGCCACCCAGATGAACATAATTTAAATTATGAAACAACGAAGAAATTCTTTCACAAAACACTTGAACATCTCTAAACATGTCCTCGAATCAGTTACATGTGTGCGCTTAGTGTCCATTGTGAGCCTCACCATACGGAGAGCTTTCTCATGCTTCACAACTTGAATTAAGCCAAGATGTGAAGAGGTGGGAAAATGTAGGAATACTGATTATAGAAGATAAAGTTCTAAGTTAGTAGGGCATTGGCATCCCTTTACAGGACATATTGTCCACCTTTATATATAGTAAAATTTGAAGTATAAAAGTGTGGAGTTTACCACACTAGTGTACACTGACGACCAAACAGCGTCACAAGTACCATAGTAATTCGCCTATGCTAACGAACTGACAATAGCGCAACGTATGCACTTGGACTCAATTCCAAATACGCTAAATACGCACATTTGGTGGTGCATTGACATGCGCTGCCTATATTGCAGCGTCGTATACATATTGGAGCGTGCAGTGACTTTGCCCTTGCACTTGCACTCAAATTTGAGAATGTAAACAAGCCATATGATTCGGCAATGAATAATATTCACATCCTTGTTGATGAATACACAGAAGAACATAAGCTCCTGTTACCTTTTTTAACCGATACAAGAGTTGATATTAGCCCCCCCTTGACGTTTACCTAAGTTGATTTTATAACAATCCAGTTCTCTGGGACAGCAAAACTGCACATATCACGTGGCTATGGCAGATTTAACCATACTTCCTCACTGACATTCCATTTGAGCGTCAAAACATAATAATCTAATATGATATGCTAGGATATACTCGTATATGTGTCCATATGAGGGTTGAAGAGTTACTAGAACAGCAAGTTTACGTTTACGAGTATATTGAGTACTTTTTCCTCATCTAATTGTGCATTTTGTCTCTAACATCCAAAGCTAACTCCATAGTATCCTGGACTATACGATCCTTTCTTTATCCCATACCCCTGGTCAACTAAAGCATCTTTAAAGAGCACCTTGCAGCTGGACAACATATGACAGTGTCCAAATCTTGGTACTTTTACACATTCACTCTTGTAAGTCAACTCTTGCAAGTGTCATTGTTGGCAAATTTCCGCTCAAAGCGTTTCCTTAGTGCCCCATGGATCAATGAGCTCCCAGTGGATGCCAGCAGCGCAATATCACTTTTTATGAATAATGTTAATGAGAAGTCAGCGCAATTAATGCTGCTCGTACCTTCCAGACGCGGACACTCAGCGAGCGACTGGCAGCCATGAATGCCACCATCATGGATATTTAATTTAATTTTATATCCTTCATTTAGCTTTATACAATTTCACGATGTTGTTCGATTGAATCTGGTTGGAGATCGCTTGGCCACTCGGTGGTTGCTCGCTGTGGTACTTTGTTGTGCTGTGGCAACAGCGCCACATTCATTTGTACTCTCGTTGCGAAGAGTCCAATTTAAATTCCACCTGCTGGCCATTCAAATCGTTAGTCATTTATATGGTAATTTTATGTGAGGCTGCAGTCCACGCTGTGTCCACTTGGACTCCACTCTGTGCCGGGCTCATGCAAACTACACATAGCTACGAGTATGCAGAAATCCTTGCTGGCGAAACAAAAAGTGAATTTTATTGTTACGCTGGCAATTGCTTCCTTTTATTTAGTTTTTTATTCATTTATTATATCACTTGCCTAACAATCGCTGGTATTGGGCCTGCCAGGCGCACACGAAGTGCCCATAAACTGCGAAATTGATTCAAATTAGTTGCATTCAAGGCTTCAAGTTCCACTCCGCAACGGTGTGGGGCCTCCGAGTGATCGTGGTCGTATAAAAAATGACAAATGTCACTCGTATTGGAATTAAGTTCAAAATGCTGCTGCAGATCAAATCGCAGAGCTGCAGGTAAATCGCTAAATGCCGCCATGAATGATGACGTAACTGCGCGAAGCCAGCCACAGTTCCAAGGCGACAAGTACGCTCCAGGCCAGTGGGCGAGTGTAAACTTAAGGTTGCACCGAAGCACGCCTCTTCCGTGTCGCGAGGCGATGCCGTGGCAGTGTGAGGCACATTTTTCTGCCTGCATTGCAGCGACGACGGCGGTGTTGGCTGGTAGAGTTGCTGGAGCCAACTAAGCTTACCGGATGCGGAACACTGTGCTGCTGTCGAATCAGGAGTGTTTTTCTGATGACGATATGAGCATAATTTATGGGAAAATTCTGTAAGAAAATATCAAATTGCTGGGATTTCTTTGCACATGGTTTACTACCAGCTAAAAGACTACAGTTAAGTTGCGGATGCCGCCACTAACTCACCAGTAAATTGTCCAAAAATTGCCTCTAATCGTTGGCAATCTATTGTGTTCCTTGTTGTTCTGACGCTGAACGTGTGTGTCAATGCCAATCTGCACAGGAATGAAATTGAAAATTAAATAAATGGGCATGCTCAGTGCTGCTAAGGAGCCATGTCCACGTGCCCGAATTGTCGGCAAGGGCCATTAAGCAGCACCTGCAAAGCCTGCCTTGGTCTGGCGCTCGTTAGGCCCCACTCGGCTGACTCCTGACGGCCGCCAATGAAATCGCTAAACAAGCTTGCAAATTATTGCCATCACTTTTCCCTCTGCCGAAGGTGTGAGTGTGATTTGTTGAGAAAGAAAAAATAGCCTTCAACACACACGGCCACCGAAAACCGCCAAATTACAATAAATTACAGAAATGATCAAAAGCGCTTGATCGGCGGCGGGGCAATCGGGGTGTAGTGGCAGCGTCGGCAAAGTACTTAAAATCAGCGAATCTAAAAATCAAGTTGTCAGCATTCATAATTCATTCATTGCACAGCTGGTATTTGATGGGCGAAGCCAGTGACGCCAACACAAAAACATACACCATCCCGCTGGTGCGGCCAACAATGCCGCACATCCCGATACGTAAGAGTACTCGTCTCCCAATAGCAATAGCAATTGGCATGGCCAGCAACGATGACGACGACGACGACGACGATCGCTTCTGCTGCTGCTGCTATTGCGGCCGCTGCCACTGCCACTGTAAAATGCCAATTTTCATTTTACATGATGGCCACTTATACGACGAGCGCACACTTCCGGGATGATGGAAGATGCACTGCTCGAGCCCATTGCGCTGAGCTGCGACGGCACCGTGGCCCGTTCTTTGATTGGGTGTAATGTGTACACTGTACAGCCGGGCCGCAACGGTAGCAAGCGGCGTTTGCTGCTTCTAAAATGAAAATGCTGTTTGAAATTGTTTGATGGGTTCAATGACAGCAGACTGCGCCGCCGCTCGTTCTGGCGGTGCGCGAAATTCCGCACTGTGGCCAATGCGCAATCGTTTCTGATTGTTATCAGTTTTTTATATATTTTCTTTTCCTCTTTTTTTTGGTTGATAATAGTTGTGGGCTGCTCGGATAGCACGGTGGGAGCATTAGCTGGGAATTGAAAAGGAAAACTGCAGCAGCAGACATTGTGAGAAAGTGCAGACGTGAGTTGGCGGACGTTCGCTTCGGCGGTGCTGAGTCACAGTTGCGTCAGCGGTGGCAGGCATCGCAGTTGGGGCGAGTCATTCACTCATTTCATCAGTTCATTTCATTTTCACCCAAGCAGCCAGTTGCAAATTTTAATTGGATGCGGCTCTGGCGGAGAGGAAATGTGAAGGATGCTTTGATGCGAACAGATAAAATTGAGAAGACACTAATAGACACATGCGAGCGTTGCATGGGTTAAATTGGGTAAAAGCTCAATGCAAAGTCAGTGGCGTATAAATGACGAATAGGGTATGAAAATTTTAGGGTTTGATTCCTAATTCTTCAAATTTTCCGGCTGCTTTTAATGTCTCTGCCATATTTTTTAGATGAAGTAAATAAAGTGGCATTCATGCGTTAATTCTCCCTTGTAATAAATGACTTTAGCCCACTTCTCATAACTCAATACACAGAACTTCAGATTTCCATGTGAAATGCCATTACTCATTTATCATTTCACCTGCTTCATATGCTCATTCGCATATTCCTCTGCTCATAAAACGATCGAGAGACCCGCTCGTTTATAATTGATTAAATTGCCGGAAATATTTAACCAAATTCTTCTATGCTCGCAGATTTGACTGCGGCTGCTGCATCCACTCAGCCAGACACGTTTGGCGACTGTTTTGGCCATCATGATTAATTACAATCATTTAACATGAAATTGTCCAAGACTCAACTGGGCTGTAACTGTATAACAGTTTTTCCCAATACAAGTGTGTATTTTCCTACCAATGCGATTTCAGTTTTCGCACTTGCTCCGCGTCCTCATTGCAACGTGTTTCTTTTGTGGAATTCCAGCAGGAATGTGGTGGCATTCTACTTAAATGTTAGAGTCGATTATTCAGTTACTGAGAATTATGTTCTAGAAGTTTATTTATTGAACTAATGCAGGCGTTTGTGAACTGTTACGCAGTATGTGGGCTGGATTTATTAGCGTTTCAGTTGTTATTCACACGGAGAAATGTTATTGCAAGGTCACTGATAAATTTGATTAAACTAGAAAGTAGTCAAGCCAAGCAATTTTAGAACAGACACCCAGGTCAATGTGAATATTTTCATTTATTGTCTATAAACATACTTAAGCACATACATAAAATAAAAATTTCGGCGGTGAAAGTTGGGAAATAGGAAATTTGTTCTCATGAATGGTCTCACTCATTTCAAGACAGTTTTTGACAGCAACTCTACAAACTGAAATTTTGTTATACAGTAAAACTACTGAAAGTTGCTCCTTTCTGAGAGGAACTTATAACATGCCTTCTAAGACCTTACCGAAATCGTTACGACTATAAATGACGAGTATTATAGGAGGCGACAATTAACACTTCTTAAAAAGTTACTTTCGCCTCTTTTAGAAGCACCTATGAAGTGCCTTCTAATATCTGAAACTATTCCAATACAATTTCAATCAGCTCCTACAAGAAGCTATTCCCCCTTTTGGAAGAACTGATATTACCGGTATCATTCCAACATACCTTCTAAGAAAAAGCCTAAAATCAAATGTCCTAAAAATAAGTTATCGTCCATTTTAGAAGAATTTTTATCATGCCTTCTAAGATCCTACCCAAATCGTTCCTACATCTATTCTAGGAGAAGATCTTTAATCAACTGTTCTTGTAATATACTTTCACATATTCTAGAAGAACTGATGTAATATAATATCTTCTAATACCTTATTGAACTCATCCCAATATACCTTCAGCCAGTTCTCCTACGAAATGATATTCCCCCTTTTAAAAGAACTAACATTACCAAAAGCATTCCAACATAATTTCTAATAGAAAACCTAAAATCAGGTCTACTAAAAATAATGTGTCGCCCATTTTAGAAAGAATTATAAAGTGCATTCTAAGATCTTAGCGAAAGAATTCTTTCTTATATTATATGAGAAAACCTATAATCAATTCTTAGTATAATATACTGTCGCCTCTTATATAAGAACTGATATCAAACTTTCTATGACTTTTCTTAAACCAATACAATATTCCTTCTAAAAGAAAGCCTGTTACAGACCTGACACATTCCTGCAGAATGCTGTCGACCTGTTTAAGTAATTAAAGAAATATAAAATACAATTTTGTTTTTTAATTAGAAAACTCATGTCTATTAGTTTGTGAGGTTTCAACCTGTGTCTTCTGTCATGCAAAGGATACGCACTGTAATGACTCTTTTTCTGCCGGGGTATCCTCAGCGAAGTCCAGGAGTCATACAGAAATAGTTTAAAACTTTATTATGTTTTCTTAGCTTTATAATAAAATTATAATTGCCTTGATCCTAATTGATATCGTTGACTTGGTAGAAGTCCTTGAGCTCGCTCGACGTCCTCGAACTAGATTGAAGTTCCTTGAATTTGATCGACGTCCTCGAACTAGATTGAAGTTCTTTGAATTTGATCGACGTCCTCGAACTAGATTGAAGTTCCTTGAGCTCGCTCGACGTCCTCGAACTAGATTGAAGTTCCTTGAATTTGAACGACGTCCTCGAACTAGATTCATGTTCCTTGAATTTGAACGACGTCCTCGAACTAAATTCATGTTCCTTGCATTTGATCGACGTCCTCGAACTAGATTGAAGATCCTTGAATTTGATCAACGTCCTCGAACTAGATTGAAGTTCCTTGAATTTGATCCACGTCCTCGAACTAGATTCATGTTCCTTGAATTTGAACGACGTCCTCGAACTAGATTCATGTTCCTTGAATTTGAACGACGTCCTCGAACTAGATTCATGTTCCTTGCATTTGATCGACGTCCTCGAACTAGATTGAAGATCCTTGAATTTGATCAACGTCCTCGAACTAGATTGAAGTTCCTTGAATTTGATCGACGTCCTCGAACTAGATTGAAGTTCCTTGAATTTGATCGACGTCCTCGAACTAGATGGCTTTATTTTCTTCACCCAGCTATTTCCTTATTTTCCTCGTTCAGCTTATTTTTTCTGTTCCCGTTCCGATATTATATTCTGGAACAAATATAAAGCTGATGAAAATTATATTTGCCCCTTTTTTAAATAAATCGAAACGTAGCGCCTGCTTAGTTAGTTTTTTGAATTTAGTTGAGTATATGTGGGAAGACAAATTCTTGGGGATTTTTCTTCCTCACATCACAACTATTCCGCTTGGAAACAGCAGAGCAGCATTCTAGATAGAATCTACAAATCTACTTCTGCCATTTATCCTTTACTAGTATCTAAAGTGATTGTAATTGCTGATGGATCATCATCAAATGGAAGTGAGGGGTTGCTTTTTCTCCCATTCACTTTAAAGTATATGGTTCTACAAATCATTGATTGTTATTCAATTGATTCATAGTTCAAATTAGTGTCCCAGTTTTGCTGAGATTCGACAATTTTCATTAGTTTCTAATTGATTGCCACCAATTTCTCGGCTAATTGAATAGAGTTGCTGTTTTGTGGCATATAAAAAGTACATAGCAATTTCAATAGTAATGCCTGCTGAAAGAAAATTATTCAAAAATCAGACCATAGGTTACGATTATTGAATTACTTTCGGTGTACAAGGGAATATAAGGAAAGAAGATGTAATGTAGAAAATGAATGAAACAGTGTGATGGATTTGCTAAACCGATACCAAGAGACAAGTTTCTTCGATCTGAGAACAGATATTTTCCAAAATCCAAAATGAGCTTCTTTCTAAATCTTTTTCTCTGTGGGTCGAAGGACTTAGCTAGAGTATGGACTCAATTCCCCAAACCTTTCCAGATCTAATTAGTTATGGAGTAACTTATAATAATAGATAATAATATTAATAAAAATTCCAAAATAATCTTTCTAGATTTATTGGACCGAAACAGTTTTAAATAACATCCAAAGCCTATTCACTGCATTGGAATTGCAGCAGTAATGTGGTTGGGCTTTAAGTAGGTTACCACAGGAGAGGCAGTGCTGTTATAAGTACCGTATTATGCCTTACCAATTTATACTGTGACCTCTTTATCATACCTCAGTTTAGAAATACAAATTCTGGATTAGGAAATCACGTGAATTGCCTCTTCCCTGTGCGGCTTTGAAATATAGAAGTAAGAAGGGTAGGCCGGAGAACCACCGTCGAAGGAGGTCTCCAATCACTCAGGCATCAATGTCCTTTATACTCTCTATTATAAAGTAGTTTGGAATCAAATCAAGAACAGTGTTATAATCTTCACTACTAAATCTGAGAATAGAATCAGGAGCAGGACAATGCTTCGGAAGATAAGTTCGATTACTCCCAGTTGCTCCGGTTTTGATTTAGCCAGATGGAATTAGCATAGAAATGTCTTAAACCACGTCAATTACAAATTATATTAGGAGAAAGCCTCATTAAGCACAAAATATTTGAAATGGGATCATATGACCTCACACAATAATACTGAGGTCGAGAAGAGCCTGTTTTTGCTCACGGTGTTGAGCAGGACTATAATCCAATTGGTTCTTGTACAGCATCTAGAGTCTTGAGGAGAGATAGTTTAAAAAAGCTAGAATTCTTTGAAATCTCTTATACGGGGATTCCTACTGTAACATTCCTCATAAATTCACCTCCATTTGCTTAAGTCCCCTATAGTGTAACGACTCATTCTTTCGCCTGGGGGAGCTCGCCGGATTGCCAGGAGTCATTTGCAGAAAATAACTAAATGAATAACCTGTTTGTTTGTTTAGATTGATTGTATTCAATACTCTATATATTTTATTAAATGAACCTTTGAGTTTGGTTAATAAGCCCGACTACTCTACTAAGTGCAGTAACTAAGTCTCGGTACACGTTGGGAATTCTGGGTATTAGTGGACTACCGATTACAAACCATATAATGCACTAATTCAGAATGGTCTCAGTATAGTTGCTTCAAAAGCTGGAGTCAAAAGGTCTTGGTGTGTCTCCGTCGACGGCTGATGAAGTAAAGAAGAGCTGTCGATGTGTCTTCGTCGAGAGCTGTTCAGGAAAAGAGCTTTATCCGTCGATGCGCCTTCGTTGCCTGCTGGAGAGTGGAAAGAGAGTGAGTCCCTCAGTTTCTGCCGCTTTTATAGCCCAGCTTCAGTAGCAAAGCTTCCAGAAAATGCTGATGTTGTATCAATTCGATTCAAACGTAGCCGTCACTAATAGGCTTGTTGTCAAGCACGTGGCATTGTTTGTTGTTGCACGCTCTGTTGTTGTTGTTGCTGATGCCATGCGCGTCGATCATTCTGTTGTGGCTTTATTAGGGGTGGGTTTTACCAATTGCTTATGATAGTGCAATAAATTAAATTTTTCTGGAACAATTTACGCTGTGTGAGGTCTATGGCTTCGTTTGCTCGTAGTACGTGGACGAATTAAAGTATTCTGGAACAATCGATGTCGTGTGAGGTCCGTGGCTTCGTGTGAAAAACTGTGGTGTGGCAGAAGAATTATGCTGGAATAAAATTTATGGGTAAATTTTGTTCCTTACAATAGTGAGTTGATTCTACACTTAGTTCCTATTGAAGACATTATTTCGTAGTGGTCTCTTAACCGAAGTTTTCCACATATAATTATCTATGATAAAATATATTAATAATAATTTTTTTACCTTTTCTGGGTGTCCAGTAGGGCCTGTTTTTCCCATTGGTGGTCAAGGTGATGAGTAGGACTGTAATCCAATCAATTCTCGGACAGCTTCTAGAGTCTAAAGCAGGGATGGTTTGCTACTGTAACATTCCAAATAGATTCATGGTGTTACTACTGTACCATTCTATATAGGTTCAGCTCCATGAAACGCCATATAATAGGATCCCAGTTGATCCAATACTTTCTGCGAATTGAGGACTTATTTCTTAATACTCTTTAAACCGAAGCTCTCCACACATAAAGAGCTATATTGGAAGATATCAATATAAACTTATTTTAGCTTTCCTAATGTTAAAAAATTTAAATATATTTTATTTAATTAATTTTTGAAAACTTGTGATTTCACTCACCACCAACATGAAACTTGTCAGTCATTCATCATTTCCAATCTACCCGTGAAAGTCGAGGCAGCTGCCATTCCATGTGTTTGGAGTGATTTTTTCTTGTCAGCGCATTTTCACTCACTTTATCATTTTCCTATTAAATTTCGGTATCTCCTGCCAAGGTGATTAAAGCAAACGCTTGACTGGTTCTGTGGATAGACTCGTACCAAAGAAACCATTGCTAATTTTTCTCCAGTTACATTTGCACTAGACCCCCATTCAAATTCATGGGAGGGTGATAGAGTTAAACAAATATTGAAGAAATTTGCATCCTTCCAAGCAGCTGCAGGCACTGATGGGACTAATCATGGCGCAATTGCGTAGAGTGTTACTCGTTGCTTCGTCGCATGTTCGGCTGCGGTCATTCTGGTGCTGCACTCTCATGTCTTATTATCTGCTTTACCGTAGACACATAAATTAACAATTTTCCACCTGAGCACTTGATTTATTGTTCCCAGCCGCTTTGTCATAAATTTCGCATCTTATCCTTGCTGTCTTTGAATGTTAAACACCGCTAACAAGCCACGCATTGACGACAATATGCATAATTATCATGGCCGCCCGTCTGACAAATGCGGCTACGCAATCAGCGTCCGATTCTTTTGGGGCACGGGCAGGTCATAGTGCAGGGAACCGCAACAAGCCGCAAGATTGTTGCCAACATGCTCAGCTCAGCTGTGTGCATGTAAGGATATTTGTAGTGATTATGTTGGTGCTGTGGCGATAGCACGGTAGAGTTATGAGCGAAAGAGTTAAGCGTTGGAGGCCAATAACTCACGAATTTAATTAAATTCCTGCATACTCGTAGATGCAACTTGTTGCCATGCAATTGCGCAACGTGTCAAGCAATTACAAAAATTTGAAATTTTAATGTTGAAAATGCAAAAGCAAAGAATTGCCAGTGAACCCCATGAGAAAAGCGGCGAACTGCAGCCAATTGTATGCAAATGTGGCCGGCAACAGGCAACGCCGCTGAGACAAAGCAGTGGAGTGGCTATAAAAAGACAGCAAGTCGGCCCAGAAGGCCCATTAAAGTGGGCTGCTTAAGTCATAAGGCGGCACAATTTGCTTTAAAGATGCGTAAGCGGAGACGCTAACGCAGGATTTGATTACTTCTAATTGTTGTTTGTTGGTGGTACTTAAGAAGAATAAAATAAAAATTACTTTTAAAATAAAATTACCATGAGTAATTAAGAAAAAAAAACACAAAAATAACATTCATTAGGATAATAAAAGAAGGCTGCTAATTAAGGAGAGAAAAAAGCGCAGATGGCGCATCTTTATCACACTCATAAAAAACATGGTTACCGATTACTCGACAAGTTTCTCCTTGCCTGGCGACTTCTTAAACGCTGCTTCGTGGCGAGCCATTTCCTTATTGCATTAGATTTGTGTGTACGCAGTCGGCATAGCGCGGCCAACGCAAAGTCCTTTATCCAATGCGTCCGCTGGTGGCGGCTGCAGCGGCGGCGGCAGCCTTTGATACTGCAGCCACAAATGGCGCAATGCACACGCGCTGCGCTCTCTTAATTCAATTCTTATTATGATTATTTTCCTGTTGGTTTTGCTGATGCTGGGGCAGCCAGCTTCTGTGATGCAGCTTCGCCAGCCATGACAGGGCACGTTGCATGCGCATTTTCCATTTTGCATGTGACCATTCAGTTGTCATAATGTGGCGTAGCACATTTCTGCATAATTTACTGCATCAGCGGCTGCGAGCGCCATCTGTCATAAGCTGCTAATGTTGCCTTCATGTGCCATGCTGCCATTTCGGCATTACACAAGCGCTTCCAGTTTCACTGCTAGCTGCTGGCTCGGTGCCCACTGGCTTTGGCCGCAAGTCGTATTTGCTGCCCAGCTTAGCCGCATAATTGCAAGCATGCCAGGGAAACATTTCGCTGCTGCCACCGCTATTGACTTCGGCTTTTTGCCATGGTTCGATATCGTTCCTCAATTGTCTGCCATTCGGAGTTCATTTCACTGCAATTAGGCAAGTGGGTAGGAGGCGGTCTCCTTTTATTATTATGGTTTTCCCCCATGGTAAGTTGGGACAATTTGCAAGCGTTCATTACCACACACACACAAACACACGCGCGCACACACACACACACACACACACACACACACACAGAACTGCACAACGGGCAACAAGAAATTGGAAAAATTCTTACAAAATTACGGAGTGCAATGCTGCTGCTCTGCTTTTAATTACTCCTGCTACTCCTGCTCCTGCTGCAGCTGTTGCGGTCAGCTCTTAAGCAGGCACCGTGCCGTGACGTTTACAGCACACACTCCACTCGTATATCGCATAAAACGTCTGTGGATCTGTGTTCCAAGCCTGTTGCCCCAGCATCAGTGCTAATACGGCGACCACTTTGCATGCAGCCATGGCCTTTAGTGCTAATTACAAAACACATGTACGAGTGCTCTGCTGCCAGCCACTGCAGAGGGTATGCAGAAACAGAGCAGAAAAGAGCACGTAGCCAACGATTGGCAGCAAGTAGGCGAGTGGGTTTTGTGTTTGCCACACGTCATCACACATTTAGGAAAACATAAAAAAATTATTACGTGTAATTGATTCTTAATTATGGACCTTTTGCCACAACAACCACAGCTGAAGCAAATGCCGAAGAGAGAACACACACGTCCAGTTACACAGGCACTGGCAACCACACGCGCCAAACACACGTGCATACTTGACAGGACTTGCCTGCTCACGTGTCCTACGCATCATCGCTGCTTGTTGGTGTGTGCCCAGCGCATTAGTACTCGTAACTTTGATTGCCGCTTGCTGCACAGGGTTTCCTGCGTTGTAATGGGTTTATGACTCTAGTTCAGCTTCTATTTTTCTTTGGTTAGCCACTGGGCCGCCACACTTGACTGGCTTGGCTGGAGTCTGTTGGCCCTTCACTAATGGCATGCGAATGCCGTGTAACCATGTGACAATTATTTTCTAATTTATTGCTCTACCAACATGGATGTAGCGGCGTGTTGGCTCTCGCCACATTTAACATTAGAGCCACTTTCGGCACTTGTGGCAGTTAAACTAGTGCGGAAAATGTGTTTCGTATGTAAACAGCGCTCGTTAATTGTGCTTAATTGGAGGGCTGTGAAAAGTGGCAGCTACATTCGCTAATTTTGTCAGTGAGTAAGCAACATTTCTAAATTTCCATTCTCCATCACTTAAAGAGTCCCTTCCGCGTTGCTTCCTGATAAGCTTCACGCAATTCGTTTTGTTCGCCTGCGTCCTTCTCCCTTCGCAATTAGTTTTTCTTTCAATTTGATTTGATCATTTTTCTCTCTTAATTCGTAATTTATTTAATTCGTGCGGCATGCGTTTAAAAGGCGTAATTATACGAAAATTATAAAAGCCATTTGCATATGCGGCAATTAACGCGAGGCAGTTTGTTTTTCTTTCTGCCCACTTCCAACCGCTTCGACTGGTTTCGCTACGGTGCACTGCGTCCATGCGTCAATCTAATGCTCGTCCAGTATTCGTCATAATACCCATAATTAGCACGGTCCTAATGAATTATTTAGCATTTGTTTTACACACCGCACAGACTGGGTTTGCTTTAATTTGTGTCTTTCCTCGCTGATGCTGGGGTGGAGAACTGATGAATTCTTCTGTTTGACTCTGGTCTCATAATGGAGCATTACTAGTGAGGAATTTATGACTTTTGTAGAGTGTTTGCATGTATTGAAGGCAAATGTGATCCAAAAAATTTGTTTCTATAAACGGACATAGAAGATAATGCCATTGGGATAGTTTTCAGCCAAGCCAATAAAGTTGTCTTATTTTGAGCTCGACTTGGGTTTTTATGGCTTCTATGAGAGCCTCCGGTCAAGATGAATGCCTTAAGACTTGATGCTTCTGGTCTAAGGTATAGTTTGTCCGTTTATATTAAGAAAGAGGGGCATGCTCCCAATCTCAGAGTGAACGTAGCGTGAGCCCTTGTGGATTCACTAACCTTGATTATCCTGTTTGCTAGCCAAACTTCCAGAGAATTAAGGTGGTTCTGAAGGTTACATTTGGCTGTTATAGGATATGCATTATAGCGTTCAATCCTTAAGTTTAGGGGCCACAAACTTAATAATATCCAACGAAATAAAGTATCTGGGATTAATCCCAGACAAAACTCTAACTTGGAACAAACATTTATCATACATAACTGGTAAAGCCATAAGAGAAACCTAAGCCTGCTAGGTTTTACGGTAAAACATGGTGACAATGATCAAAAATGATGGTGTGGTCATACAAATCAATAATAGTACCAATGATCACCTATGCCTCTTTGGTATGGTAGCCAAAGGTGGATCAAACAAAGGCTCAGATGATCCTTAACAAGATTCACCGAATATCCTGTTTGGGTGTAACGAGAGCAATGAGAACGTGTCCCACACTAGCTTTGGGAAGGATCACTGGAATCACTCCTCTACAACTTGTTGTTAAGAGGATGGCAGCTAGCGCGGCCCTAAGGCTCCCTAATCTAGCCTATCTTAAAGAAGGCAACCTAACGGGGCACGCAAAGATTCTTTACACTGTCTAGAATTCTGCGTGCCTCATGGTCTTTGACAAGATGGACAGAAAATTAGACTTCTCCAAGCACTTCAAAGTGGTCATCAGTGTGGAGAAACAATGAAGTAATATAAAACAGGACTCACAATTGTGCTATACAGATGGGTCCAAAATGGAAGATGGCAGTGCTGGAGCGGGGAATTGTAGAGCCAAATTTGCAAAAAGCAATTGCAAGGTCCACACCTTAGAGTTATATGCTAGACAATGTCTACTTAAGAGTGTCCGCAGCACCAGACTATGCATTCTCTCAGATAGCCATGCAGCTCTAAAATCATTAATAAACTTCTCATTCCATTCAAAGCTGGTCTGGGAATGCTCTAAACTCCTCAATACCCTAGCAGCGAGAAACTCTGTTAAGTTAATGGGGGTACCCGGGACATCAGGGTCATGAAGGCAATGAAATGGCGGACTCCCTGGCAAAAAGGGCGCCGGCACTCCCTTCATAGCTCCAGAACCATTTTGTAGGGTAAACAGTAGCTTCATAAATAACTTGATGTGTTAACAGGAAAAACGAGGTCTGCTAAACTATTGGAGAGCCGAAAAAGGCAAGCGGCAGTCAAGACTACTCAATTACCCTGAACACATCAGGGCAGATGCTGCTTTAAACCTCAGCAGAAATTACATTAAACTTACACTGAAGTTTTAACAGGACACTGTAGACTAAATTACCATCTGAAAAAAATAAGCGTGGTAGAAGACGATTCCTGCCGACTCTGTCAATAGGAGCAGGAAACAGCGGAACACTTTCTATGCGGTTGCCCAGCGGTGGCAAGACGCAGACATAACTACCTAGGCAGCGGGTTCTTATCTCCAAATCACTTAGCTAAAATTAAGCCCACAGCAGTTACGAGATTTATAAATAGTCTAGAATTGCTTTAGTTGGGTCTAGAATTGCGTTAGTAGGGGTAGGTAGTTTTTCAGTAGGCTGCACAATAGATATTTCAGGCCGCGGTGCTCTTTTAGCCTGTTAAAATAATAATATCATGCAATGGCATCCGCAAACGTTGAGGCAAATGTGTGACTGCTGGTTGGCTGATATGTAGAGCAAGTATAGTAAAGGACCCAGGACACTTCCCTGTGGAACACCGGCATGAATATCACATTGTTCTGAAGTGAATCCTTTATAATGTAACCACAATTTTCTTATGTGATAAATAGTTTGCAAATAAATTGTGGTATAACGGATTGGAGAAGACGCACGCAAAGCAGAGGCGCCTGGTGAGCGCTATTAAGTTCGGCCGTAGCCCGATAGCGGGTTGTTTCGCAGATTCTGTGATTAGGCGACGAAAGTAAGTAAGCAAATAAATATATAAGAGTCCTTCGTGCATACATAGTCAGAAGCCTGTGTTATATCCAGGAAGATTACTGGCAATATTCATTATTTTCGAATGACTTCCGAATATGCACTTGTTCGAACGTGCTATGATGCTTTCTGAAGCTGAATTTGTGGTGTGGGATCATTTGTCCGTCTGTTATTAAAATATGTATTGCCTTTATAAACAGTTTTTCAAGTATTTTGGGAAGCAGAGGTAGGAGTCTAGTATTTTGGGAAGCAGTGGTACGCGATCATTATTATTTTCTACATTTTCCAGTCCTTTGGATAATAGCCACTGCGAAAGAGAAGGTTGAAAATATGCAATAATTCGTTACCAGCTGAATGGGGTAGTACTTTTATCATTCTACCTGTTATTTGTTCATGTCCCGGGGCTTTTTAAGGTTTAAGTCTTTGTACGCCGCTGGAAACACATTTTTCGCGACCCCAAACATTGAAATCGTCTCAACTGTAGTCTTGGACATTGACATAAGAAGTGATAAATCGATCCTATCTCTTCTTCATCATGGCAACTCCTACATAGCCCGCTCGGCGGAATACGCCAACATTGAAGCGTTGGTGGGATAGCACAATGCCTGGTAATGACCCCAGTAAGCACCTTACTGCAGGTTTGTTGAGCCCTAACAGAACCTTCATTCTCTTCATGTCTAACCTAGGCCATAAGGCCCATGAGACTTCACAGTCTTCACGATTAGTTCATAATTGGTTTGTCACCGCAATAGTGAATGCTCTAAAACTGTTCACATATCGGGATAGGTATTGAGGTGTCTGCTTCATTAATGTCCATTTCAGAGCCCCTTCTGTCCATCTCGTCCGCTATTAAAATTGTTATTATTTTTGTTTAATTATTATTTTTGTTTAATTATTAAAATAATTACAACTCTATTTCTTTTAATTTTTAAATTTAAAATATATTTTTTATATATAGTTTCCTTCTCAACAGATTTTCGAATTTTTAAAGCAATCATTTTTTCACCTTTCATTTATAATTCAAAATTTTTTATATTTTTTTTTTTATTTTAAAACGAATTCTCAACATTTCGTTTAATTTGAATGATTTTATAATTTTGAAATATTTACTTTCTTTGTTCTTAAAAATATGTTTACTACTACAAACATTTGTGTACTATTATTTTAAATACTTTGTTTGATTTTTTGTGATTTTGAAATACTTTTGTAATTTTCAGCAAACATCTTTGCATTATTTTCAATTTCTTCTCACCAAATTTTTGAATTTTAAAATCAAATAATTTTTTCCAGTTTTCAGTATAATTTAGAAACATTTTTCTAACATTTAATTTTATTTTGGATTTTTTCATAATTTTAAAATATTTTTTATTGTTTTGTGTCACTTCCTTTTTTAATTTTATGCTTTCTCAAAATTTTTTTCAATTCAAATCTGTTTTTATTATCATTTTAACTTTGTTTTTTATATTTTTGTTATTTTGAAATATTTGTGTAATTAATAATTGTGTAAAGCAATCAAAATTTGTTGAGGCTTTTTACAGTTTGAAATATTTTTTCCTGTTCTTCTGGAGAAATTTTTGAATTTTTAAAGTAATAATTTTTTCCATTTTTAATTTAAAATTTTGGAAATATTTTATTTTTCTTCCGTATTTTTTTTTCTTATTTTTTCAAACAATTTTTTTGTAATATTTCGTTTTAATTTTGGATTTTTTCTTAACTTTGAAATATTTTTTATTTTTGTTCTTTTACAATTTGAAACAATATTTTTTATATAAATTTAAAAATTCTTTTTTTTTCGTTTTATATAATTTTGAAATATTTTTGTTGTTAATAAAATAATTGTTTTATTAACTTATATATTTCTTTTGCTGTCTTGAAATATTTTCCAATTTTTTTCTAAAAAAAAATGTTCTTATTTTAAAACCAAACTTTTTTTTCTACCTTTTATATATAATTTGGAATAATTTAAAAAAATTTTATTTTTCTCCACAATCATTTTCCATTTACTTTATTTAAATTTTTCATTATTTTAAAGCTTACTTATTATTTAATTCCTTTTCTTTGCTTTTTATCATTTTGAAATATTTTTATTCCAAATAAAATTTTTTTTTTATAATTTTGGAATATTTTGTTTTGTGTTTAATTTTTATTGTTTTAAAAACTTTTCAATAATTTTGAACAATATCTTCTAGTTAATTTTTTTTTTTGTAAAATAAAAAATTTCTCATTTCTATTCTAAACAATTTTTTTTCCTTTTTTTTATAATTTTGAAATATTTTTATTCTAAATAAAATTGTTTTTTTAAAATAATTTTGAAATATTTTATTTTCTGTTTCATTTTTTCAAATCTTTTTATAATTTTGAAATATTTTTTCTATTTCATTTTTTTGTGGAAATTAAAAATTTTTCTCATTCTTATTCTAAACAATTTTTGTTATATTTTTGTATAGGTTTGAAATAATTTTGCTGGTTATAAAAATATGTTGAAATTAAAGCCATAAATTTTTAATATAAATATTTTAACAGAACCAGTTCTAGAGAAGATTAAAAAACATTTTTTTGATTAGTTTTTTGATTGGTTGTTTATTTATTTTTTAAAAATTAAATTATTTTCGTTTTCGGCTTCTCAGTCTCAAAATTTTCTAAAACTTTTGTAGAGTATTCTGTAAAAACGCATTCTAACATTGCCGTATAAACGAAAGACTTAAGCAACAAACTGCTTTGATGATTTTTTCATTGCTTTTTATGTACAAGCCTAAAAGTATGCCATTATTTAGTCGAAATAATATTTTTGAATGGTGTTTACTTGCATGAGCATTTGAAAGTCACGCACACAAAAGCAGGGGAAGATTCTTTATACGATTATTTATTTATTTATTTTTTACTTTTAATCAAAACAATTTTTTTTAATGAAGAATAAAAAAAAATTGTTTCTAATTTCTTATGAATTTTAAAAAAAATGCCATTACAAAATATATTAACAAAAAAATTAGTTCTCTTTTTTAATTGATTGACATACAAATTTTTTACTAATTAATTAAATAACCAGAAATTTAGTATAGTTGAATTTGCATTTTCAGCAAAAGAGTGCAATATTTAAAGCCAATAGATTTTTTACAATTTAATTTATAATTTTATCGTAAATTTAATTAACTTTTAATTTTATTAATTAATTTTTAATTTTAATTTACTTTATTCATTTTTAATTTTTATTTTTATTTAATATTAAAAATAGTTTTTGTTCGACCTCTTGAAGCAAATGGATGTCCTTCCCTTTTTTATCTTGATTTTTATTATTTATTTCCAATTTCTTTCCAAAGTCGTCTGAAGTCATTGGAGGCATTTTAATAAATTTCTTAAATATTTCCAAAGAATAAAAGCAAACAAAATTGTGGCAACTCCTTGCGATTGAAAAGTGATTTCCGCATGCCCGCTCTCCCCGCAATAAGCAAATGAAAGGAATCACTTGTTTGCGTGTTAATTATTGGCAAGAGCCTCCAACTTTGGAAGTCAACTCAATTTATAGAGTTGCGATAGCGCCAACTTAGGCGGTTGCGCATGTGCGCCGAAATTGGTCAAAGTGCGCGTTGTAAGCTGTCAAAAGCATCAGCGTCGGGGCACCACCTACAGCAGCCAACAATGGCAGAAACGACGAGTATTGTAGCAGCGGAATTAACAACCGGCGAACATTTTCATAAATGCTGACGACGAGCAAGCGCAGTTATTCTCATTTGGTATGTGATGGCAATGCTCAGATAAAAGCGCACGATCACGCATGGCTGCGTCCGGTGGGCGAGGAGACGCGGAGTTGGCCTTCTAAAAGGTTAGCGACACCACTCGTCGGCAACGCCAGCTGATGGCGCTCCTGTGGGTCTCCTTCTGTTACTGGTGTTGTGGTTTTTGATTGAATTTTCAATTGTGAGAATTAATAATTCGCGGCTATTGAGGACAATGAACAATTAAAAATGAACACCGGCACCTGTGCTTCTGGGATTTGTTCGACCACATTTATGTGACGCTTGGTAACTCCTGTGAAACCATTTAATAAATGCATTTTCTCTTTATATTCATCTGGAATTTACTTGCCTAATTAGCTGCGAGGTTAACACAACTTTACTGCTGCTTCGCTTGATGCGGCCACTCGGATCGCACGAATCCGCAGCTGGCGCAAATTGAAAGAGAGCTCCAACACGTTTCAATCGGTTCATTAAAGTCTCTCAAATCGCATAATAATCATATTTAACAATAACAATTATCAGTAAGAAGCCCAGTAGTCAGAAGTTAGGACACTTTTATTTCTCGTTTAGTGCAAATGGGTTTTAGTGCCCTGTTTGGCAGGCGCATGCGCCGCGGCGTTCATTTCTTTCGCCGGCGCTAAATGATCAGCACAGAGCACGCTGCTTTTATGGTTATCGCTGGAAATTTTATGGTTATCTGCGTGACAAGATTAGGATGCTGTTCGTTTGGCGCCGGTAATGAGCCGAAATTGTTGCAGTCCTCCAGAAAGAAGGAAGGAAGGGGATTCAAAGTAATTTATGTAAAATGAGCTACTAATCTATTTGTTCCTTTTCGGTATTCGAATTCGATCAGTGAAGGTTCGTTGTTATATATGCTAAAAACACATTTGCGGGGTGCGTGCCCCTACTCTCTTTTCGAAGACTTTGCTTACCTTCCAGAAAATTATTAACTAAGTAATTAATTAATAATATTATTAAACTTAACACCAAAGATAGATAAATGTCAAGCGCTCAAAGGACTTAGTGGCTCTAAATAGACAAATTATAGGTTCCGTGATTAGTGTCCTAACGGGACACTGGACTCTAGGCACTCACAGAAGTAGGTTGGGGATTGGCTCTATCGACTTCTCCAGGAGTTGCATGGGCGAGGAGGAGGAAGAGTCCATTGTATACCATTTATGCATGTGTCCAGCGTTGTGTAGAAGGAGACGCACTTTCCTAGGCGACTATTTTCTGGACTCTTTGGGAGTATCTCAAATAAAAAGATTAGCTCCATCAACTGCTTCATTAAAAGCTCCAAATGGCTGGACCTTTGGAAGGGATAGGACCTGATGTCTCGTGCGGTATCACAAGGAGTCAACGATGGCCTAAGTGTGCCTTTCGGGCGGCCGCCTTACCTACCTACCTACCTAACACCAATATGTATTATGTTTCCAAAGGGTTTGAGGAAGAATAAAACGTCAGGAAAACGTAGTTCGTGCATTGCTCTCGGAAGAATATGAATTTGAGGCCTAGCAATTGTCGAAGAGGGATTATTACCATTAGCTCTAGGATGCTATCAAACCTATTTTCTAGAGGTTGAGTTGCTTCAGTTCCAGTTTAAAGCAAACATCGTTCAAACTATTCGCTAGAGTCAAGCTTCGAAATGGTTCGACGAGTGAATCGGAGGTGCGTTGTTACGCGGTGGTATCACAGTGGACCCATGGTGGTCTGAGTGAGCTGGTCCTTAGACCGGCCCACACGTTAACCTAACCTAACCTAGAGTCAAGCAACTTTACTCGTATTTCCTTAGCAGATTGTTAAACATATTTTGTTCATAACTTCCCACTCGTCCTGCACTTCAATCGACCTCCTGTTATTTTCCATGTCAATATAATTGTAGCTACTTCTACTTCGCTTGATCAATGAATATTTCAAAAATAGTATAGTTGCTTCATCACGAATGGGTTCGCTGGTCTCAGAACATTTACCTGTGTTAATATGTGTCCAGAAAATTGAATACATTTTAATTTTAGATCCTCTTTTTTCCTATAATAATCCAACTACCAAAATTCTCTCACTGCCTGCTTATATTCAACAATCATTTTAATAAGTTAGATTAGATTAGATTAGATTAGAGAAGAGCGGGATCTAGTCACCTAGTCTCTGGAGCCTCAAATGGGCCTATTCTGACACACTCAATAAGTTACAAATCTTTTGAGAGTCTAGTATTCATTAAGATCTTCTTGAGGGATTTGTCCGCTAATTCTGGCAGTTCTTGGTAGTGAGAATCTAAATATCGTAGTCGGGTCAGGTGGCATTGCAAATGCTCTGCTATTTCCTCGTCCTGGGTAAACAATCTACAATCTTCTGTATGACTGATTCGCATTTTATGTGAGTGTTTGAACACTCTGTAATGTCCAGTCAAAAATCCTGTGACTATTTGAATTTTAATTAGTTACTTACTTTCTACAAATTGCGGTACCAGAGGAAAGCTCTTTTTTGCCTTAGTCTTTTTTTAAGTCTTTTTCAGTCTTTAATTTAATCCTAAATTCTGTGTGAAGTTTGTTAAGTCAGTTCCGGATATGGAAAAGCACATGGTTTATACTCTTACAGATGTTGAGGCAATAACATTACCGAATGTTTCGAGAAATGATCTGGAAACCTGTTTTACCGTATTTTTCTTTTGATAATGATATAAAAACTCTGGACTGCTCCGGGATTGAAGAATGCTTCTTTCTAGGTCTGAAGAATGCTTCTTTCTAGATCTTTATCTCTTCAAGTCAAAGACCTTAGTTGCTAGTATTCTTTATCCAACTCCTTGCAGACATAATTAATTATAGTGCTAGGTATAATGATAAAAATTATGATAATAAAAACTCTGGAACAGCCCTTTCTCTTCTTCTGCTTATTCACTCCATAATCTGATATAATAGCACCACAATATTGTGAACGGTTGCTTACCATCGTCTGGGACTATGCTACGTTCAGTAGAATCCGAGTTGATTCACTGCTCGGATGATATTTATTCTCTATTATTCACAGGTTCCCTGTTGGGTTCTATATGTGACACAGGCGGTGGTTTGTAGGTAGGTAGGTAGGTAAAATGGCCGACATCCTTCGAGTGGCCTCAATTAGCACAGTGCCGTTTTGATGCCATATCCATGCGAGCCTAAAGATGGTTATATAGTTAGGTAAAATTACAGATATTTACAAATTTGATTAGCTCTCAAAGTTATAATCTAGAGCAGAGGTCGCCAAAGTGGTCTCTATAGACCCCCAGGGGTCTGTTTAACAAATCGATCTGAGATAGGGGATTTTGCGATTTTCGTAAAAAAATACAAAGTTTGCTTTAATTAACAGAAAATTACTTTTATGGGGGTCGATGGAGATTTCGAAAAATTATATAGGGGTCGATGATCAAAAAAGTTTGGCGACCTATGATCTAGAACAATGTCCCAGAGTCTCTAGAAACGGACTTCCGAAATATTTGAATCTCAACCGGGGGAGGGCTGGGTCACACATAAAGTGGAAAGTTGTTTCTCACCCCAGTGGGTCTTTTCATCACCTACAATGAGCATTGAACGGATTGCCCTTTTTCCAGTGTGCGTGCCAATAGTCCAGTGACCCGTGTAGATAGCTATAATGGCGGTGGTTTGTACTCCATAAGCTTTGTGCAACATAATCTTCTGAAAATTGTCTACACACTTAAATTTTGGTCATGTGATGCAAAGGTGCTTTTGTTATATTGATGAACTTGAGGGAAACACTTTCTTGACAATATTTGGATAACAGTTTCTTCCGGAGTACAATTTTGGTTAAGTTTATTAATAAGATAATTAAGTCCACGCTATTCTAATCCCTCCTGTTACTTTATCTCCCTTACTAAGTACACGAGTAATCCGCCAGCACAGAAAGATATGGCAAAGTGTTGAACATTTGGCATTGCAGCGCCACAGCTCCTTAAACGCGATGTTGGGAATGGGCCTAGCGAAAAGGTGCCAATCCGTCGAATACGATTGTGACATGCAGCGTTTTCAGATACGTGCAGCTTTTCTTCGCCTCAATTATTCACGGATAAGAGGCTTTGACACGAGTTTTCGCTCTCAGCTTTGCTACTTTTAATGAAGACTACACACACAGAATGGACAATGGGAAATGCTCGGAAACTGCTTAAATATGCCAAAACATGAAACAATGCCAAACAAGCAAATTAGCAGCAAGAACGAAAATACAAAATGTTTTTCCCTAAAACTATGACCAGACATAAACAAACAAAGCAGCGGACTCGCGAACAAGCAGGCAAACAAAGAGCAGCTGGTGAGGCGATAAGAATTAGTACGAGTATTGCACCTTTGGGAGGCATTTAAATGCGCATTTATTGCACGGCCATAGAGAATTGGAGCTGGACCTGGCCCCGGCCCCGGCCCGGACACGGACTCCAGCGTTCCAACACAGCAGCAGCGTCTCTACTCGTCGCTAGGCTGAGGTAGTTCCGTCCAGCAAGGAGCTGCAGCAAATGCTCTAAAATAAACTAACACAAGAAATTAGACTGCACAGATGCACGTTCGGCGATAGAGCAGGCAGTGAGCGCATCTATTTTCGTGCTGCTGCATTAGACATGAGGTGCATATTTTTAAAAATGTTGCCGCAGAGATTTAGTCCAGCCACACTCTGCAAGAAAGTTGGCCTGAGAGCCTTTTCTGATGTGTTTAAATTAACACATTTAATTATTTCGCCACTCAGCCAAGCAAAAAAAAAGTGGAAAACAAGGAACAAAAAAAACCAAACAAATCAAAAAATATGCAAAACTGCGCAATTTTCAATTTAATAAAATTTAATTTTAAGTTTGCGTGGCTGCGCTTTACCTTATGCTGGGCTGGCTGCCTTGCCAGCCTCCTTAAAGCTTCGTCTTTATCGCATTTTAAAAGGCCATTTGCGGCCTTTACCAGGAAATGAAATAAATTCTGCAGCAGTCGCGGCCGCAGCCAGCAAACAAATAAATTATTGCGCTTTTGCTTTTGCTTTTGCTTTTGCTGGCTGCGTTCTGGTTTAGCGGAAAGTGCAACGTCATAAAACACAGTGGCGCAAACTGCCCGAATACTCGCAGCACTAGTGGCAGGCGGCGCGTAAGCCCAGCCACCAGGCCAAAGTGCAGCTAGCCGCACTTCCCACTGTGCTGTGGTAGCCCTCGGCGCGGTTTGTGCTCCCAACGCTAAATAAGCGATTCCGAGGCATTGATAAGCGTGCATACGAATGAATGCCGCCTTAAATTTGCGTTACTGAATGAAATAAAAGCATTTTTTACTGCAAATACGAGCCACAACAAACAGCATGCGAACAACAACAATGAAAGCGGCAACGGCAATAGCAGCGGACAATGCAACAAACAGAAAGGAAAACTCAGCTACACATGCGCAGCGTGGCCATGAAAGCCAGGCAGGCCTTTCCCTGCCATTCCGTTCTCTCGCTCGCTCTGACGCTTGCGTAATCAGTTTAACTGCACATGCGATTTCGTCCTTCGTGCAGGCAGTTTCACCCTCAGCCGCAGCCTCAGCCTTAGCCTCACCCTCAGCCCAGCTCTAAGTCTCACCATCAGTCGTAGCCTCAGCCTGAATCCGTACTTGAGCCTGAGAGTGAGCTTTAGTCTGCCAGAGTCATTCCGCTGTGCTATTTCCGTGCGCAATTTTCACGTACGCCCTTTTTCTCATGCGCAAACAAATGAAAATTGAAAGCCACAATTGCCATCAGTGCGGGAAATGCTTCAAGAGAAATAAATATAATTGAAACAAAAAGGAAAGAAAAGCGAACGCGAACTCGAACTCGAACGCGCACGCATGTGCACACCACGCTACTCCATTGCACAATAAAGTGTGGTGCGATAAGCAGGACACAGTAATCTGTGCCCAAGTATGCGAGTATATTGTGAGTAAATAGAGAGGGAGCCACTGGACTTCGAATCCTTAGAAACCGTTATCTTATAAAAATGTTGGTGAGAAAATTAGTGGTTGCTAATTGTAGGCATCACTGGATTGTGTCAGTTACCTGAAATTGTTTTTTATCGAAGTTTGTAGAGGTAAATTCCAAAAATGTTGTCAGTTCCATATCAATTCGCGTATAAAGTCTCTGGAATTCGAATCTTTACAGACCGGTATCATATAAAAATATTGCCAAGAAAATTAGTTGTTGCCTATAGTCGGGATCACTGGATTGGTTGATTACCAGTAATTGCTTTCTACCGAAGTTTGTGGTGGTAAATTCCAAAAATGTTATCAGTTCCTTATCAATTCGCGTACCAAGTCACTGGAGTTCGAATCTTTACAGACTGGTATCATATGAAAATATTGCTAAGAAAATTAGTTGTTGCTTATAATCGGGATCACTGGATTATGTGATAACCTGTAATTGCTTCTTATCGAAGTTTGTCGTGCTAAATTACAAAAATTTATTCAGTTACGTTGCAATTTGAGTATTAACTCACTGGAGTTCCAATCCTTAGAGACTGGTATTATATGAAAATATTGCTAAGAAAATTACTTGTTGCTTATAGTCGGGATCACTGGATTATGTATTTACCTATAATTGCTTCTTATCGAAGTTTGTCGTGGTAAATTCCAAAAATGTTATCAGTTCCATATCAAATCGCGTACTAAGTCACTGGAGTTCGAATCCTTACAGACTGGTATCATATGAAAATATTACTAAGAAAATTAGTTGTTAGTCTCAATCAATGAATTGTGTTAATCTTTAAGTTCACGGTTAATCTAAAATTCAATTAATAGGACTAAGTCAAAGCCTTGCGTGAAGCCAGCACCCAATTTTGATATTTCCTTATAGAATTTTAAGGGAGAATTAACAATGGGAGAGGTACTAAAGTGCACCCCGATATTATCGCAGGATTTCTGAGATTTCACTGACATTCATACTGCAATAAATGCCCGGGTATTAACATCTAAGCTGCTCATTCATTGCCTCAGTTCTCTTGAAGAGATCAAGGAGTAAATGTGTTGTCGGCTGTGATGATAGACCTGTCATAGCGACATGCCAGACAACTATGAAGTAGCTCAATTTACAAGAAGGAAGTTGCTTATATCGGTCTAAATTCAGGAGTAAGAATTCCTCCATGGTAATGTAGGCTTTTGTGCCATACAATATTGAAGCGGATTTTGATGCGAATCTGCCAAAAGCTGCATCCAAATCGCTCAGACTCTAACGTCATAAAATTTAAATACATTTTGTAGAATGGTTCTTTAAGGTTAATGGAGCTACTTATATAGAAAGAGCACTATACACTCATCCAAGAAGGAAAGGCGTTGTGACATTCTCGCGTGACTTCTACTGAAAGTGACAGTGACCTCTTCAGTTTGAAAATAAATGATCATCTTAGGAACTTTGTTCGTGCTTTCGGATGCATTCTTTATTATAATTACTACAATCATTCATCTGGGAGTTCATCAAATCATATCGGAGTCTATCTCCCGCAACTCGTTTTGAGGTGGCTGATGTCAATACTGTGAGCCTCCTGATAAGTACAGGAAGAAAACCTTAAATGTGGTTCTATGAAAATAGACCAAATTTCATTTTGCTACACTTGAACCTAATCTTACTTCGCTCCCTGAGCTCCATATTCATGGCAAATTTTATTGTTATTTCTCTCTTTAAGCGTTGGTGCTGGAATTTCAGCTACGGAGAATGAAGAAAACCATACATCAAAATACAATTCATTTTGTTATCTGAGATTCATCCGACTATTTATGTGAAAAATCTGATTTTTTCGCCAGTTTTTGAAAAGAACGGCAACTTCACCTTCCATAGTTGCTCTGCACCACTGTTCAAAATTATGAATTCTTCTCTTCCAAAGCACATGCGTTTTACTTACACTGGAGCGAGTACTGTGAAGCAGTGCAAAAAGTTCACGCAAAAGCAAAAGCCCCAAGCGGAAGTGAGTCGCTTGTAGGGCCTGCGAGTCAGTGTCCTTCGCAAGCAGCAGTTGGCTGATGTTGCGCAATCGCGCACGCCGTGCCACCAGATGCTATCGGCACGCCGGACAGCGATGACCCTACCCTGTCTCGCTGCGCGTACAAATGTTCCAATTTGTAGTTTGCGAAAATTATTACCAACACACGAATTGAAAGGCGCTGCTGCTGTTCCATGCATTTCGCCTTTATTTAATTTCGTTTAGTTTTGTTTGCTCTGCGTTGCCACTGCCGCTGCCGTTGCTGCTGCCATTGCCTTCGCCTTTGATTGCCATCATTGTTTACCATTTGCGCCGTGCTGGCCGGCGAGCGCAAAACGGAAGGCGACCGGCGCGTTGCATTTTTCAACGCAATTAAGGACACTTCGGCGTGTGCAATAAGATTGCGCAAATGCCAGCGTTTATTGTTGTTATCGTTGGGGCCCGCGTTGGCCGCGGATTGGGATTCGGATTCGGATTCGGATTTGTATTTGGCATCTGGAAAATGTCGTTTTGTCGTGTTCTGTGTGGCTATTACCTTGGTCAGTTCATTGTTTGCATTGTTCTTATGTAATTTTCCAATCCCTCTCGACTTTTGCGTTCACCAGCGGTAATTGCCCACCATCCAGCATATGTGTGTTTGTGTATGTCCGTTTGCTGTGTGCTGTGATTGCATCTGGCATTAGTGATTGGCTGCTGGCAACGAAGGGAATCCACTACTTGCCACATATTTGGAAAATTTCATGATTAGTTAAGTGCACAACTGAGTTGTGGCGAGTCGGCTGAAATTTCCAGCGTGAGAAGAGGAAATCGGCATAAGTTGAGTGATTAATTCAGAAGTATGCAATAAAAAGATGCAGTTGTTGTCCCTGGGAGGACAGTTTCACTTTAGTTGCGATTCCATAGCGAAGTAATTCAATCCTGTCATAGAATTACTTCGCTATAGAATCGCAACTAAAGTGAAACTCTCCTCCCTGGCACCACAACTGCATCTTTTTAATCCTGTCATAAAATTACTTCGCTATGGAATCGCAACTAAAGTGAAACTGTCCTCCCAGGGACCACAACTGCATCTTTCCATTGAATACTTCTGAATTAATCAATTAATTGTGTTCCAAGAAATTTTGTTGAAGCAAACCGTAGAAACTCCAGTTTAATATTTTTACTCCGGAGACTGACTGGCACTCAAAAATCTCTCTCAGAATATTTGGTTGGATTTGTCAAGGAATTAAATTTCCTTGTTAGGTGTTCTGCGAAAAGGATTTTGATATTTATATTTAAAATGTATTTTCAACCATATTCCAATGTCTGGCGATATATCAGTCAATTCTTCTCTACTAGTTTCATTCTTGTTCAAGTGGTATTTCCAACGAACTTCACCATTCTGTCTGCCAGGATGTGAGTGTGCGATTTCACCACAAGAGAGAGAGAGAGAGAGAGAGAGAGATGGAGAGCGATCAGAAAACACCAAAGAGTATAAAAAATGAATTATAGATCAGAAACGCTTCGGCGTAACATATAAAAAAGTGGTGTTTATTTGAAAATTGTTGTTTGTATTTTCTCCATTAGCCCATAGTCCATAGAACCCTAAATATGTTTTCCGAAGGGTCTCAAGCAGAGGAGGAACACTTGAAACTTGAACGTAGCAAAAGAAATACAAAGGGACTTCCCCAGATGTAATGAACTGATCTTTTTGACGTTTTTTTGCTAAGCGGGTGAGAATGTGGGTTTGGTTTTGAGATATTTTAGGTGATTTATGTCCAAAATTATGATTGCCATTTTGAATTTTCAGTGGAGAAAAAGAAATGGAACTTAGTTTTGGCTATGGAGACCTCCTTCTTCGGCGGCTCTTCGGCCTACCCACCTCTATCTATATATCTGAGTTTAAGCTTCAAAAATATGTTTACCAACAACACAACTCCAGCTGAAAATATTATTAAACTCAGACTGCTCAAAGGCAGGCATCGAAGTTGGCACACTTCAGGATACAGTGTTCGGAATTAGTACAGCTCGGATTCAGTTGTTCCAAGTTAGCACACCTAAGAAGGCAGTGGTTCTAATGAGTACATCTTAGGACTAAATTGGTCGAAAAGAGTGCAGTTCAAGGATCAAATTGACTAAAATTAATACAGCTCAAGAAGCAGTTCGTCAAAAGTATCACACTCATGATTCAATTGGTCAAAATTAGTGAAACTCAGGTAAAAATGGTCGAATTGATCACTGCCCTCGACACAGTAGGGTCGATCTTGGCACAGCTCTGGTTTCAAGTGGTCGAAATTAGTACAGCTGAGGAGGCAGTGGTCCAACTGAATACATCTTAGGATTAAATTTGTCCATATTAATACAGTTCAAGAGGCAGTTAGTACAGATCAGGATTAAATCACAAAATTAGCACATCGTTGGTCGAAATTAGCACACATCAGATATCAATCAGTCGAAATTAGTGAAGCTCAGTATAAAATGGTCGAAATTACACAGCACTGGATACAGTTGGGTCAAAATTAGCACATCTCTGGATTCATCTGGTCGAAATTGGTGGAGCTCAAGAGGCAGTTGGTCGAAATGATCACACTCCAGATCTCAATCAGTCAAAATTAGTGAAGCTCAGTATAAAATGGTCGAAATTACACAGCACTGGATACAGTTGGGTCAAAATTAGCACATCTCTGGATTCATCTGGTCGAAATTGGTGGAGCCCAAGAGGCGGTCGGTCGAAATGATCACACTTCAGATATCAATCAGTCAAAATTAGTGAAGCTCAGTATAAAATGGTCGAAATTACACAGCACTGGATACAGTTGGGTCAAAATTAGCACATCTCTGGATTCATCTGGTCGAAATTGGTGGAGCTCAAGAGGCAGTTGGTCGAAATGATCACACTTCAGATATCAATCAGTCAAAATTAGTGAAGCTCAGTATAAAATAGTCTAAATTACACAGCTCTAGATACAGTTGGGTCTAAATTAGCACATCTCTGGATTCATCTGGTCGAAATTGGTGGAGCTCAAGAGGCAGTTGGTCGAAATGATCACACTTCAGATATCAATCAGTCAAAATTAGTGAAGCTCAGTATAAAATAGTCGAAATTACACAGCACTGGATACAGTTGGGTCAAAATTAGCACATCTCTGGATTCATCTGGTCGAAATTGGTGGAGCCCAAGAGGCGGTCGGTCGAAATTAGCACACTTCAGATATCAATCAGTCGAAATTAATGAAGCTCAGTACAACATGGTTGAAATTAGCACAGTTCTGGATACAGTTCGGTGTAAATTAGCACAGCTCTGGATTCACTTGGTCGAAATTGTTACAACTCAAATAGTTTTTCTCCCATTTCCCAAATTTTCCCACACATAAATGCGCTGATTTAGCTGGACTGTATCAGCGCGGCTGTGATTTGGTGCTTGTAGAACACTGTCTCCAAAACTAGTTCTGTGCGAATTAATGAACTGAAATTGCTCACTTGCCACTTGTTTACTGCATTTGTGACACCAACAGCAAACACAGCAAAAAAGATAGTTAATGGAATTAATTAATTGCTACATTTGCATACGCAGCTGAAGCCCTTGAAAAGTGGCAACAAGAGCAACCAAGCTAACCAGCCAACTAGCCACCCACATGCACTGAATCCAGGCTTTGAGCAAAGTGTTGCGCAACCAAAGCCACTCAAGGAACTGAATGGTAAATGCTGCGAGTGTTCCATGTTAAATGCCAACCGACAACGTGCGTCCTCCTTACACGCACACAGCCCCACTCCACTTACATAGCCAGCAGACTGTTTAGATGTTCAGGGCGATTGCGAGAGTCACTTTGCTGCTTTTAATTAAACAAGGAAATACGCTGACACGCAATCAGACGACAACACTGCAAACGTGGGCGAATGGCGCAGATAATCAACCAAGCGGAGCAGAGCACACGCGTGTTCAACGGGTGCCGCACAAGTGTGGGAATCAATTTCGCTTTCTGGCTCAGTGCAGTGTCAGTAATGAGCAGGACATGCCGCATTCGCCGCATGTAAATGAGCAAATGACAAGTGGCACGGCAATGGCAACGGCAAGAACGGCAAGAACGGCAACAACGGCAACGGCGGCGGCGACATCGAAAGAAAAGTGCTTGTTACTCGTACTTTCATATTGGAATGCTCGCAAAGTCGTTGAAGTGTTAAAATTCCACCTTTTCAACTCTTTCAACTCTTCTTTTCGCGTTGTTGCGGTTGCAGTGGAAGTAAAAGTCATTTCGATAATGAAATGCAAGTGCAACCCGAATGCAAGCGCCTGCTCCGATCTGCCATATTTCACAGCTACTAAAGATTGCCAATTGAGGCTTGTAATCGATGCAGTCGTGACCAAACGCCAACACGAAATGAAAGGAAATCCTCGCAGCCCGGCACAGAGGAGAAGATTAAAAACCCAAATAAAAAATACGAAAAATCGCAAAATTGAAAAAAATATGCATGCAAATTCAAATTCCAAAATACTGGTTGAATAATTGAGTCGAGTTAACGACACGCGGAGCAGCGAAGTCGACCCTCCGCGCCCATGTTCGTCGGTGGGTAGGAAATTTTGTGGCTTCAGCTGCACTGCACTGCATTGCACCCAGCAGTCGAGCAGCGAGCAGCTGGGGGAGGTGGCCAGGTGGGAACTGGGTGTCCTACATAGCCGCGTCTGTTAGAAAGTATTCTTGTCAATTCCATGTCAGCGGAGCAAAGCAAAAGCAGCGCCGCACCAGAGTGCAATGCTTTGACGTTTTATAATTGCATTGATTTCAATTAAGACCCACAACAACAACAACAACAACAACAACAACAACAACACCAGGAATAGCAGTGCACACATAAAGAGGTAGTAACAAACATGCAATAAAATTCACCATGGAGCAAACGATAAAATATTTACCACAAATTTCACGCATCGGCGGCACACTCAAAGCGCAAAGTCGAACCCGGCGAAGACAGCGAATACGGCAAAGACGGCAGAGACAATGCCGAAGCGACGAAAGTGTTTATTAAATTACGTTGAAGCAGCCGCTTTACGACTGTTTAACGCTTCAGTTACGCACGTCATTGCTCGCATTGCCATTAAAAGAGCACTAGGCTGGAAGCAGCAACAGCAGAGAAGTTAAAAAAAGTAAAGAGTGAAAAATATCAGAGCCACACACGGCCACAGAGCCGTAAAAATGGCAATTAATCATTCTCATAAAATTCACACACACCGACGGCAGCTTATAATAAATTGGTACAGCAAACCGAGGCAGAGGCAGCCACAACAACAACACCACCAGCAACGCACTCAAACAAAGCCAAATGAAGACATCATCACCATCAACACCTCAGCACTGAAAGGAAGGCAAAGCGTAGCGCCAACTTAACGCATCCGCACATGCGCATAAATGCGAGTAAATAAGCACGCCTCTATTTAGATATAAAGCGGCCGGCAGAGCACATCAAAAGCAGACACAAAGCTGGCCGCCAATCTCATTTGTGACAATTTTTTATGGCATTTGCGCGTGCGCACTTTTGTCACTGTGGCGGGCATGCGTGAGTGCGTCTGCGGTGGCTGCCAGGCATGATGTGCGTGCGAACATTGCACGCAGCTGGCCAGACCGGACCTGACCGGCTCTGTGTCTGCCCATCGCGCTAATCTGGTTATGCAAAGGACCTCGCCTGGTTTCTCCACACTTCTCATGCTACGCTCTTAATTTATGGAAATCGCTTCTTAAACGTTTCTTAATAGTTTCTGTTTTTTCAGTAATTTAGCCGCAATTACGCCCCATTAAGACTGCCCGCTAACTGCATACGCGCTTTAACAGATTGACTTAAGGCGCTCTCTGTCTCCCATGTAAGGGGCAGTTTCGAATATAAATATGAAATACCGGCAGAAGTTCGCTGTCAGGAAGAAGGTGCGCAGCGAGCACATTTCCTGGCGTACAGAAAAATTTGTGGCAAGAATCTAACGGCTTCTGATCGCATAATTACAAAGCGGCACGTGAATCTGTAGCAAAGGAAGTTGTGAGGATGATGGCGTAGTTTATACCTTTATGGGTATAAAGCATTTCAGAGCAGCTCCGTTAGAAGAGTCCAAACATTTTGAGGGCGTTATAGGAACAATTCTTGAATTCGGATGCTGTAAGGGTTTCATAATGATATAACTTAACTGCTGCCATATTGAGAAATAAGTGACTGAACATCTCGACATAAATATTTATTCACCATTCAATCAGCATCGTGACGATGACGTAGAGTTAATAATAAAGGGAAATGGGAACATAAATTCAAACAAATTGTACTATCCACATATCGAATAATAAATACAGTTTAGGCTAGGACTAAACTGGCTGACCGAAAGGTGGCCTTAGAGATACCAGTTGTCAATTTATTGATCGATGAAGTAGCGATCATTAAATAAGGAGGTGTTCTTTGCAAATTTTAGAAGACGAGTTACTTCCAAAGTTGAAAGCTCTTCCAAAATAGACCACTCCGAAGTATGGTAAAAAAAATTCTCCATAGATTCTGAAACTTTCAATTATATTTACGAGTATACGTGCAAATGGTATTTGAATAAAATGGAAACACAAACCCCAGGAAAACTATGGTAGATAGATAGATAGATAGATAGATGTGGGGTAGGCCGGAGAGCCATCGAAGCCTCCAAGCACTCAGGCATTGATGCCCACTGCACTGTTTGCCTGGAAAAATATTTTGTGGAAAGAGGGGATATTGAGAATTTTTTGAAAAGGAAGTTACACCTTTTCAAACTTCTTTGACTCTTTTATGAACGTCAGGAGTCTGTCCAGGGACAAGAAATATAATGAACGCCCTTTGAACTATGCCCTTTGTACTATGCCCTTTGTAGTATGCCCTTTGTACTATAAGCCTGGAAATATTTGGAGGAAGGGAAGATAGAGGATTTTGAAAAGGAAGTTTCATCTTTATTTAAACTTCTTTGACACTTTTGTGAACCTCAAGAGTCTGTCCAGGGATAAGGTATGTATGTGCATTATCCATTCCCAAAATATCTGACCCTAATATGCGCTTCTTCATTCTGGCAAAGGCAGGACAAGCCCAGAGAAAATGCTCTGTGCCGTCCTGGTTTTCCTCCAGGCAGGAGATGCAATTCGAATTCTCTATGATGCCTATGGTCGCCATATGATGGCCCCATGTGATTACGCCAACCAATGATTGAACATCTTTCCTTCGTAATGTCAGAAGGAAATTTGGAACTCTCTTGTTTGGGCTTTCTAGGAAGCACTTGGTTGTTTTGCAGGCAACTAAACTGCACCATCGGTCCTTGTGAATATTATTCACATGGCTCCTGATCCAATCTATACCCCCTGCTAAGCTTATACCGATAAATGGCTCTGATCCCATTGCAGTGCCCGCAGATCCACAGTTTGCCAATTCATCAGCTAATTCGTTTCCTTCAACACCACAGTGTCCCGGAACCCAAATAAGTTTAAAAAAATTCCAACTTGCGACGGAGTTAAGTCTTGACTTACATTCTTGGACAATTTTTGAATTGTTTGACTCGTTTTCTAGGGCCTTCAGTGCAGCCTGACTGTCACTACAGACTCTAATCCCCTTAATTATGATAATATTTTTCAGTACTCGTAAGATTGGAACAGTTGAGAAATCATCAAGGATGAATTTGTATCCTTTTTGGTTGAAAGAATCTCAAAACACAGAAACTGTATTACACATTATATCAAAGCATGTCACTGACTTAATACTGAAGGATCACCGTTGAATCACAGCTTGTTGACTTAGGTTTAGAGTGGTGGTCAGGGATGAATCCTTAATTTTCCTATTGAAGATGAATCCCAATGATAAGTGCCAATAGAATATTTTCTTAGGATCATTCAGATCTAGACTCCTGTTTAAATTGATTTGGTGATGGTAAGTTTTGATGAAGAATGAACACGTTATAAGAATTCGAACTGAAACTCAATGAACGGAGGAAAAGCAACACTTCATAGTTTCGAAAATAAGGTGGAGTGTATACAGAACTAGAAGGATCGCATTATAACTCACTGCATATCTCCGTCAGATTTGTTAGTCGTATACTAAATAATTGAATGCTCCTGGTGATAACTATACGTTGAGTACGTAAAAGAGTAGAAAAGTCGCCTTGTGCTACAGTGCTATTGCAGTTCTCTGTCACATTTGTTATTCGTAGACTAAAAGAACTGAATGTTACTGGTGAAAACTGTAAAGAGAGATTTGTTTGGTTTGATTTTCTAGATTTTTGTCATGAATTGCTGGTTCACTAGAATGACCGCACTCATCTACTGCGTGTCCAAGGACTAATTTTTAGTTGTGTCCTCTTTGAAGAAGTACAGAATTATGAGTATATGGCATATCCCCACAAATATTCTCAGACTATTTCATACCTCTAAGTGTGTTGTAAACTGAGAGGACTGATCTTTTGCTGAACTTTCTGTCTATCTTTATATTAATTGACTTTGCATGACGTCACACTCATCGACTGCATATCCAGCCACATTATTCAGTTGTGTCCCCTTTCCACAAGTCTAGAATTGTGAGTATATGCCACTTGGCCACAAATGTTCTCAGACTAGTTCATAC